>JAKWJA010002499.1:34039982-34420564 GCA_027704765.1 Solanum habrochaites | reverse complement strand
CTACTAATCCGTGGTGAGTCTGTGGTAGTTGAAAGGTAATAGTTCTTGTTTGTGAACGTTGTGGGAGCAACTACTTATTATATTTGGTTAATCTTAGAAATGTGATTTTGATGTAATTCTGTCTGGGCTGACTTGGCTTTCCTTTTCTCCGCAATTTACGATCTTGGAATTGTAATTGCTCAACGGTGACGTTAGCCAAGCCTGACAATATCCGTAGTGTGGGCGTGTGACTACACTTCAATCCGGTGTCTATCGTCTCCTTTCTTCGTTCTAAAAATGGTTAGTAAAGGTCGTGGTTGTAGCTTTCTTGGCACATCTCACGATGACACTAAACCCAAGTCCTTCGATTGATTCGGGTTCAGTGTCGTGAGTTTTTGGTGTGTTCCCTGCAATTTCCGGTCATGCCAACCAGAATAGTGATATGACTTCTGTATTGATCTTGAACCGGGTACTCGCCCATTTCTTATACCCCCCCCCGCAAACAAAAACAAAAAAACCCCCTTAATAAATGGTCCTTCTCCCGCGGCGTTAAGAGGTTAAAAGCCCAACTCAAGAGTTGTTTGAGCAAGACTTGCATTTACTAAGTGCATCTCCTTGGGGTGCTCTTGTGTTTTGGGGGGTTTTGTGAAGAAGAGGATGGGATTTTCGGATGTGCATATACCTACCGCCGGCAGTTGAACAGGTAACGATAAAAACAAGTATCCCCTTCCTCTCGCATATGATGACTTGTTCGATCATTTACAAGGTGCTTGTGTCGCCTCGCTAATTGACTTGAGATCCGGATTAGCATCATTGAAAGACGGGCAGCGGATGTGCCAACGACTGCTTGTAGAACCAGGTATGTGGCATTACGAATTGTAGGTGAATTTCTTTTGGTCTTACGAATTCCCCTGTCTGGCGTTCATGAGAAGAGTTTTGATGACGGGATTTTTAAAGCCATCTCTGGGCAGGCTCGTATGTGATCGTATTTATTGATGATAGGGTTCTAGAGATACTCCAAGAGTAAGAAGGAACATGGGAGCATTTGAAAATTGTGTTGAAATGTTGAGGTATAAAAAGCTTTATGCCAAGTTCTCTAGTGTGATTTTTGGCTAGTGCAGTTCCTTCTTGGGGCACGTGGTTTCTAATGAGAGTGTGGTGGGATCCTTCTAAGATCTCAGTAGTGAATAATTGTGTAATACCTACTAATTGTCATAAATACGAATCTTTGTTGGTTTTAACCAGTTTTTAACCTGAGAGGGGGTCGTGTTTGGGTGTCAGTGATTCTCTTCTATTCTTCCCACTGACGACCTTGTAGGCTAAGCCAAATGTTCCCTTTGATGGTCGGATGAGTGTATGAAATCTTTCCAGAAGCTCAGACTCTGTTGACTACTGCAACCAATTCTCACCTTGCCAAGTGGAATGTAAATTTCCATTGTCGTTGTGATGCATCCTATTGGTTTTGGTTGCGGTGCAATGCAGAATAATAATGTTGATTGCTTATGCTTCAAGACAATTAAAGTTCATGAACCATAACTATCCGACTCCGGATTTGGAAGTGCCGCGGTAGTGTTTGCATTAAAGCAAAAGGAGACACTCTTTATTGGGGTTTAAAAGTGTGAGGTCGATATATACGGATCATCGTAGCCTACGTATGTCCTTTACTCAGAAAGATTGACTAGACAGAAGATGGATGTACTACTTAATTACTACGACATCACTATTTGTGTATCATCCAGGGAAGGCATGTTGTAGCGTATGCTTTAAAGTAGAAAGTCGGAAGCATGGGAAGTCTAGACTCAATTTGCAAGCTTCGTAGAACGCCATCTGGCTAGAGAAGTTCTATTCTGGCTAACGCCTTATGATATTAGAGACAATAAGGAAGGGAGATTTTTAGCTTGTTTGGGGCAAGATCTTCCTTCCTTGCAAGATTAAGGGAACACAAGTTTGATGACGAGAAATAAGCCGAATCCTAGATACGGTGTGGCAGAGGAGAAAGCTAAGAAGCGACAATCGCTAGGAAGGTATTTTGAGGATTAAGGGAAGGGTAGGTTACGACCCCCCGTCCGATGATTTTGATCAACACTATTCTGACAAGGCTCATAGTTCAAGGATTCGATACATCCGAGTGCAACCCATATGTCCATTGACCTCAAGCAACCTTTGTTGGTGGAGTAGAATGAAGCGCGCCATTGTTGAATTTGTTGCCAAAATGTCAAATTGTCAACAAAAAAAAAAAAAAAGTAAGTAGGAACACCAGAGGCCCGGGAACACTTGTTCAGAGAATGCCTATTCCTAATGGAAGTGGGAGAGAATGCAATGGACTTCGTGGTTGGTCCTTCCAAGACGATGGGTAAGTACGACTCTATTGGGTATTGTTGATAGTTTAACTAAGTCTGCTCATTTATCCGGTTAAGGGACCTTACATGCCGATAAGTGTAGCCAAGATCTATATCCGATCGTATCGATTGCCATGGGGTTCCACTATCATCATATCAGCTAGGGTAACGCAGTTTCTTTCTAAGTTTAGGAAAACATTGCATGCGGATTGGTACTAGGTTGGACCTTATTACCGCACGCGTTCCATCCTCACGACCGATTGTAAATTTGTACGAACGCTCAAGTGTTGGAGATATGCTTCGTGCGTTGTGTGATGGTAACTTGTTGGTGGTCCATTGGGATACGCTTCTTACACCTTAGCGGGTTTTCATCATACAACAATAGCATCACTCAGCATGTGCATATGGCCTCCATTTGAAGCTTGAGGTAGAGATGTAGGTACATCCATTGGTTTGGTTTGAAGGCATTCGAGGTTTAACCTTGGGGTACTGATCTCTGAGGGATTCGATAGAGAAAGTGAAATTCTATTCAAGAAAAGCTTCTGCGGGCGCAAAGTAGGCAAAAATGAGATGCCAGATCGAAAGGTTAAGAGACATGGAGTTCAGTGGAAGGTGAGCAAGTCTTGCTGAATTTCGCTTACCCATGAAGGTGTGATGCAATTTGGTAAAGAGGTAAGCTAGTCCAGGTATATTGGTCCATTTGAGTTCTGAAGAAAGCCGAAGTAGGGGGGTGGCTTATGACTAGCCTTGCCTCCAACACTCTCCGATTACATCCGGTATTCATGTGTCTATTGTTGAAAAGATACCATGGGGATGGAAAACTACATTATCCGTATTGTGATTCAGTTTTGCTTTAGGGAATTTGTCTTATGAGAAGCCTGTTGCTATTTTAGATAGAATTTCCGGCAGTTGAGGTCACTGGAGATTGCATCCATCAGGTTCAATGGAAGAATCGACCAGTTGAAGCAGTGACACTTGGTAGAAGTGAGGAAGATATGCAAGAAGCATCCCTCATCTGTTTACAACTCAGGTACTACTTTAAAAATCCCTTGCACTCTTGTTTTTCTTCTTCGTGAGTGCGTGAGGAAGGGGGGGGTCTGTGACGAACTATGGTAAATTTGGTATCTATGTAACGACCTTGTTAGTCTTTTTGAGCAGCAGATTTTATTCTCTGGAAAATTGGGCAAAGGCAACGATTGCCACGACGGAACGTATGGTCACGACGGACGTCGTGGAGGTCTCGTCCCATGCACACTTAGAAATTTTGAAATTGGGGTACTGAAAATCGACTCTCTGAACGCCACGACGATGGCAGGACGGAACCGTCTCAGGCACGACGCCCGTCACAATACAAGGACTTTTTTTTACTAAAATCAATTCGTTGACCCTTGCAACGACAGCAGTTACGGACGCTGTCGTCAGGTCACGACGGCCCGTCACGGGCTTCGTATCCCCGGGTCGGGGTCGGATTTCTGATTAAATAATTTAAGGGGCTTTTTTGGACTATTTCCTTCCCTATTCCTGCTTTAATTATAAGTAATGGGTTAATGTTAATAGTCTAATTACTTGAGGGATAAAAATAGTAACCTTAAGTTCATTAGTGGATTATTTCAGTGTCCATCTTTTAAAAAACTATTATTATAATTAGGGTAAGATAAAGAGGGTTTGAAAGAAAATAACAAGAACATCAAGAGAGATAGAGGATCGAAGAAAGAAGAAACACAGGCTTGGGAAATCTGTGCTTTTGATCACTATTCTTCGTTGGAGGTAGTTATGGTTTATGCTATTCGTAATAACCTCTTAATACGAATGATATGTGTTTGGTAGTATTATAGAGTCTTCTTTAAATGCTTAATTGTGTGTAAGGCATGATGTGATTTTATATATATGTGATTGTGATGAAACAAGCATGATGATCGAAGCTTTTGTAATCCCCAATCTTGGTAAAAAACCTAGCTCTTGGATTAATGATGATTGCCTGGTATAAAAAGAAGGCTTGATGAACTAAAGTAATTTACAATGATTGATGCCTTGATATATAAAGGGCTTGAGTGTTTACTAATAGAATAGATAGTGGGACGGGTGTCACGAACCGACACGTAGATTTAGGGGATCGGTGTCACGAACCGACACATAGATTTTAGGGGCATCGGTGGTTCACGACCGACACGTAGATTTAGTGGATCGGGTGTCACGACCCGACACGTAATATTTAGGGGATCGGGTGTCCGACCGCACGTAGATTTAAGGGATCGTAGTGTCACGTTGTGACACATAGTAGTAGGGGATTCGGAGTGTCACGTACCGACCAAGAGGATAAAGCTAACGCGATCGAGTGTCCCATATCGACCAAGAGAATATAGATAACTTAATCTTGAAAGATGTTAATATACTCAATCTAAAGAGCAAGTTTTCCTCAAAAAGAGTAAATGGTGTGGAGGCTTGAGTCCTCATATATATGATCGGTGGATATTATTAATGATGTTTATACTTGTTGCATCCCTGTTAACAATATTAGTTGAATTTATGATGTTTTATCTGAGATATATTGCTTCTAGTTTTGATCGGCCGATGATACCTTACGCAGACTTGTTGGTTGTCTTGACCCAAACACTACGTTTATGTTTTTTTCTTCTTTGTTTATTTGTGGAAGTGGCAGCAACGTGCCGTCGTCTTCAACTCAATCAATCGCAATTCTCGCCATCTTCGTCACAACGGATCTATTAGGGTGGAGCTAATGCTTCGTAGCTTGGACTGGAAATCTCCTTTCTTCCTCATGTCTTGATCCTTGAAGTTCCGGCATGGATATCTTTTAGGTATTTTAAGCTCTGGTGGGGGAACCCTTAAGATTTAAGTAATTTGAAAGTAGATGTTCTTGTGGTGATGACTTCCAGATTTTGGGGATAATAATAATGTTGAATTTTAGAGTTTATTGAATTGGTTTTATTATAAAGGAGTTTAAGTTTCCGCATTCTTTCCCTATTGATATTACCTTGACATGTAAGGTTTAGATGGTTAGGTTCGCTCACATAGAAGAAACGGGTAAGAAGTTGGGTGTCAGTAGGGGCGGGTCGGGTATCAGCAATAAAGGGGGTTGGTGGTCGTGACAGTCATAATTAAAAATTCGGCTCTAAATATTGATTAAGTATGACTATGGTTTTAATTTCTCTACGTTTTTGGTATATTAATTTATTTTCTAAGTGCTAATTTGTCTACTTATTTAATGTTTGATATTAATTTTGAACTGCATATAACGTTTCTTCTCTCGCGCATTTTACTGAGTCTTCATAATAATATCATGGGATTGCAACTACGCACTCCACTCTGCAAGATAGCCAGTGGTTTCTTCGATCCATGGTAGGATTTTTAGTCACACATATTTAGAATTGTAGCACCCATCACAAGCAAAAGTCGGTGCTAGCCGGTATTTGGCTACTCCCTAACGCGAGTTGTGCCCCTGCTCGTGTTAAAGCCGTGCAATACTTTTTCCATGAATTAACTTTGGTAACTGAAACCAAATATTATTGTTCCTAGTTAGACTTTCATTATTTTGAAGCGATTTACATATGATTTTATGAAAACTCTACATATGATCAAAATCAATACTAGATACCCTAACATCAATTTCACCATTTTAAATTAAATCAAGAACAATAGAAAAATATTTTTTTTTAGTTCACAAAAAGAAATGTAAAATTTGTTCTGATATCCTTTTAAACGAAAAAAAGAGTTGAATTTTGTCAAAAAATTTCTAACAAAAACTATTTAAGTGTTCAATCTGAAATAACTATGCACATCTGATTCTCACCTTGATGAGATACGTAGGCAACCTTCCTTGTATTCGGTGATCCTTATTTAAAAATTAAAAATTTGGAAAGTATCTTAATTATCATTTAATCATTAAAAATTAAATAATATGTGTATATATTAAAAAGAGAATTTGTCCTTACAAAAACATATTTTTACTTATATTTTAAAAATATGTTAGACCTGATTCTTATTTTAACAAAATACGTAGGCAACCTTATTGTGAGGTTCGGTCCGACTGAGAAAAAAAATCAAAAAATTCTAGTCACATAAATTGGGGGGAAAAAATTTAGATTTTTTCTTTGACTTTGTTTTCGGCGAGGTGCTGTGATATCCCTTCTGCTTAGCATTCTGCATAAGAAAAAAAATAAAAAGTTTACAACAATGATCTGCCTAAGGCGATCAACTTTGTGGACCGATAACTTTTATGGCATCGTCTCATATATTTTGTCATACTTGAGAAATATCTTGTTTAAAGTTATGGATAAAATAATTTTACGTCATTGTTTCAAATGCATTGTGTGGTTAGCTCTTTAAGTAAAATTCAAGACATGATCTTGCCTGATCTTAACATGGCCCGAATTTTGGTTGAGACAAACTTTTGAGCGGAACATTTACTTGAGAAAGTATTATAGGATCAAAAAATCAATTTGCTTCGGTTCTTCTTTCACGACTCCTACAAATACATGCCATCAAATAGAACTTCCATTATCGATTCTTGATGTTTTATTTTTAATATACCCATCTATAGCTATTACATTTTTGAGTGTATAAGATATCAAACTAGTCCTTTGTCTTACCCTCCTTGATCGCACTCTGAAATTACCTACATACACACAAATACCAGTATGGATAACCAAAGTGAGATATTTGCAAAAAAAAAGATGGCATAAAAAAATCTCACACACAAGGATGAGAAAACGCAAAAAAAGAAAAGAAAAAATAATGAAATGGAGTTTAACAATAAACAAAGGTCATATGCAAAAATTAAGAAAAAATTGCGTTTCAACAGCCATTTTGCAAAGTCCTAAGAAGGACAATAGTTCATTTATCCGAATGAATCCTACCTTTCCCTAAGACTACATTACAAGCCAATGACAAGTCATATTTGATCTCAATTTTCATGTTCTCACTTGTGGATGCTACATGAGGGCCAAAAATATGGTATCTAAATGCTCATGGCATTGAATATCTTCTGAGGCGAGTGACCTTTTAAAATTTTCTAGGATCTACTTATCTATTGTGTGAAATAGGACTTTTCATATGTTGCGAATGCATTTGACCACATGATGATCCCATAATTATATCCCTTAATTTTGGAAAGATAATTGAGCTTGTAATCTACTAAAGCATATTTGAGATACAATTTGAAACAATATAAATTACTCAATATTTGACCTCAATTTATTTGAAGGTAGTTGAAATGTATTCATATGCCATGATACTAATTGTTGGTACCAACTAAGTCAAGGCATTATCAACATGAACTAAATCTTTTTCTAAGTTTTTTATAGATTTTTAAAAATAATTAAAACTAAAGGAAAAATAATTTTTGATTGACTACTTTCGACTATCCCCTAAGAGGATACGTAGGCAGACCCTTCTTAAGGTTCATCTAATCACTCACCAATAAAATATACCTTCTATTTCAAATAATCACAAAGTTGTTGAAACCTGACAATGTCGCCTATCGTATGTTAAAAAAAAAAATTAAATAAAAATAAAAACGAATAAAAAAATTAAGAGAGTCTTATGATGAAAACTCTCACAAGAACCATACGACACAATTAAAAAGATAAGAATGTCGCTTGGTACAAATCACGAATGGCACACACCATTTGCTCCAATGGGATGACCATGTTCCTTCTATGGTTGGGCATGTAGCACAGAATCGGGAGGAATAGTTAAAAAAATAAAAAGTTTAGTCTGAAGAGCCTATGACAAACGTCCAAGTAAATTCGCTAGAGACAAAAGCACAATGTATTTTTTTGAATCCTTTTCCTCTCATATGATTTGCAAAAAAAAGTAAAAAATAATTTTTTTTCTTTAATAAAATTTTAGGGGGTAATTTTATTTATTTGTTAGATAGTCAATGTACTAATAAAATAAAATAAAATACAATCTAATAATATAACAAATAATATGAAAAAAAACTTGGTTGCCTCTAAGGTACAATAACTCTATTTTTATTTTGACAGGAGCACATAGCCTTTCGTTGCCTATAGGACACATAACCCTATTATCTTTTCTGAGGGCACACTAACCCTTGGTTTTGTCATATATAGTACAATACAGCCCTTCCAATTTTTCAAATGTCTTCACAGGACAATAACCATTGTTTCATATAGGGAATCATAACCTCTCTCTTTTATTTTTTATTTTATTTTTCACAGGGCTGATTACCCCTGGTTGCATATTAGGGCCCAATAACCCCTATGTTATTTTTTCATGGTTTCATTCACAGGGCACAATAACTCCTGGTTTGCATAGAGGGCACGCATAGCCCCCAATTTTTATTTTTCATATCTTCCTAGGCACAATAACCCCTGGATTACATATAGGGAACATACCGTGTGAGGGAAAGGGGGGCAGGATGGAATACAAACCTCTAATTTTTTAGTCTTCAAAGGCCACAATCACCCCCTGTTGCATCCTAGGGCACAATAAACCCCATTCTATTTTTTTATGTCTTCACATGGCTAATAATTCCCTTGTTGCATATAGGTGAATACTAATCCCTCATCCTATTTTCTAAGCATTCATAGGGCACAATACTGTCACGATCCAAAACGGGCCGCGAGTGGCACCCCCACTTATCCTCCTAGTGTGAGCGAACCAACAAATCTAAACCCCCATATTTCAACAGTATATAAATTTTGAATAACCCAAATAAAATCGGAAGACCAAACTCAATTAATATAACCAATTAAATAAACTTCTAAATATATTATCTTATCTATCACCCAAAAATCTGGAAGTCATCACTCAAGAACATCTATTCTCAAATTTCTAAGTCTAAGACTAATTAAGACTAAATTAAGTAAAGAGACGGTCCATGTCCCGAACTTCAGTACTTCCTACGGAAGAACAGATCCAGCCCGAGCTGGATATAGCTCACCCTGAATTCTGACGTGCTTAGACTGGCTAGAGTTGTGACGAGTCGAAGTTTGCTGTCACGTTTGCTGCACTCAAAATATAACAAAGAAAATGCAAGTAGGGGTCAGTTACAGGGAACACGTACTGAGTAGGTATCATCGCCAATTTCGAATAGAAATCAATATTATCAATAATATTAATAAATCAACTACATACTCAACAGGTAGCAACACAAGTACAAGACCATGGGCACAACATCATCAAGCGCACCTATGAGGACTCCAGCTCCACACCATATTCGTTTGGGATTAGGTCTTAGATTGAGTTATCACCATAACTCAAGATTTCATCTCTTTATTTCCCTTGTGTCCGGAACCGTGACACTCTGATCCCCGATACTATTGTCGGTTTGTGACACCCGATCCATAATTACTACGTGTCGGTTCGTGACAACCCGATCCCCTAATACTACGTGTCAGTTCTGACACCCCGATCCCCTAATACCACGTGTCTGGGGGTCCGTGACAACCCGATCAGTTTATTCTCATTCTTTTTTTTATCAAGCCTTCTTTATCAAGGCCTCATCATTAATAGATGGGATTTAAGGTTGTTTCAGATCTCACGTAAGCATCATTATAATCCATTACAATTTTATCTAATACACATCATGCAACACGCAATTAAGTGATATATAAAACTTTACATACCGATACCACTCAAATACATAGTCAATCCGCTTATTAAGAGTTTTAACTTTTTCCTACAATAGCATAAACCATAACCTACCTCCACCAAAGAATCGGTGGATCCCAGGCCAAGCTACCTCCCCAATGCCTTTTGCTTTTCTCTTTCGTTCTTTTCCTCTCCTCTCCCCTCTCGCTCGTTCTCCCTTCTGTCTTTTTTCTTTCGTTTTCTTCTCTAAATTCTTTTATTTACCCGAATTACTGATACAAATAATTTTAACAGAGATAAAAGTAACGGTCCTAATTTTATTTCAATTTATCTCCTTTAACCCCCAAAGTAATTACATTATTTAACTATTCCCAACATCTTTCCTAATTATAAGCATATAGTCCCGAACGGCCCCTTTAAACTCTCAGCAGAAATCTGACTCAGTCGAGATTACTCCGACCCACGTAGAGACGGCACCCTCGTACCACCTGCGACAATTCTTCGGACCACAAAGTTCAAGAACTCACAATTTCAGTAAAAGGGTACGGGTATGACGGTCCGTCACGTGTGGGAACGACGGTCCGTACTACAGTTTACATCGTGACGTTCAGTGAGTTGATCCCAGTACCCAGATTTTTCAAAAAGTTTTAAGTGTTTTGGAACGTAACCCCTCGAACGGTCCCGTCGTGACCATGACGGCCCGTCGACTGATCCGTCACCCATCCCAGTTTTTAATCAAAATAATCTTACTACTCGTAATCGGACTAAACATGTCCGTACAATAGATACCATTTACCCACGTCGCCCCCCGCACGATCACGGATAGAAAACATGGGAGGGAATAGTACCACCTGAATCTGTAAAAATATGTGGATATTCTTTCTTTGCATATCAGCTCATTCTCCCAAGAGACTCGATTGGCCGATTTTTACCCTGAACTTGAAGACGCACTCCCCCTTTGATCTAAACTTGTGCCGGACTCTCTAGCCAGAATAGTCATGGCTCTTCCTGATAAGAAAATTCCTCGTCGAGAATACTGAAATCCCACGAATAATGTTTCTTTCCATCCCCATGGTACTTTTTCAGCATACACCAACAGAAATACCACGGGTACCATTCCTGAGAGTCCCGGGAGGCGTCAGGTGGGGGCAATTCATAAGCCACCATCCCCGCACTCTGTTTCAAAACTTCAAATTGTCCCCACTAATCAACTTTGGACAAAGGTTTACCCCCTCACAACTCGCTTACCAACCCCGCTCACCCCCCTTGCATGGGAAATAAGAAACTTCAGCAAGACTTGTTCGCCCTCCATAAAAATTCCAAGTCCTAACCTTTCGATCTAACATATTCCTTCTGCTGCTTTGAGCTTCCTAGAAGCTTATCTTGGATGAATTTTTTAAACCTTCTCTACGATTCCCTCAGAGATCGGTACACCCTACCAAGGTCTTACTCAAAAGCTCAACAACGTATTGGAAGGGACCATACATCTCCCTCCCCGTTGACAGTTGCCTCACATGGGCCATATCATACTTTGTGGTAGCTATTGTTGATGAAAAACTATGCTAAGGGTAGAATTTATCCCATGACCACCAAATTCCTTTCACACATGCCACGAACATAATAGATGCTTACCAACACCTGAATCATGTCTCTCAGACTTACCCATCGATCTGAGGTGAAATTCAAGTACTAGATCAACCTAGTACCTAATTTAGCATGTAAATGTTTTTTCCAAAACTTAGAAGTGAATGCGTACCGGGGGGGGGGTGCGTCTGCTTGCGGGGGGTGATATGATGGAGATTGGAAACCCATGCAAATCGAACAATTTTTGAGACATAAAGTTTGAGTCTCACTTCTCTGCCGGGTTTTGTAAAAAAAAAAAGTCATCTTGACTGGAATGAGTGAGCGAGCTAGTGTAACCTATCAACAATTACCCCAATGAGTCATACTTCCCAATGTCTTCGGAAGAGCCAGACTCAAACAATCCATTGCATTCTTTCCCCCTTTCCATTCAGAAATGGGCATTCGTCTGAAGTGTCCCCCAGGCTCTTGTTCATACTTTACTTGCTGACCATTCTGGCATTTAGCCAACAAAATCACAATGTCCCGTTCTTCATCTCATTCTACTCCACCAAAAATGTTGCTTTTACGTCGCGATACATTTTAGAGTCAAATGGGGGCACGCAAAAAGGTAAACATGAATAAGAATAAAAATCGATAAATAAATTAGAACGCGGAAAGGCAATGTAATCTGAAACACAAGTAGAAGTAAGACCCCTCTGTAAAGAAAGGGTGAACCAAATTACACATCACCACGGGGCCACACTTATTACCCTTGCCCTAATTCTCAGACACCTCCCTATCAATATTTGCCAGGGGGTGGATGCTTAGCCTCCTCCTGCCTCGCCATACATATCTTTCGAGAATTACGGGCTCAGCTTCTCATCATAGAACTGTCTATCTTCCTTATCATGTCAAGGTCCAACGAGGATCAGGCCTGTCATCACAGGGCCAAAAGTCCTCCTTTCTCTAGTACTTTCCACCTCATAAGGTCTTACCAACCCAAAGTTTGAACTTCTCCAGCCATGGCGTCGTATAACCTGTAAGTGGGCTAAACCTACCCCAGATGCTCCCTGTGCTTTTCTACTTAAAGCATCTGCCACCACATTAGCTTTTCCCTGGGTATACAAAATAGTGATATCATAGTCCTTCAGTAGTGCCAATCCCCTCACTCTTCCAAAAAAAAAAAAAGGGGGGGGGGTGCAAATTCACAGTCTTTCCTTGAGTAAATACATACGGTAAGTACGCTGATCGTATACTCCACACTTGACTAATTATAGGTAAATGTCTTTCTTGCGTAATGCAAATACTACTGCCGCCAATGATAAAACTCAAATCATGGGTCGCATAGTTTTACGTTCATAGCAGCTTTTACATTGTCAGGAGGTCCCAATAAGCAATTACGGATTTTTGTATTGCTGCGTGTAGCAACTGGCAGCCCAACCAAAAAGATCATACAATAAACCGGTGACATTTCTTACCTTCCCTATAGGGTAAGAATTGGTGCCGGGGTTGATTCGTGGACAGCGGGTGGGGCGTTGATTTCTCTGAAAACTTTCTTCTCACATTCATCCCACCACGAGGTACAAAGGGGACATTTTGCTTAGTAAGTTTGTTAGCTGCGAAGCAATAGAAGAAATTCCCTTTGACAATCGACGGTAGTATCTAGCTAAACCAACAAAAATTCTTACCTCTGTCCAATAGTAGTCTTACCAACTCTTCACTGCTTTCAGTCTTAAACGGATCCACCATCATCTATCCTTAGAAACCACATGCCCCAAGAAGGACAACTGAATCTAGCCAAACTCACACTTGTAGAATTTGGCATAAGTCTTTTCTCCCTCAACATTTCCAGTAACATGGTTCTCAAATGTTTTTCCTCAGGTTTCTCTTTCCCTGCTCTTTGAGTATATCTGTATATCATCAATGATACAATACCGAAGAGATCTAGATATGGCTTAAAAATCCGGTTCATCAGACTCATGAAAGCAAGTGCAAGGGCTTCCGTAAAGCCCAAAAGACTTAATAAGAATTCATAATGTGGACCTACCTGGTTAGAAAGAAGTCTTTGGGGCACATCCATCTGCCCGTATTTTCAATTGAAATCATACTGCGCAGATCTCAAGTCGATCTAAAATTTAGTAAGGGTCAACAAGTGCACGCTTTAAACTGAAATCGGAGGGGGGGGGACAGAATCAATCATGCGATGTACGAGATACTTGATGGAGGAGTCTTAATAGTCACCTTACTTCATTTGTCTGTAGTCCTTCCATCCAAAAAACTCCATCCTTCTTCTTCACAAATAAGACCGGATCCACCCCAAGGGATGCCTTGGTCTAATAAAGCCTTTTACTAACAACTCCTGAAGGTTGGGTTCCTTTAAACTCTCGTAACTCATCAGGAGCATTCTATAAGTGGGTATAGAAATGGGGCGAGTCCCGGCTCAGAATCAATTCTCAAGGATCGATATCCCTATCACGGTGGATACCCCGTAATGCTGCTGAAATGGAAACACATCGAAAACTCGCGTCCTACGCAACCAGACTCAATCGAAGGTACCTGAGAAGTATCATCCCTGAGGTGTGGGCGGGCGAAGAAGGCTAAACAAGCCTTTACTAACCATCCTCCTTAGCTCGAAGACAAAGGATAATACGGACTGGTGTTGAAATGTAGCTGGGGGGTGGGGCGGGGGCAGCTCTCCCACACAGCGGGATTGTCCCAGGCTTGGCCAACGTCACAACAGTTTTTAGCATTACAATCTAAGATTGCAAAATTTGGGGAAAAACCAAGTCATAACCCGAAATTACCTTCAAATCAAAAACCATTTCCCTAGGATAGAATCACAATCCACATGAGTGTTGCTTCTCCCCACACAAAGTTCCAAGACAAGACCTAAATACACCTTGTCAAACTATCACAGACTCAACCCTCACGGGGGGGAGGGAGGGAGTAGAGACCCTAATAGGCATCAAAAGGCGAAATCAGCAATTGGAAATGTCAAGGTATCGCATTAGCAAAGAGGAATATACATGGGGAGGTGTAAAATTGGATCCCTTGATCAAAATAATAACGAAATGCGCAGTGCAAATGTCAAAGACCCAAAATTCCTGGTGGATCAGCAACATCGCGGCGTGCCTCTGCTTCAGACCTTGGGCAGTCCCGGGAAAGCATAACAATGGCCCTATCACCTGCCGTCATTGCCCCTACATGTTGCGCCGCAGCAGTTTGTCCAGCTTGCCCACCACCTCGCTGGGGGATTGGGTTACCCCATTACACGTTGTCCCCCGTTCCTCCAGAATGGCGGCCTCTCCCATGAACCACATCCCCTCTAACTATTGGGGGTATGAAACTAACGGGGGGGTGCGGGTTTTTGGCAAAATCTTTTAATAGTTGTGCAGTTCTCTCCACATCCATAACACTCCTGGAGTCGCATAGGTCTCTGTGAGAACGACGGAGTTCTGGGGATAACCTCCAAACACAGAGAATTGTTGCCCGGTCTGTGGTGGACCCTCATCTAATATGGCAGGGAAAGACTGAATGGGCGGTTTTGGTAACCTCCGACTCTGCCCTCTGGAGTAATGAACCTCTAACTCAGAACCTCCCTTTACTACTGAACTTTTTAGATGTAGATGCCATGGTGAAGTCGTCTGGCTTCACCCCTTACTTCTATCCCAAATCCAAACCACTTCCTGAAAGAATTTTTGCAGCACAGCACCTGTAAGGCCTGGGATCGGGTCGGGCAAATCTGACCTTATCCCTTCACAAAACGGCGAATCCACTCTTGTGGACTGAAATAAAGCTGAGTAGCATACTTCGATATGTATGAATTTAGCCTCATACCATCAACAGACATCCTTCCTTGCTCTAGGCTCAGGCAAATTCAATCTCAGTCCTCCTAATTCCCTCAAGGTCCGGGGTATATACTTCATCCATACAATATGCTAGAAAATGATGCCCAAGTCATACTGGTTCCTGTGCTGGTTGACACTCAATATACAACCCACCACCTTTGGCATCCCCTGAAACTGATAGGTCACGAACTCCAACACCAAATCGTTCTACTAATGTCCCCTCTTATGTAGCAGCCTCACTGACAATCAGGACCAAAAAAGTCATAGTCTCTTACAGATTTCACACCCTTGAATACTGGAGTTTTGCAACTTTAAGAATTTAGTGAAAATTTCATGCTGATCGCTTGTCGTTATGGACCCTGTCAAGAATCAAATCGAGTGGACACAAATGCGCTAATTTTCCACATCCAGGCAATCCATGCGGGGAGCCACAAGCAGCTACATTTTGTACTAGACTCCCGGAACCTAGGTCTAAAAAACCGGGGGTGAGAAACACTGGAGGCCGTCTGGCCTTGATCAGATAACCACGCTAAGATAAGCAAGAACCTGGTTAATCACGCTCGGTGGGGAAAATAGGAGATTTGAAAAGGGGTTTTTGAAAATAAAAAGGGGGGTCCTCAATCTTTCACTTGCATACAATTGTACGGTACCACCTTCCTCAGCGCGCTCGTCAAATTACTAAAACCAAAAAAGGAGGGGGGGAGACGACAACAGGAAAAAAAAACGGGGGTAAGGGGCTCAAAATCATCAAGTGTGGAGGAGTCCACCGCCCTAATGACGATGGTTGTGACCAAAATTGTTTTAGTCCTAACCTCTAGGACCGTCCTCGGCCCGCGACCTCTACCACGAGGGGTCACGTCTTGCCACTGCTCCTCTTGAGCTACATCCCATGGCTTGCTCAAACGCTACCCTGTCTTGCCAGGTGCTGGTGTTGCGCGTTGTTGCTCTCGGGGGTCTAACCATCTGCAAATGAGTGAGGAGGTACCATATACCAAAATAATGATCACCGTAGATAACCAGTTTGCGACCCCAGTAATAGCACAACAAGGGGGAACAAGGTGCGAAAAGAGAAGAACAAGAATGGAATTTTGGTGCCTAAAGCTCCTATAAGCCTCTCAAAGAAAAGAAGGAGGGCGTCCCCCTACCGGTGGGGCTCCAGAATCTACTAGACTCGTTCTTGTTTGATGAGACTCTTACGAACCTAAAGCTTTTGATACCAGTTGTCACGACCTAAATGGGCCTCGAGTGGCACCCAGCACTTATCCTTCCTTGTGAAGCGAACCAACAAATCTACACCGTCCACATTTTCAACCAATATATAAATTTTGAATACCAAAATAAAATGCGTAAGACCAAACTATTACTATAACCAATTAAATAAACTTCTAAATATCTTACTATCATAACCAAAATCCGGAAGTCATCCCATCAAGAACATCTATCCTCAAATTTCTAATCTAAGAATAATGAAGAACTAACATAAGTAAAAGAGACGGTCCATTTCCGACTCAAAGTCATCACGACGTGAAGAAGAGAATCAGCCCGAACCTAGAATAATAAGCCGGCACGGGGGCCGAATTCTTACGTGCTGAAGAGGGGCATCAAAGAGGTCTGCACGTAGGTGCAAGATTCGAAAGTTGTAGAACCGACGAGGTCGAGTGGCATGTCAACGTTGCTGCCGCTCAACAATATAACAGAAGAAAATGCAAGTAGGGGTCAAGTACAGGGAACACGTACTGAGATAGGGTACCATCCGTCGCAACTCAGAATAGACAATCAATATATTCAAATAATATTATAAAATCAACTACAATACTCAAACCAATCAATTAGCAACACCAAGTACAACAACCATGGTACAACAATCAAGCGCAACTTATGAGGATCAATCCTCCCACCATATTCGTTTGGGAATTAGGTTCTTTAGATTGAGGTATATCACCATAATTCAGATTCATTCTCTTATTCTCTTGGTATGATGGAACGTGTACACTACCGAATCCACCTATATACACAGTGGACGGTCATCTTGACAACCTGAATCCATTAATTACCTAAGCTCAGTCCGGTTCGTGACACCCGATCCCCTAATACCTACATGTTTGTTCGTACCCCGATCCACCCCTACTACTAGGTGTCACTTCGTGACACCCGATCCTCTAATACTACGTGTCGGTCCCGGGACACCCCGAATCCATTAATCTCATTCTTTTAGTTCATCAAGCCTTCTTTTATACTAAGGCATCATCCTAATAAAGTGATTTAAGGTTGTTAATCTCACCGTATCAATCATTATAATTCCATCACAATTTATAAATCACATCCATGCACAACAGCAAAATTTTTTTAAGTAATATAGAAAACTTTACAATACCACCAATAAATAGCATCGCTATTTAATAGTTTACTACGAATAAATAAACCATAACCTCCCATCCACGCAGAAAATCGTTAATCAAAAGCAAGCTATTCCCCCAATTTTTTTTGCTTTTCTTCTCTTTGTTCTTCCTCTCTCTCTGCGCTTCTTTCTCCCTCTTTGTCTTTTTTTTTCTTTTTTATTCTCTCGATTCTTTTATTTTACCCTAATTATCATACAATCAATTGTTAAAAGAATGATAAAAGTAACCCACTATGTCGTTCAAGGTTATCTCCTTTACCCCCAAGTAATTAAATGTACTAACTTACCCCACAGATTTCATAATTATAAGCATGAAGATCAAAACGCCCTTAAACAAGGAACTCTCAGCAGAAATTCCGACTCATTCTGGTTCAACCCACCCGGGACGGCCCGTCATAACCTGCGACGTCCCCTGTCCTGCACGTCCGTCATCAAGTTCAAAAAGACTCAATTTCAGTAAAGGTCTGTGACGGTCCCCGCCGTGGCTACCGACTTTCATACGCAGTTCCTTCGTGACGTTCATAGAGTTGATCCTGAGTAAACCCTGGTTTTCAAAGTTTTAATAATAGGGTTTTGTGGAAATTAAACCCCTCGACGTCCATCGTGACCATCGACCCAGTCTACTCATACCCTCCACCCAGCACAATTTTTTATCAAATATATAACTGCTCGAATCTGCCTAGAACAGGTCGTTACAACTTACCCAATGGTTAAATAGAGTAAAAGGTATCACAGGCAAGTTAACCCTATTCTATGTTTTCATGTCTTCACAGGGCGCAATACCCCTTGGTTGGATATAGGTTACAAAAACCTCTATCCTATGTTTTCATGTCTACACAGGGAACAATAACCACTATTCTATTTTTTATGTTTTCACAGGGCACAATAACCCCTGATTGCATATAAGACACAATAACACCTATCCTATATTTTCATGTCTTCACATGGCACAGTAACCCCTGGTTGCATATAGGGCACAATAACCCCTATCCTATATTTTCATGTCTTTTCATGGCACAATAACCCCTGGTTACATATAGAGCAAAATAATCCCTATTTTATTTTTCATGTCTTCACGGAGCACAATAACCCCTGAATTGCACATTGGTCACAATAACCCCGACCTTATATTTTTTATTTTTTCACAGGGCACGATAACGCTTGGTTGCATATAAGGCACAATAACGCCTATTTTATTTTTTTATGTTTTCAAAGGGCACTATAACTTATGGTTGCATATAGGGCACAATAGCCCCTATTTTGTTTTTTCTGTCTTCAGAGGGCACAATAACCTTGGATTGCATATAGGGAACAATAATCCCTATCATTTTTTATGTCTTTACAGGGCACAATAACTCCGGATTGCATGTAGGGCACAATTACCCCTATTTTATTTCTTATTCCTTCAAAGGGAATAATAACCCCTTGTTGCATATAGGACACAATAATCCCTATCCTTTTTTCAAGCCTTCCTAGGGCACAATAAACCCTTGTTGCATATAGGACACAATAACCCTTATTCTATGTTTTCATGTCTTCACAGGGCACAATAACCCTGGTGCATATAGGGCCCAATAACCCCTATTTTATTTTTCATGTCTATAGAGGGAACAATAACCCCTACAAATTTTTTATGTCTTCACAGGGCACAATATCCCCTGATTGCATATAGGGCACAATAACCCCTATTTTATTTTTTCATGTCTTCAGATGACACAATAACCCCATGATTTAATATAGGGCACAATAACCCCTATTTTTTTTTCATGTCTTCACAGGGAGCAATAACTCCTGGTTTTGTATATAGGGAATAATAACCCCTATTATATTTTTCATGTCTTAACAGGACACAATAACCCCTGGTTGCAATTTGGATACAAAACTCCCTTTTGTCTTATGTTTTACATTTTATAATTGCTACAAAAACATTATTTGGGTTTATATTAGTATGGTTCTGTCTAGCTTTCATCAACCAACCACAAAATTCTTGTGCAACTAGGAGAAATTTTTGTTTCGTGTGTAATGTTTCTAGCAAACTAAAAAAAAGGTTTTACTCAAAGCAAATTTGCAGTTCAAAAATAAAGAGAATTCATCTTTCCAGAAAACCTAGTTTTCAAGATATCATGCGGAGAGAACGTTCAATAGCTGAAGTAAAGTCCATGAAGTTTCCAACGTGTCGTTAGTAACTCTGAATCGTACCAGGACAAGTTCTGAATTGTGAACCTACCAAAGAGGTAAGCGATATCTGAGAATTGAAAATGAAGACTCTAACGAGGGTTAAATAAAACGAGAGGTCAAAGATAAATATGAAAGTTCTCCCTATCATTCCGTTCTGTTTTTTATGTAATAGCTGAGCAGCTAACGAACAAAAACGAATCTCGACAAACCTCAAACCTAAATAACACATACTAGCAGTGATAATGCCGCTAACCTCCATATGCGAAACAGAGCTGGGAAAGAGAAGGACGCCTGCTACATCCGAAGCTCAGTAACCGTCGAAGAGAATGGTCACGGTTAAAAATTAATTCAAAAAAGTTCAGAGACAACAAATCAAACCGTACCAATTCAACTACCCTATTTATGAAGGATTTTCACATTTTTGGCATAAGATTAATAGTAAACAATTAGTCCACATTGTTCACCGTCTTTGATAAAAAACTAGTCATGCTTTCCAAAGCCAATATAGGGCATACTGTGAACACCTAAAATTTTTACCAAACATAATATATATTACAGATTAAACTAACTCTAAAAGGTGATTATATATTTAAAAGACAATAAAAGTAATAATCATACATTATAAATTAATAAAAATTATAAGATCAATTTTAGTTTAAAAATAATACAAAAAATTTGATAAATAAAAAGTAGTTGGGAACTTTAATTTATGTGATTAAATATCTCTAGTCTAAAAATAATTGTATAAGAAATATTGTGGAAAAAGTTTAGAAAAATAAAAGAACGAGAGGAGTCCTAAATTTTCTAAATTTTGTTCTACCTTACCCTAATTAACTCCAACTTCCTAACTTATTTTCCTAAAAAATCTCCTCCCATTTATTAATTTTTTATTTTTTTACCTCTTTTGCACTATTTTTTTAAAGTTTCAACGATTTTTTTGTTTTGTTAATTTGCTATTATTATTATTTATTTATTTTATATTCTTATCTCAATCCCAGTTTTCTCAACTAATTTTTAAATTTAATCCGAATCTGACTACACTACATTCCTTTAAATTAGCACCAGATTCTCACCCAAAAATATTATATAACCCCGCGTTCAGTTGAAAAATAGACAGAGAGATATAGAGGACATAGAAACTGAGATTGATAGACATAGAAAAGAAAAATAACAAACAAACACAAAAATAAGAAAAATAAGTTTTCTTTTGAGAATTAGTTTAGAGTTAGATAACAACTCGTTTTTGTGGTATCAATTTTTACAGCGAGTTAACTATAAATTCTCGCGTGATTTAATAATCTTACTTTTAATAAAATTGTTCCAATAACGTATGAAATTATCCTTCAAATCACGAGACGGGGTGTATTAGATCTAATTATTGTTTATTTTGTTGGTTGGATTATTTCATCTTGCCTCTGCCGATTATTAGTTCTTATTATTATTATTAGATTATTATTAGTATTATTATTATTAGTACTCTATATTTTTTTTCTGATAACTTTTGCCATTTATGTCGCTTCCGGATCGAATGAGGAATATTAGGACTGGTTCAAATTTGAAATAGAATTAATATTCGCCCGCTCTTTGCGTCAATCATTTATCACTTTCTGAGGTTTTTTGTTTAATTTATTGGCCTACGATTTGTTAAATTAGGATTTGATAACAAAATAATACTTAAACCAAGTGATTTTTTCAAACAAAATAAGGCAATAAATTATCTAAAGCGAATTGTAAAAGGAGAAAGAAATTTTTTTAGAGATTCTTGATTATAACAAAACAACAAAAGTAATAAATACTCATATAGTATAATCCAATACAATTCTGAATCAGTGCGGAAGTTAAAAATTTGAGAAATTATATAAAATAAGAAGAGAACTTAAAAATAAAAAGAAGACAGCATTAACTAATATCAAAAACACAACTTAACAGAGTTTTTTTAAAAACAGAAACAGAAAAAAAAACGTAAAAAAAAAGATATATAAAAAAAAGTGAGAAGTAAAATGAAAAAATAAAAATATCAAATTAATAAAATAGAACTTTAAAAAAAAAACACACAATTTAAAAAAATAAATAGAAGAGTAACAAAATTATTACAAAAGAATTTGAAAAACGAAGAAGACAATATCTATAAAATAATAAAAAATTTAAAATAATGATAAAATAAAAAATTAAAAAGAACAACAAAAGAGAGAAAAAGATTTATAGAAAACAAGAAAAATATATATATAAAAATATTAAATAAAACCAAAACGTGACTTGCAAAAAAAAAAGAATGATTTTTAAAAAAGGGAAAATTATGTGTGTTTATTAACAAAAACCCATACATTCCTAATTTATTTAGGATTTCTTCATAAAAACTAACTTCAAATCCTATAAAATTTATTTTTTTTGTCTTTTTCTCTATAAATAAACAAATAATAGTTCCTAATTATCGTGTGAACTCACAAATCTCTTTCCTCCCACGACCTATGGAGGGTGGTTGTAGAAATTCGATAAGAAACATTAAAAAAACTAAACCAAAAGGTAACAAATGTGTGAGGCAGACAAATATAACGGAGTGGGTGAGGGTTTCAACACTTATACAATTCATGGACGCGTAGTTAAAAACATTAAATTCATTTAAAATAAATAATCAGTTTCAAATAAGTTTAAAAAATAAATTTGGGTAAATATAATTTTAATTAATATATTAATCATATACTATTCAAAAACTAATCAAGTCATACTAAACGTCAAGAAAGCGACGTGCTAGAACCACGGTACTCGAGGGTCCTACACCTTCCCTCTCTGTCAAAGAATTCCTTAGCCGACTGCTATTAAAATATTGTCGTGGTGACCAATACAAAATATAGTAAAAATTTTCTTTTGATCAGGGAATTTTAGAAGTCGCTGTGTGTGACTTGTAACACCAAAACTCAATTACAAGTGGCGACTCCGAATAATAATCATCCCTTTTGAAAATATCACTTAATTGGAAAAACTCTTTTTCTTTAAAAATAAAAAAAATATTGAGCAAAAAAAAAGTGGCGTGACACTAACGAGGAGTACTCATCTTAAGAGATATATTGGAATACAACATGGCAACTCATGAAGTGTAACCACCTCTTCTTCATATCCTCTCGGTGCTAGGCAGAACTTCCAATGGATTCTAAACCCTAAACCCTAGAAAAGGGCGTTGAAATCTCTTTTTGAAATATTTTTAAAGAGGGCACCTTGAATGGATGAGAGTTCAAGTATGCATACCACTCCTAACATTGAAGAAATACCAATGATTTTTGATGGATAAAAGACCACCAACACCCTCGAATTCTATTCTGCCTTCATAGCTTTCAATGGTGACTTGAAGTCTTTCTAAGGTAAGGGTTTTAGAGTTTGAGACATGAAGTCTAAAAATTAGGTATTAGGTTTGCGAAACACATTTCATTTAAGTGCGTGTGAAACCTAAGAAACCCCTTAAAATATCATCCTAGGTTCCTAAACTACTTGGATGAATTTACCAAATACCCGAAGACTTCACAGGAAAGGCACATCTCTAGGGGCAGTATCCATCGACAAACCATCAAACAGACCGTTTGTCAAAGGATGGACCATTGGTGGGGTCTTGTTGGTGTACATTTTAGCTCCATTTTGAGCGTGGACAACTAAACTTTCAAGTCCAATCGACGCCCATGGATGACGGACCTTTGGTTGACCAACGGACCGTCCCTTGGGTCGTCGTTTAGTTACAACTTTGGCAACTTGTTGCCAAGAGGTGGGGTCCTTTTCTAGGGACACTCGTGGGTCCTAGATGGAGTCGTACCCAAAATTTAAACCCCTAAACATAGTTGTCTATGTTTAAGGAATATCCCACATCAATTTAGATTAAAACGAACACGTAAAACTCACTTAAACACATGAAGACACACAAGCACTATCTAAGACACACCTTCCGAACGTTATGGACGTTCTTGGACATTTAACCTTCAATCTTAACCAAACTTCACACACTGCATAAGAACACTAATTTATCTCATTTTTACATAAAATTTACTGAGGAAACATTCACTAAGCTCTAGTTCACCTTAGTTCGTTTAGCGTGTTACATTAGTTGGATAAACTCTCATATATGACCTATGCGCTTAGCATATGACGAGATGAATTTCCCAAAGACCACATTTTATAAAAGATTAAATGTTAAAGGATATATTAGTAAAGTGACTTTAGCTTAGCACTGAGGGTTACTTGACAATGAGAGTTGTTGGCTTCCTTGTAAGGGAGATGCACCATTAATTTTCTCAAGGTTTGACTTACACCTTGGAGAACAAAATTGACCCTATTGTTTCACATGAGGTGTTAACTTTCCTTGTGGAAGATCCACCAATGGTTTCGCATGATATAGGGATCTAATTCTAATTAGCATGTAGATGGTTATGTATACTCTTAGTTCCATAAACTATTATTGCCACAAAGGATCTAGAAAATGTTATCACTAGTATGCTAGCATGGGTTAATGTTTTACCTTTTCTAGGTAAGAACACCTTCCCTTCGTGTAAGGATCTACAACACCAAATTCCATTTAGCACCCATGGTCTTAGTGTCGGTCAAGACTATAGTTTCCATAAACTAAAAGAGACAATGGAAGTGAAGTAAGGACCCTAAATAGGATAACCTAAGGGTAGTTAGTTAGTGTAGGTGGACGCATTGAACTTCACCTATAAATTGCACAAGTGGCTATTTGGTAAAGTCCTAGGAAGGTGTTCTAATGCATATGTCTATGTACATGTTACTTATACATGACTTTGTATTATTTGTCTACTTGTTGTGATGAAATGCATGGTATGAGTCTATACAAAGTGGTCTTGTTGTATATGTATAATATTGGTCTTAATGGTTACATGATGAAGGTTTGCTTACATGGATGAAGTTGTCTTCACTTACAAGGTTGATGTATGAATTGGTTGTTATGTCCAGGGGTCCCATGATTGGTTTACTAAATATGTGTGAGGTTAAGGGGTTTCACATATACATTGCACTAGTAGACTTAGATTAGGATTGTGAATAAGGTCTCATAATGTTCTATTTGAAGTGACATTAGTATGTGTGTAAAGTGAATAGAGTTCACTGTAATGTTCCTATGGTATTGACTTAAATGTATCCATGATGTATTATTTTTCTATAGTGATATGTGTTGGCTTATATAGGTTGTATGTATAACTTTGTTGTGGCGTTAAGGTGATGCATTGCACAAATATTACTAGAGGGTTACTTGGGGGAATAAGAATGTAAGAAGAAAACGATTCACTTTAAAACAAGATAGCTTAATGTAAAGAAGAAAATAACTTACTGTAATGTGGTTCTAAAATGACTGAAATTCTAAATGTGATTTTATATATATTGATGACCATTGAATATACTTGTATTAAGTATGTAAATGATATAATGATTATTATATACAGTTTTATGAAGAGTTTCACAAAAAGGCATGAAGTGTGATTTCAAGGAAAATGACCCTTTTAATTGCATGTTTTTGCATGGTTGCCATACTTAGTTAACTCTTGTACTAACTACATTCTTCCCTACTCTTTACACAAAGTGTAGGTTAGCGATGCTTAAAAAGATGTCTCAATGATTACGGAGATTGTTATGTGTTTACCAAGATCAAGCCAAAGGATTCCTTAAGATTGAACGATGTCCTATGTCAACTTATGTTTTACGATGATGTATTTTAAATTGTATACCTATGCATTATGTTACAAGGGTTGTGTACCTATAAACTCTTATGATGTACTTATGAAATATTATATATATGAAGTGAAGTTTCAAGCATATGATGTGCTATGAAAAATTTTAAATTTTCCGCTAATTTACCTATGACAATGTGATGAATGATAACTATGAACTTGTTAAAGACCTCCGAGAGGTAAAGTATGCCATGTTATTTCTAGGTTGTGCTCCCCGGTCGTTACAATGCTATTATATCCAATCAACCCTAAGTCCATCATTCACACAAGAAGGATACCATTACGGCACTAGCACAGTGATGTTGGTTAAACAAGTCAACAATTTTGGGGATGAGATACTTATTCTTGATTGTGACTTTGCTCAACATTCTAAAGTCAATTTATATTTTGAGAGAACCATCTTTCTTCTTTACGAACAACACCGGTGCACCCCTAGGAGAAGTATTATGTCTGATGAGTGCCTTATCTAGAAGGTATTTCAACTGATATTTCAAAGCCTTAAGCTCTACTGGAGTTATTCTTGAAGAAGGAATAGAAATAGATTGGTTATCTGGAAGGAAATTAATTCCAAAGTTTATTTCCCTTTGAAGATTAACTCCGGGAAGATCTACTAGAAACACTTCAAGAAACTCACTAACTACTATAACTGACTCAAGAGTTTGGCTTTCAGAGCTAAAATCTTTAAACTGAATAAGATGATAGAGCTAACCCTTAGATATCATCTTTCTAGACATGAATAGACACATAGGCACCAAGGTACTACCCTTCCACTCTACGATTGGTTTCTTTTGAAATGGCAAATGAACAATACTAGTTCTACAATTGATTGCGGCATAACAGGAATGTAACAAATCCATCCTAGAATTACATCCAAGTTTACCACTTCTAACTCTACATTATAGGCTGAGTTGAATTTCTGAGAGACGGTGGTATGGCAATTTCTGCATACCTATTTAGCTATAGGTCATCAACTAGAGTAGAGACTGAGAAAGGTTCTGAGAGAGTTTCTGGACTGGCACTTAATTTGACTTATATGTAAGATGTTATAAAGGAAAGAGTAGCCCCTGGATCTAGTAATGCATAAACATCAAGGTCAAAGACACTTAATGTACCAGTGATTACATAAGGAGAACCTTTCTGATCCTGGTGAGCCGAAGAGTATACAACTTGTTCTTATGTTGTTCACCCCCTGTACCAAATGAGTTGCCCTTCTGAGTCAGGCGAATTTCTTGTGCTGAAGTTGTAGACTCAGTTCAACTATTACCACCTCTTTGACCTTGTCTAGAAGGACAATCCCTCATCCTATGCAAGACTGAAAGATCCCAAAGAATCCTTCTTTTTTGCGAGGCCCTCACCTTGATGTTTCTTACGGCACTTAGGGAAACTTGGCTTAGTCTTTATGCCTGAAACACTTCCTTAAGACTTAGATCCTAGTGACCTAACCTTATGATCATACATGTTCTTGGGGGATGGAAAACTAGGTGACGAAGGGAATGGGGCTGAGAACATCTGTTTACTCTACGAGCGATTTCCACCACTAGATTTCTTTTGAGAATAGTTAAAGCTCCCAATTCTAGACTTCTTATTATCCTTGGCTTGTTGCCTAAGTTTATCACCCTCAACCTTGTGTGCATGATACATATGCCTAGAGACGTTCATATATGTAAGTTACATAGCATTTCTAAACTTTTTCAGTTTTAAAAAAAAATAACAAAATCGTAAACTCATAACAAGAAATGATTGCTTGAGTCCTAGATTCAGAAAATAATTGTGGGGAGAGCATAATTGGAGTTAGAGAAACGTATTTCGAGATTGTAGGGCACGTAGGGGGTTGCTTATTACCTTAAGTTCAATGAATTTCCTGGAGGCCTAGCCGTCTTCTCAACAAGGTGTGAAAACAAAGCATCGATACAGATGAATTGGGTCTCACTACAAAAATTCCCAAGTCCTTAAGAGCTTCAACCCATACCCCTATTCTACTTCCACTGATGGACTACAGTACGATTCCTCACACGTTTCGGTAGGTATGATGCTGCAACTTAACATGATTCAACCCACCACGCACCCTACATAACTTACAAAGATCTGCATGGATGTCAGTATAAGAAAATGTATGGGGATCTTCATAAGTTGTGATCCGCAATGAACTCACGGTGGTGGTTATTAATACGAAACAAGTGCATGTGCCCCTGTTGCATTGATAAACTAATTATGCATGTGAGAAGGAGATGGAACGCGATTGTTCTTGTTGGCCAAACTCTGAGCCAACATCTGAATGGTATTCCAAAAATCAACATCGGAGACTTCCTTATTTGGGACAGGAGGAGTTGTATTTGCATTACTTGCATTCACATTCCTGGCATTAGATCTACGAGGAATCATGATTAGAAACGTAGAAATATGAATTTAGAATGGATTAAGATCATACCTTATGCCTGATAAGATTAACAAAAAAGTGAATATTTTCCTAAAAACTTCATATGCTCCGTCTCATTAGTTCTAGTGCACTTCACACTGATAAAAATGAGTATACTTAGTGGAGCTTTCTAGGGACATCTCAGTGATACCTAGGTATGTTCATTACCATGTTTTCACGCCCGCGTGATCTAACCCCAAGACGCAGACAAAGGACCGTAGGCACCACAGGAGGTGGTGATCCCACAATAGAGCGTAGAGCAGTCACTTCGTGAGCATGTAATCTTGGATTCATACTAAAGAAAAGTATAGCTGGAAGGGTGTGGACAAGCTTAAATCATTATTAGATGAAAAATATAAGGGAGAATACCCATGTACTATGAAATGAGGGAGATTGTGAGAACGAGAGTGATTTTAATTAAAAAGAAAGCATATATTTCAAGACTTAAGCTAAAAGCTATGTTCTGAATAATTAGCCTCGTAAATTGACAATAAATGATCGGACATGCCCCAGCTAAGTCTAGAATAAATTGAAATCAAAGGATCTTAAATTCCGTTAAAAAAACGTCATGACTATTGGTAGTATGAAGATGTTATGAGAACTCAACAAGGTGTGGCGGTGGATTGTCGTGGTGCTTCAAAGGGAGATCAGGACCAATCTGAATGTAAGGGGTATAAGTTGGGGGATTGCTCAGGACCTGAAACTACATCAAGAGAAGATGTAGAGCACGTCAATACTTGAAAGGTACTAAGCGTGTACGATATAGTAATTCTAAAATAAAATATAACTTAAAAAGAACAAAAGCAAGTATAATATTCTAAATATGATATACTAAATAATGAGCTAACCAGATGCAATGACAAAATTTATAACATGTTTAGACTTAATACTAACTGAACTGTTAATATGATCAATCTAAAAGATTCTAACTATACATGTTGGAGTTACTAATAACCGATAATAAAATCACATGATCTAAATGTGGAGTCCGATGAAACCACCTCATCGAGAGGACCCAATATATATTCTGCCAGAGGTATAAATCCATGTTGTCCTGATCAGTAAAATCATTCCCACAGAAGGGACATACAACCTACTTGGTTAGTATTTCTAGGACTATTTGGGTGCGGATATTTAACATCTCGAGAGTAGCCCTAGAAGTTAGGACATTCACTGATCGGAACACGACGTACCTGACCTCTCGTAGGTCTTATGCAAGCCCTTTGAAATCATTTATTTAAAACATGAATGAAAAGTAGTGCAGAGTTTAATACTTTTCACACAATAAATCTTAATATATCTTTCCTATTAAAAATCATAGAAAACACTAAGTATCAATATATACCAATCTAAAACACAAGAATACTTTGGACACGACCCATACAATACGAATGTTTCACATAGTCACTAACAATACATTCAATTTAAAGTACATCTAGAGACGATTATTCCCTCGAGTAAAGGGACTACATACTTAAACATTTCTTGAATGATAATTAATCCAAGCTCCCACTTCATGACTCCTGTCAATAACCACCAACACCTTTAGAGATGTCCAAAGTATGGACATAGAAGAAATAGTTGTACTATGTATTGCTTAATGCATAAAAAACGAGAAACGAATATTTATGAGAAACATGCTTTTTTTTATTAAACATAACATAATAATTATAAGAACCACATTTAAGTACCAAAATCACAAATTGTATAAAAAATACATCACTATATATTGAAATGAGATCCTCCTATCAAAGGTGATTCTAAGTCTCACTTAAGGGAGTTACGAAGTGACCGCCCATAAAAATCCCTTCACACCACACCTAGAGCTCCTTTAGCTACCTATAATAAGATCGTTATCACTTTACATGGAATAGCATAGATATTATATATATATAAGTATTATATATATTATATATATATATATATATATATATATTATCTAAAACATCATCTTCGAAAGGTTATCAAAAGACTTACTGAAGTAATACAATAAGAGACTTCCCATACGCCTTCTCCAAGCTTACCTAAACAATCATTAAGACTGCCTATGTTTTAGATCATGTCTATTTATTAAATTTAGTTTCCTATATAGATCCATGATTTAGATTTTCCTAGGCAAGACATGAAGTAACAATTCATATGCCTCATTCACACTTTAACTAAGCAACCCTAAACAACTCTAAGTAATTAATTAGTGATTAAAAAACATTCCAACTTAAGCCATTGTATTTATTAATTTATTAAGATAAATTCATCACATATAAGGACATTCAAGTAATGGTCTTGAAGAAGACCTAGGATTTAACTTACTAACATCTTCAAAGTCTAATTGTGCAATTTCTAGATAGCGTTTCATACCACTACCTAAACTTCAAAGAACTTTTCCAATACTACTAGGTATCCCATATGATGAGAATAGGCAATAACCAACATAGACCATGGTAGATAAGCATGGAATCCAAATTCAACCCTACTCCAATAAGGGTTGTAGCTAAGCATGGAATTCAAATTCAACTCTACTCCAATAAGGGTATTCTACTTGTAAATGGAAGAACTAGGACACAACCCATGTAGACACATGGTTAAGGAATATGAAGGGTTTCTATGTACTCTTGCCTCATTCATAACTAGATCTACTTCCAAAACCATCCTCACTCGATGCTAGCCTTTATTCTAATAGGGTATGTCAATAAAGGAGTACAATAAGAGGTTCTATATGTCGTTCAAAACCCAATAATATTGCACTTTACCAAAGAGGGTCCACTAAGGCTACCTAAAATGACCAAGAGGATATCTCAATGACTTTCTTAAGGATTATTTCATGCCTTTCAAGATAATTAACTCTAAGTCCACCATACTTACTATTCATACTACACACTTCTATAGAATAGTCAACACAAGTTATCACAAGTATCATATAACCTATCAAGAAAAATCATACTTCAACATTAAGTAATCCACATAATGACTACACTATAGTTAACTAGATATACACATCATCAATAAGAAGAAGTCATGCTTTAATTCCACATAAACACTACCACCATAAGTGTACCATACCAATCACAACATAATTCCAGACCCACTTTATATAATATAAATAGAATTATGGAAGAGTACCACCAATCCATCCTCACCATTTCAATCCATAGTTAAATCATCAAATAACATACAAAAAGGCCATTACCCATGTCCATGATCATGAATTCAATGCATAAATCATAGTACACAATGAATACAAATCAATTAAATATAGATTTATGAATATAATAACCCAATGAACACCATACCTGTAATTATTTTCAACTTTTTGTTTATGAAGTAGGTTTGTTGCTTTTATTAAATAATTCTAGAGTTGAGTTTCTTATGTCGTATTTTGGGTTAGCTACTGCCTATATATGCTTTCTTATGTTATTTTTAGTGAAATATTGATAAAAGGTGGTGAAAGAATGGATGAAGGTAAGTTGTTCTATATTTTTTAGTTTCAATTTAAATGAGATTGAGTGGTATCGTACCCCTTTGGTGGCGGTTTTCTGTTGAAGTATATAAATATGTATTTGAATGTCTATTGTGCGTATGGCCTTGTACTTAATATGTTATGTAAAATTATGATTATGATTTTCATGTTGATATGCTTTATGAAACATGAATTGTATGTCTCGTAGATATTATGTGTAAGTAAAGTATATGTATATGTGAAGCATTCTAGTGTGTAAAATGTAATGAATAAATGTATGAGTATGTTTAGGGGTGAGTGTTATGAAAACTGTGATTACGTGAAAGGTGTACTCACATGTAATCATACACACACTTTGAATGAATGAATAAAGTTAATGATTGTGAATGGGGGATTTTTTGGTGGACATTGTTGGTGAGTAGATCTGAAGTTTCTTGACAATCCCTACTATTCCTCTAGTATGAAAAAAGAGATTTTTTGGGTGAACACTCTTCGTGAGTTGAGATGAAGTATTTATTAGCAACCTCACTATTCCAATAAAGTTTTCTAAGGTAAGTTTGAGGATGGACACTCTTCGTGTTGAGATGTGGTTTACAATCCTTATCCCTTAACCTATTTTAATGAATGTTTAGGCACACTTACGACGCGAGGAAGTTATTGATTGGCAGCTGAGATGAGGATTTTGAATGCATAGGGTCTGTGGATACATATATTCAATGAGTGTCAGAGACCTTCCCCCTCTCCCCCCTTCCGGTCCACCCACCTAATGAACCTCTTGACGCCACTGACTACTCTTTAGTAGATAATGAGTTACTTAGAAGCAAATTCCTCATCCCTTAACTACGTATCCGCATAGGAGTAGCTAATGGAGTATATCCATTTAAAGTCTCAAGAATAACCCTACTCTAGGCAAGTGGGGATCCCTCATCCAATAGGGGTTATGACCGGTATTCCATATATAGCTTTCATGGTATATGTCGGTTAAATATAGCCCCTACAAAATAATGTAATTAACTAAGTCTTCCAAAGGGTGTACGGTATATGACTCTATCTACACATTACATAAGTAAGAATTTGAGGGTGTGTTGGTGTGTCCTTATATGAAATGTATGAATGGCTCATTATGTTATGTGACTTAATTTCTAAAGTTAAGAAAGTATGTTAAGGTTATGTCTTGTATGATAGAGTTTATGAATAATGAATCTGGTGACACCCTATATAAGCGAAATCTGGAAGGAGAGCACTTAGCTGGGCATAGTAGGAAGTTAGTAGTAGGAGGCTTATTTCACAGTGAACCTATGAGGAATTGGGGTTTTCTCTTGGAAAATGGTTCTTATGTGAAGTCCTTTAATGTAAGTATGTTCCTCTAGCGTATTTGATGTTGAGTGTTGGATTGTTACCCTTGTGAGATAAGCTCATCGCCGATAGTTTTGGAGGATCACTTAGATATGTGTTGAAGTGATTGTATCGGCGGTTTGTTCATGTCTTACATTACTGAATCTTAGGATAAATTTGTATAAGGAAACTTCAAGGGAAATGAGTTCACTGTAAGTTGTATTGGAAATGAATTCACTGTAAGTTTCACTGTAAAGTGTATTATTTTGTTGAAATCATGCAGTTTTTTACCTTATGTGCTAAATGATGATTTACATGTTTTTATTACTATATTCATGAATGTTTCACTTAAATATCATGAAAGCCTTATTTCAACTAAAACGTTCTTTTTACATGTGTTTTTAAATAATCCCATACTTAGTAACATGTTTGTATGAACACCATACTTATATATACTCCATTATTATAGGTTGGAGGCAAGTGGAAGTTTACAAATCAAGATTGGGAAGTTGACTCTCTCAAGACATGGTATGTCTCGTATATTCAAAGACATGCCTACGTTTCTATAGTTTTGCATTAAGACCTATCTAAGATAGATTATGTATGTTTTTTCAATGTAAAGAGTCGTGACCTTAAGATAATTAAGATGTGTGTTAAGTTGGTCTTTCCCCCCTTTTCCGGGAAAGATGATTGTTTATTTCTTTATTTTTTTCTAAAACATTTTTCTTATTATTATTTTTGTGAAAAGTTTTAATTCCGAACTACTTTCCATATCTTATGTATTGAATGATAGCTAAGAGGCTTGTACAAGACCTGCAAAGGCTCTAGTACGCCTTGTGACGACTCAAGAATGCTCCTTTTTTATGTAGTGTACTTACAAGTCGCGACACTAGTTTAAAATTAATTAAATTGATTAATTTCATGAAGTTATGTTTATGTTGTAAAATTATTTGATATGGTTATGTCTCTATGATTGTCATGATTTGACTGTGATAATTTTGGCATATGAGTTTTTATGATACCTTACTTTCTGCCATGCAGGGGAGCTTTCTTGTTTTTCACATGTGTTCAAGAGACTTGTTTGGGTGTCAACCCAGCCGGCTAAAATATTTTGAAATTTTGACTAAATTGCTCTTTCATGAAAAATGGTAATAATTTGTAAATAATTGATGTACATGAGCATGGTAATGTTTGGAGAAGGAGTTTCCTCATATTTTAAATGAAGAATGTGCGTCTCATTGCATGATGAGTTTTAGAAGTTGTTTCTATCTTGTTATTGTTTTTTGAGTCTCTTGTTTATATGTAATTTAGTGTTCCTCCTAATAATGCATTATTTTTTGTGTGGTATGTTTATGTGTTGCTAGTCTTCAGTACAGACATTATGTTGAAGTGACAAAAGCACCACCACGCAAGTGTCATTCAAAGATGAATAGAGTCCAAGTGGGGGAGAATGTAACACCTATAAAATGACATGGATGAATCTATATCCTAACATGTGTGTAACGAGGTTTTAAAGTCTATAAATAGTTTATAATGATGTTTTAAGGCATTGTCTAAAATTTAGTGATGTTTGGATGTCAAACGTCCATGATGTTCAAAAGATTTTCCATAGACTTGCTTGTATGTTTAGGTGTACCTTTGCATGTTTTACGTATTCGTTTTTGTTGGGATACATGTGAGAGTTACTTAACATGTATACGAGTTTATTTCAGTTGGAAAAGTCTAGGAAAACTCCCCAAGTACCCACCAAAGGGTCTTTGAAGAGGACCCAACTTGTAAGTCAAAACTGTAAAAAATAATCTCAACCTATGGAAGGCAAAGACGTATCCTAGTCTTGGTGACGCCCCATACTTATTTTGGGATATTTTCCCCCTTGATTGGTCTTTGTCCTAATCGACCTCTTGCCAGTATGTCTCGTCGATGGGTCTAGGCCTCATCAGTATCGACCATCGATTGACACTTGTAGATTTTCTGCAAGTGTCATGGCCAAGCAACACTTTTTTTGGGAATTTAACCTAGTGTTACAAAAATTAGTTGGTATTTTAATGGTCATTTCGGGTACTTTAAGTGGGTTTATAAGTCTTTAACCATAAGGGGAGTTCATTATTTAAAAATCAAAACCCCAAACCCAAAGAAGAACTCTGTAGAACACCATTAAAACATGAAGGGAGATTTGAGCTTTGATATTAAATTCTCCATTAACTTTCTCTCAATTTTTTTAATGGATGTACGCTATCAATTACAGATTCCCGCTCTAGGGTGAGTGCCACTTCTCACATTCAGATCTCTTTCTTAACAAGAAACACAAGATGCAAACGTGAGTTTCACACAAAACCCTACCTAATGCTGCGTTCCCTTTCCACAGTCCATAAATCACCCGACATTTTACGCAAAGCACCACATCCCCAACTAATACAGGGACCCCCCTCTCTTATCACTGGCGTCAACCTTCCCCCCCCCTATTGTTTTGTCAACATATTGTCATTCAAGATTACATGTGTAATCCATAAGACTATCTATGTTTGGATCATGTCTACATAATTAACCAACTTTCCTAACTAGATTAATTCTTAATACTTACCTTGGTAATGTACGAAGTGACCATTTCAATGCCTCTTCACACCTTAGCTAGTCAACCCTTAACTATTCTAGCTAAGTACTTATAACTTTAACATTCTTTCATAACTAAAGTCATTACATTCATTACTTCATTTAAGAGACATTCATCATATAAGGAGATTCAAGTAATGGTCTAGGAGAAGACCTAGAGACTCTCACTAACATCTTCAAATCCTATTGTGCAATGTCTAGATAGCGTCCCATACCACCACCAAAACATTATAGGACTTCTCCAATACTATGAGGTATCCCATATTATGAGAATAGGAAATAACCAACATAGCCCATGGTACCAAAGCATGAAATCTAGACTTATAACCCACTCCGATGGAGAGTGTTCTACTTTCCAATGGTAGAACTTGGACACATCCCATATAGGCACATGTAAAGGATTGTGAAGGGTTTTGTTTGTACCCTCGTATCATTCATCACTAGAGCTACTTGCGAAAAAATACTGACTAGGTTCTAGATTTGTTCTTATAGGGTAATTTATACTAATGGATCATACAAAAGGGTTCCATAATAAGATCATAACCCAATCAGATTTACCCTGCCAAAGAGGTCCCCTAGGTCTCCCTTACAATATACACTAACATAGCTCTAATAAATTTCCTAAGGATGGTATGATGTCATTCCAGACAACCAATCCTAAGTCCATCAATGAATACAAGAAGAGACACAATTAAGACTTCAACTTCAAGGTTCATAACCTTTCCACTAGGTTCAAGGTTTCACATAAAGGACATTGTTAGAATCATTCAAGGTCTCATGACATTCATACATACAAGACTATGAGGCTTTAGCATCCTAAGTCAAGAAATCTCACTCACATTCATACATGTATTATGTAAGGGCACAAGTCAACCACACAAGACACCAATGACTTCACCTTATCATATATATCATATCATTCTAGAAGCACATAGGACTAATAATTATCATCTTTGAGTTATACTATACACTAATATAAAATCATCAATATAACCATCATAGACACATATAGTAAAGTAGGAATAATCATGCATCAACTCTAAGACTACACATATAAAGACATAACCATAGTCTAGCATGATCACCTAATAAAAATAGAACAACACATAATTTTACATTACTCACATGTACTTATATATGATCGTACTTCACATAAATCACTACAAAGAGCATCGTACTATGTCAAGTAAGTCCTGAAAAGGCCATGATCATTATAATACATAAAATAACGCTGACAAGACCACCTCATTCACATAGCACCGCCACCATAAGTGGACCATACAAATAACAACACAAATCATAAGGACCATACCCATTTCCATGATCAAGGGTAAGGATAAATAGGGCAACGTACCACCAATCCACTATCACCAATTCAATCCAAAGCTAAATCCTCTAACTCAATACTATAAGGCTCTTATCCATTGCAATAATCATTAATTCAATACAAAAACAATAATTCTCTATGAATATAGGTCAATTCAATATAGATTTATCAATCTAAGATAACCTATTCATCAATTGAATACAATTCTTACATCATTCAATATCCCATAGAAGACTACACTAGATTTCATAAGCATTAAGTCAATATCAAATCAATCATAAAATAATCAAAAACTAGGGTTCATAAATAACATGGGTTCATAGGTTAATTAAATTAAAGTCATCTAATTAACAATAGTTAAAATAATATTCAAAGATTTATAACCTTTAATGTAGAAACCCATGAATACATTAAAATTTAGAAAATTCATCTTTTGACCATGGTAAATACATATATAGATTCAAAAAAAAGTAAACACCTCCACCATAAGTTTACCATACCACACAATGTCATACAAGGCTTCATCAACAATTCTAGAAAGAAATAGAGAAGTAGAAGAGTAGAGGGAATAAGCATTCCTACCAATTTTTCACCCTTTGGTCATCATTGATCAACACTCCTTATTAATCAATAATTCACATATATTTCAGTATCTAAATTTACTTTAAACACATAATAAACCATGTACAACTCGCTAAAAGATTATACTATAACATAATACAACATATCAACACATTAGGAAAGTAGAATAACATAGATCATTAGCTAACATCACTTGCATAGATTTTAAATCATATTTAGTATATGATAAAAATTTAGGGAAGTTTCTAAACCTATATTTAACCATATTTAAATTGTGATAACATACCCTCAAGATTATGATTATAACATAGCCATTTAGGCTTGTCGATTTGCTATAGTATAGGAGAATTTGCCAATACTATGAACTCTCTAAGGCATTGTTCATCATTCATATTTTATCAAAAATATACTCATTAGGAAGTAGCTAATTATAAGAAATCAAGACGAAATTATGCTTCATCTCATGTTAATTCGAGATTCATCACTTACTTAGCTTTTTGACTTCATAGCCTAAAGGAATCTAGATCAATTCATGCAAGACTTTCTTAATTTGATAATTACAGATTTATACCTACAAAATTTATCCATTATATCACCCTAAAACATTAGCTATAGCAGTTCATACATAATCCAAATTCTACACAACCGATCTCACAATCGATTACAAGGCAATATGTAGAAACATAGGCTATTCATGTTCAAATATTAATAAATTGATCCTCGTGGATCCTTCAAAATCAATTAAACATAAATTAGTGTAAATATCAGCATATACAATCACTTCAACGTAATAGAATCATAATTTGATCGATAGCAATTAAAGATCATAAAGCCCATGCAAGGCTAAATAGTTTTGGTGATGGAGAATAGGTTCATCATTCAATTGGATTGAAAAACACTTACAAATTAGTATAAAATAATCATTACATTCATAGTATGCCTTTGAAATCAGTTTAAGAAAGAACCCATGGCAGATTGAAGAAGAATGTGTTTGATCATATCTTTCTCTTTTGAAATATTTGAGAATGGATCTCTAGATTAAAAGATAACTAGATATGAAGATAACCATAACTTTGTCTAGTTTAAAAACTCTTAAACTTGAGGATTAATCCATGGAAAACCCAGCTTGAATCTGTGCCTGAGCTTCACCAACAATGGTGGTTTCTAGAGAGAGTATTTTGGGAGGGAAAGGCTTAAAACATGTGGGTTAATTTTAAAATAGGTTGATCACGTTTTTAATAAATTATATACACAAAATATAACTTGAAAAAAACGTTAATAATCATGTTAAGACGTGGGGTCAATTTTCCATTCAACCATTTCATTGGCAGCAGACCTGCGCAGGAGATAGTCGCGCGACGGATTGGCCTTCACAGGCGGTCATAGCCACGACGGGCCGTCACAGGCCTCCGTCGTTGGCTACAGTGGCTTCCAAAGGTTCCTACCTTCACCCTTAGATAATTCCCTCACGATGGGACCCTTTTACAGAACTTCACAGCCATGACTGGCCGTTGACTGCTCCGTCACCAGGGTCTGCCAGGGACAGCCTGCACACTGGTTTTGGGTCATTCTTTTGGGGCCAATTAAAAGTCGTACCCGGACGTTTCCAACGTAATCGTGATGATTAACAAGGTATACACCTTAAAAGTAAATTTAATCCAAAATTAACACTTATAACACGTCCAAACAGCCTTGGCCCCAACATGACATACGATGAACATCTTAGGGGCTTTCTTTCGAACGCCTTGGACGTTCTTGAGCGTTTGACCTCCAAACTTCACAAAATATCATATAACAACAATAAACACAGTTTTAAACCATTAAAAGACATAATAGAATCATTTCATACAAACTTAAGCATTCATAGACACATGTGGCACATAAGCGACTAGTCGTCGAACGTCTTGGTCATTCCTTGATGTTCGACTTCCAAATCACTTCAAACTTTGGTCATCCCTTGACGTTCCAATTCAAATCACTTAAAACATTATACGTTTACTATAAAAAATATAATAAAACATTTTAGAACTTTATAAAATCATGAAACACCCATACACACATAGGACCACATATTAGGCATCAAGGTGACTTAGTCGTCGAACGTCTTAGTCGTCCCTTAATGTTCAATTTCCAATACCTATAATATTTTAGATACTGCTTATATACTATATTTTAATCATATTTAGGAAATTAGAAATTTAATAAAAAAAATGTTAGGCTCTATACACCTTATCTCATTTTTGGGATCATAAAATATCCCTCACTTGTGCACATTCGCCCTTGAATGACACTTAGGGTTCTTTAATAACAACGACTTCAATGCATATAATAGCAGTTCATAACATTAATAACATCACCGTTTCATTTTAAGTACTCAATTCCCACAATTCAAGCAACCATGCTCACTCAACCTCCTTAATGCATTCAAACAACAAAGGTCTTTTTTCATGTTCGGGAGAACAGTCCTTCCTCCAATCATAAACATGCTCATCACATTTCATTAATTACATAAAATATTCAAAAACTCTACTCATAGGCAATCTAACCCATACTCGCAGTTTATTTTAAGTACTCTATTGTCACTGCAATAAACTTGAGTTAAGTTAAATCACAAAGATCTTCCATTATTTATACCTAGTGTCATACCAGCCCAGACTAAATCCTAATCCTAAATCCCTACCACTTAGTGGTGTCTCATTGAGGAATGTTCTTATCCTTAACAAACAGACTTACGTGTATCATCATTCTACCTTAGCTAAGGTGCAGGTCCAAATTCCTCTTAAAAGGGGAAATTCCGCAACTTTTAACCAAGACATGCTCATGTTTCCTTCCAGTGAGTCTAAGTGTTCAAGTTACAAACACCAAATACTCACAACAAAAATAGGAAGCCTTCACAAATTTCTTTTCTTAACATAATACTCCACCCTTATGGGTAATCCGCATTATAACACAACAATATATCACAACAACATGACACTTAGCTAAATATGCTTTCACTTTCAGAATAAGCCACAATTATTCAATTCCAAATCATAAAAGTCACATAGTTTTTCAAGAGACTCAACATAATTCTTTTAAGGCTAAACATTTGCCTCACAATGACTATTACTAATTTCCTTTTCTTATCTCATGAAGTCAATACAACTAGCAATATCAAGATGTAATTCAACATTAGAATGGTCATGGACTTATCCAAAAATTTCCTTTTATTCTCTTTAGAAAGTTCACCATGTCTCCAACTGATGTCAATCAATTCATTTCCAAATCATATAAGATCAGCAATTTCAACTTTATGCATACGATATTATTCACAATATTACTTAATAATGCATTATTTTTTTAATTCAAGTGATTAATAGAGAGGACAATGTTTAACAAATTCAAAACCTGCTACTCAAACACTATCCCCCACTTAGGGTAACCCAATTTAAGAATCAAGTTACTCCCCACCTATAGAGGATCTTACTACACAACCTTCATTTTCATCAGTTATACGTGATTACTACTTTAGAGGGTATTTTCCCCATAATTCATTTACAACACTAAGAAGGCTTTAAAAACCTTATCCTATTAGGCACATCATCTCAACCATCAATTTTTTTTATAATACTAAATTTTCAAAATTTACATAAGGTCTTCTTAGATGCAATAACCCTAAGGTCATACATTATTTGGAGGAATAACAGGAGTTCAAAACAAATAAGAAGTTTAGAAATACTCCCTACGACTCATTCATGTTATAAACTCTCATTAATTATTTAAATAGCAACCACCTTTTCCACATGCAGATCATGTTCAATTCATAATTCTACACATATTTCGATAACATCCAAGCAAAGGACAATTAGTTGGTTCTCCAAATAGGTTACAATTAGTTTGCCCTCATCTTTAAGTGATCAGCTTCAATTATCCAAAAATGGCAATTATTTAAGAAATTGAGGGGACACGCATGGGCAATATAGGATTAAAAAAGCTTTACCACTCATCCTCAAGAATACGTACTATATCCAACTATGATCAAGTCTTTACCAAGGACTCTAATTTAGCCTAGCAAACTATCAAGTATCTCCCTTAATAATAAAAAGACAATGCGAACTTTTATCACCATACAATTCATCATAGGAAAGCATGCTTCCATGTTAGTTTTAAACATTCCAGTTACATATAGGAAAGAACACAATCTAAAGAGAATTCACTTTAAAAACCGCCATAACTTCTAGCATGCTTTAACTAATATAATGAATACATGATTTGACATATCGTTTCTATTTCACATATATTCATAGATTGCCATAATTGGGATCAACATCATCAAATAAGAGATATTCCATACATAATTAGGTAGAAACCAATATAATACTTATAGAGTTTAAAGATGTGCAATGACATAATAGCACTCATAACTCTACTAACTCAAGTTTTCTAACAAGAACTATATATTAACACCATTCTCCCCCCCCCCCCTTTCCACTCATCTATAATCTTCATGCTGTCTAATTTCCCTTATCTTATCTTTAGTCACACTATAGAGCTATTTACATGTTTAATCAGTATATAGATCAGCACATACGATATTTTCATTTTATCATCATACACATACAAAATCTTAACCTCCTAAGCTCTCCATCAGGCAAACTAGTGCAATAACATAGGTAGAGTCCCATACCTCCTACCTACGTTCCTTGTTAACCCCTTCAGTCGCCCTTAGTTAGTTTCTCACATCATCAATAATGACCAGTGTCACCTTCACACATACTCATTTCAAACCATAAAAAAATATAAGCATTTTACAAACTCAACATTCTCCCTCAAGCATCGAGAAATATCATCCATGCATCACATCTTAAAGACCACCGACAAGAAAACATAAGATAGAGCCTTATAGGTTAATTTCTATTGCACACATGAGAATAAGAAGAAGGAAATTCTATCATCGTCTAGCCTCTCGTACCATTTTGATGTTTGTCCGACCTTCGCGCTACCAGACAATGTGCAAGACTATATTAGAACGTGGCAAATAGAGACTTCTTGGACCCTGAACAACTTTTAAGAACCTCATGCCTGATACCACCTTATCACAACCGACCGGGGAGCAACCCCTAGAAGTACTGGTGTACTTGACCATATAGGGAAACCTTTTTTTGTATACAAGCCCATAGTTTTTCATTCACTCACATTCGACATTGTAAATTTAGAGCGGAAATTTCAACTTCTTGTAGTACCCTCATATGTTTTATAACGGTACTTTCATATGCATATAAAAATTTAATAAAAAGTTATAATCACATATATACACTCTTGTTCCTTTGCAATCTTAGAATTCAATACCTTTTGGAGTACATCTGACCCGACCTTAAAACATAATACAAAGCCCCTACAATATTTAATAGACTTTACAATAAGTACACATTAGGACAATCCCTTGGGTCTTAGAATTCCTTTCCGAGCTTGGGACTCACCTTTCAAGATCTTCACACTTTTCAAGATATCCTTTAAAGCATCCGTAACCTACAAACTAACACTGTTAAAAGAAGAGAAAATGGGATTAGCACAAAAATGTACTAATATTGCAAACATGCGAAAACATGCTTTAAAAGGTGGCATTTTCCTTTTAAATCAACTTTCATGACATTTTGAGTAAATCATCATAAACCTTTAAACAATAGTCATATATATATCATTTTTCATACTTTCACATAGAATAGACAAAATCAATGGTTAAACATCATAGAAGAGGAACATATGAATGTAATCCAATTTGATGTCAGTTTAAGTGAGCTCATTCCTCCTTTACAGTGAACTCTTACCATTTATTAATTAGCCTTCTCAAGTAATAATGTTAGGGATCACTTGGTGCAATATATCAATCTTGACCACAAGAAATCATGCAATCCATCTACACCAAACAAAACCATATACCTATCATAGAAGTAAATACACCTAAACAAGTTAGTCAAGACCTTCAGCATATAGTGAAAAGATCAACATCAGCATAAAAGACGCCTATCTGCAACATCTTCAAAACATTAGGCAAATACTACATGTTGTGCATAAGGAACACATATAGTAATATCATTAAACCTTCTAGACCTTACGGGATCTACTTGTGCAATATCAATGTGTTCATACTTCCGCCCTATCCTAAGTAACCTCCCGTCAATCATTCTATTTAGGGTCCTAGTTATTAACTTCCATTGTCCATTTTATTTTAGGGAAACAGTAGCCTTAACCGTCATAGACCCTGTGATGCTAAACATGGAATCCGGTGTCATAGAACCCCACACCGAAAGGGGGTGGTCTACCGTCCAAAGTAGAATCGAATGTGACATAGATTTCTAAGTGGATCCACTACCTAGTATCCTATGGTGGCAACATAGTTATGGAAATCAGAGGTACATGTGAAGAACCTTTTTATGCCATGCTTAGGCATTGTAGTTATTCAATTATGGAAACCCTATTTATTCCCATTGAGGCATTGTGGTTATCCACCTCATGATATTTATGGTGGCCTACCTTCCTAACATGGGAAGGGACACACACTAAGATCAAAGTTCATTTAGTGCTAAGATAAGTTCCCTTCATTAAAAACCTTTATTATATTATTAAATTATTACTCATAGGCTTAGGAGAGTCATCCCGTTATATGTTTAATTCATAGGTCATAGATAGAAGTTCATCAACATAAATAATTTAAAGAATGCATTCACATTAACTAGCATATTAAGCATCATCTGTTTAGGGGACACATGTACACCCTTCAAGTCCCCTACTTGAATAAATCTTCACCATGTGTGGGTGTGTATATCATAGTATGGGAGCAAACATTTCACATAACACATTTAGTCACACAAGTCACACAATAAATATTCATACTATAGAAAACCAACTAACTATTCTATCAAGGTACACATATGCAAATACATAAGAAAAGTCCCATAACCCTTGCCTACTAGTACCCCTATGAAGTCTCCGAGTAAGGAATGTACATAACATCTCACATACTTATCTTTACATCCTAGTAGTCGATATTAGTGAATATGAGAACAACCTTTCATTTAGACACATGACCTATACTACTTTTAATCTGCTGTGAGTGAGTGTGTGTGAACAATGGTCCACATCATCACATAATTGATATAAACACATATTAGAGGCACCACCGGTTAGACCATAATATAACTTCAAGCATAAACTACACAACACAAAATAGCATAGGAGACAATCCATCTTCATATTACACTTAAGACTCCTAACTTGTGCTATTCATGCATTCACATGGGGTTACATAGGTAAGGGATTATTAACAATTATTAAATAATAAATGGTAGCACCTATTCTTCACCGTAACACTAATAGACACATGCTTTCACAATAGCCATACAACCTAAATCAGAACTAGAATATGAGAGTAGGCATAAGCTTCACATAGTATCATCATAACTACATCATCATATATTCATCAATTTTCCTTCATGTCCATGGTCAATATATATATATATATATAGATTGACAATAAAGTAAACACCGCCACTATAAGTGGACCATACCAGACAATGCGATAAAAGGCTTCATCAACAAAACTATAAAGAAATAGTGAAGTAGAAGAGTAGAGGGAATAAACATTCCTACCAACATATACCCCTTTGATCATCATTTATCAACACTCCTTATTCATCATTAAATCACATATATGGCATTACTAAATTTACTTTAAACACATAAATAGCCATGTACAACTCGCTAAAAGATTATACTATAACATAATACAACATATCAACACATTAGGAAAGCAAAATAACTTAGATCATTCGCTAACATCACTTGTATTGACTTTAAATCATATTTCGTATATAATATCAATCTATGTAAGTAGCTAAAACTAAATAACCATATTGAAATCATGATTACATACCCTCAAGATTCAGGTTACAACATAGCCATTTAGGCTTGTCGATTTGCTATTGTGTAGGAGAATTTACCAATACTATGAACTCTCTAAGGCTTTCAACATCATTCATATTTTATCAACAATATAATCATTAGGCAGTACCTAATTCAATAAGAAATCAAGACGAAATCACGCTTCATCTCATCACATTTCGAGATCCATAACACGCTTTAATTTTTGACTTCATAGCCTAAAGGAATCTTGATCAATTCATACACGCCTTTTTAAAATTGATAATTAAGGATTTATACCTAAAAAATCCATCCATTATATCACCCTAAAAAAGTAGCTACAACAATTCATACATAATTCAAACACTACTCAAACGATCTGACAATCTACTTCAAGGGAACATGTAAAAACATAGGCTATTCATGTTCAAATCTTCATACATTGATCCTCATTGATCCTTAAACATCAATTAAACATAAATTCAAGTTAATAACAACATATACAAATCACTTCATTATAATGGAAGAATAATTTGATCAATAGCATGGGTTCATAATGAAATTGGATTGAAAACCACTTCCCAATAAGTAGAAAATAATCAATACATTCATATTATTACTTTGAAATCAATTTAAGAAAGAACCCATGGAAGATTGAAGATAAAAGTGTTTGATCATATTTTTGTCTTTCGAAATCTTTTAAAATGGCTCTAGATGAAAAGATAACTAGAGATGAAGATAACCATACCTTTGTCGATTTGAAAACCTCATATACTTGATGATTCATCCTTGGAAAACCCAGCTTGAATCTGTACTTGAGCTTCACCAACAATGGTGGTTTCTATAGAGAGTATTTTTGGAGGGAAAGGCTTAAAACATGTGGGTTAATTTTAGAACGGGCCGTCACAGGCCTCCGTTGTTGGCTAAAAGTGTCTGACCAAATTTCTTACCTTTACCCTTGAAAAAGTCCCTCTCAACGCGACCCTTTGACGGGGCGTCACAGATATGACTGGCCATTGACTGCTCCATCGCCAAGGTCTGCCAGGGACAGGCTGCACACTGGTTTTGGGTCCTTATTTTGGGGCCCTTTAGAAGACGTACCCAGACGTTTCCAACGTGATTATGAACCTTAAAAATTTATACACCTTAAGCATAAATTTCATCCAAAAAAACATCTATAAGACGTCCAAATAAGCTTGTCCCCAACATGACATATGATGAACGTCTTAGGGGCTATCATTCGAACGCCTTTGACGCTTGGGGCGTTTGACCTCCAAATTTCACGAAACTTTATGTATAAACATTAAACATAATTTTAATCCATATAAAAACATATTAGACTCATTTCATACAAAATTTAAGCATGCATAGACACATGAGGCACATAAGCGACTAGTTGCCAAATGTTTTGATCGTCCCTTGACGTTCGACTTCAAAATCACTTCAAACTTTGTACACTGCCTATAAAAAATATAATAAAACATTTTAGAAAATTAGAAAATCAAGAAACACCCATAAACACATAGAACCACATGTAAGGCATTTAGGTGACTTAGTCGTCGAACGTCTTAGTCGCCCCTTAACGTTTGACTTCCAATACCTCTAATAGCTACTGCCTATATACTATATTTTAAACATATTTAGGAAATTAGAACTTTAAGAAAAACATGTTAGTATATAGACACCTTATCTAATTTTTGGGATCGTACGAAAATTGTTAATGTAACATCCCATACCACTACCCAGATCAAGTGCTCCTTGAAGATTCCCTTAGATTAGGAACACCAAATTCATCATTCATAAATTTAATCTTACAAGCATAAACTTAACATGTTTTATTTGAATATTACACTAAGTTACATAAATCATTTACATTACATAATTACTAATTTATATATTTCATATAAAGACACACCAAGACTCCGTCCAAATGACTACTTGTGCAATGGATAGGTAGCATCCCATACAACCACCTACCCTTAGTATTACACCCATTATAAGACATAGTTCATTCGATTCATTTGTGGGGGATAGATTTAACCAACATAGACCATGAGAGCTAGACACCAAATTCAAGTATTAACCCCTACCGGATGAGGGATCCCCACTTGCCTAAGGCTAGGTCATTCTTTAGTCTTTACATAGGGTTCCCAATAATTACTCCTACGATAGTCATAGTTAATGGATAAGGATATTGCTTCTAAGTGACTCATTAACCTTCTAATGAGAACACCCATCTCAAGAGGCACATTGGATACATCCTTTCTTCTCATGAAGTGTACCCGTACCTTCTTCAAATCCTCTCGGTACTAAACATGACTCCCCCCCGGAGTCTTAAATATAGATTACCAAGGGTTAAGGGTAACTATTGGTCTCCACATCTCTACTCACTATGGGTATCCCTTCTCCAACCTTATTTAGAAAGCATTTGGGAATAGTGAGGTTGGTATTAAAAACTTTAGCTTAACTCACGAAGAATGTTCATCCCAAAACACCCCTTTTCAAACTATAGGGATAGTAGGGATGGTCTAGACACTTAATATCTAATTACAAAGAGTTTCCACCCTAAAATCACCCATTAAAATTCATTAACTTCATTCATTCATTTAAAATGTGTGTGTGATCATATGGTGAGAAGATTTTTAACATAATCCCCACTTTTAGAACATTGATTCTTCAACATACTCGTACCTTCATACTCGTATATCACATACAAGAATGCTTCACACATATATATTCCTTACTTAGACATGATCTATACAAAATATACAATTTAAGCTTCATAAAGCATATAAACATGAACATCACCATTATCATTTTTACTTCACATATTAAGACTTCAAGGACATCCTCACAATACACATACAAATACATATTCATATACTTTAAGTAAACACTACCAACAAAGGTGGACCATACAACTAGGGAGCATTTCAAAACAAGATCTAAACAATATAACGAACTTACAACTACTCCAAGCTTTAACCAACTTTTCTCAATTTCTCCAATAATTCATCATAAATTAACATCTAAGGAAGTATCTAATCATAATATAACATAATGAATTACAAATCTAACATTTTTCTACTATTTTCAAGATATATACACTAAACCCACTTCATAAGCTAAAAGTTAGAAATATACATGTGCATGGGTTCATGGGGGTTTTCATATTAAAATCATCAACTAATACCAAAAACTAAACATTTTAATCATTTAAACGTTTTCATGCTAAGACCCATACTTATAGTAAAACATAAAAGAAGTTGGAGTTAGAAAACCCGTAACTCCCATTTATACTAAGTCTCCCTCCTACAATTAAAATAATGTTCAAGTATGAACTAACATACATTAAGATAAAAAACCCATGATATTTGGTGAAGAAACTTGAAGGATTTGTTCTACTGCCTTGGAGCTTGAAGCTTCTTCAATTGATGAGTAGACTTTAGATCGAAGGGAGAGCATCATATTTTTTAATTATAAATGAGGGTTGGGGTTTTTTATTAGGGTAAAGGGTGTTTTATGACCTAAAATCAATATATAAAACACCCCAAAAATACAAGAACACCCATAGATCAATTGGAACCTATTAGACAAGTCAAACTTCACTTAAGTTTTTTTAATTATCATAGGGAAAATGTCCGCGAGGCGAAGTTGTTTACTGCAAGATTTTGAAAATAAATTCCGAGAAAGAAGAGTTTGCTTTGTGTCCACGATGCTGACAAAGATTTTGGCCCAAGATGTGTAATACCTCAAAAATAAATTAGGTGAATCTAGAAAGTAACATGTTTGTAATGAGTATCTAACCTTCTAAAATGGTCTATAATGTGGTATTGAGGCAGTGTCTAGAGTTTTAAGTCTATTGGAAGTCAAACACCAAGGGACGACTAAGATTTTCGACGACTAAGTCACCTATGTGTCTCATGTGTGGTTATGTGCCTATATGTGTGTTTCATAAGTTAATGAGGTCTTTATATGAATTATTATATTGTTTATAGTCCATTTTTCAAGTTCTATGAAGCTTGAAGGTAAAACGTGCAAGAACGTTGATGAATTTCGAAAGGTTTGCCTTGTAACGACACTGAGTGTCTTGGCATGTTTCGTATAGTTTTACGTGGTTTTTTTGGATGAAATTGATGTGGTTATAGGTACTAAACTCGTACAATAACATATTCAGGCTTGGAAAATTCCAGGTGAAAGACCCTAAAGACCATCTAAGGGTCCTTGAGGAAGGACCCTTCTTAAGAGACAAGATTGCCCAAAAAAGTCCCAAACGACGAAGATAGTAGTTTGCTCGTTGGCCAGTCGACACCCCGTCGATTGGAGTAGTTAGTTAGGACATAGGAGTGGAGGATACCCTACCAAATACAATCTTCAGTCCCAAACCAGGGACCAACATGACGGTCTGTTTGTTGGGAAATGGACCGTCGTTTGGCAACGGTCTCCAAGGTTGGTTCCTATGCAGATTGGTGTTAATTCTAATGGTGAAATGGTAAAGTTTCCACATGTAAATCAAAATTTGGGAAGTTGCTGAGGAGTACTTTTGCAATTTTAAACATTTTTATAAGCCGTACTTTGGCAATTTTAAACATTTTTATAAGCCTTAAACACTTAGGAGAATTCATTCGTTAAAATCCTAACCCAAAAATCGTAGAAATTCTCTACAACTCCATTTAAGACAAAACTCAAGGAAGAGCTTGGATTGGAGATTTGCGTGGTCATTCTTCATCAGTTTCGTGTATTTACATATTGAGGTATGGTTTTTTATCCTTTAAACTCTATTCATCAAGGATCCCAAAATTCAAATAGATTTCTGAAGTTTTCAAAGATGAACTTCTCGAATTTTATGATCTATCCATGGGTTCTTGGATTCAAGGTTTTAAATCACTGTATATTGATTGAATTGTTTTGAATTAAATTATTTCAACATAATTAAATTATGAACCTTATAATTGATGAACCTTAGTTTTTTACTACTTTATGGGTTAAGTTATATTGCCTTAATGCTTTTGAATAATAGTGTAGTTTTCTATGGGCTATTGATTGATGTAAGAAATGTATTATGTTATTGAATTGGATGATTTAGCATAATGAAGTGGCCTTAGTTTACTTATGTCGCGATTGGTATGGTCCACTTATGATGGCGGTGCTATGTGCTTTGCTTGCAATTGATATGGCCTTGTCGGCGTTACTTGAGATATTATGATGATTTGTGTCAAGTATCATCTTGTTCTTGTACATCTTATCATGTGAAATTATGTGTTCTTATATTGATGTTGTTAGGTGATCATATTATATACTATGACTATGTTTTTGTATGTGTAGTCTTAGAGTTGATACATGAATGTTTCTACTTGACTAGATGAGTTTATACTGGTTATATTGATAATGTTATAGTAGTGTAAAGGATGACCTAAAGATGATTGTGGATGTGACTATGTTCTTCTATAATGACATGCTAAAGGTTATATGAAATGTATGGTGTATCTTGTGTAGTAGACTTGTGTCCCTTACTTGATACGTGTATGAATGTGAATATGAGATGTCTTGACTTAAGATGCTAAAGCCTCTTAGTCTTAAATGTATGAATGATATGAGACCTTCAATGATTTTAAGAAGCTCCTTTTTGTGAAACCTTTAACCTAGTGGTAAGGTTATGAACATTGAAGTCGAAAGCCTCAATGTTCTTGAAATGAATGATGGACTTAAGATTTATTTTTTGGAATGACATCATATCTTTCTTAGGTAAGTCATGATGATCTATCTTGTCGACATTGGAAGGTATCCCTAGAGGACCTTTGTGGTATGGTGAATGTGATTGTCTTATGAACTTTATATGGAACCCCTTTTTATGATCCCTTAATGTAAATTAATGTATGAGAATAAAGGCTAGCACCGAGTATGATAAGGTAAGTATCTCTAGTTAAAGGATAAGTCTAGAGTACAAAGTAAGACCTTCATAATCGCAAACCATATGCCTAAATGAGATGTGTCCAAGTTCTATCATTGACGAGTAGAACACCCTTATAGGAGTAAGTTACAAGTCTGTATTCCATAAATTGTTACCATGGTCTATGTTTGTTATTTACTATTCTTATCGTGTGGTATACCTTCTAATATTAGAGAAGTTCTATGAATTTTAGGTGGTGGTGTGGGACAATATCTAGATATTGAACAATAGGCTTTAAAGTTGTTAGTGACAGTCCCTTGCCTTCTCTAAGACCATTACATGAATTTACATATGTGATTAATGAGTGTTAAATGAACTAATGTCTGTAGTGAATTAAGTTGAGAATGCATTTTAAATTAAGAAGTGCTTATCTGGAGTAGTAAAGGGCTGTCTAGTTAAGGTGTGAAGGGGGCATAGGAAAGGTCACTTCTTATCTTACCTAGATAAGTCATATGAATGACTCTAGTTAGGGAAGCTTGTTGATTATGTAGACATGATCCAAACTTAGGTATTCTTAAGGATTATTTTGGTAATCTTGGAGAGGTTAATCATCGACGTTGTCTTTTTATTTACTTAAGTAAGTCTTTTGATAAACTTTGGAAGAGAGAATGTCATAGAATTTGTATGTAGTTATTTTAAGAAAGAATGATTCTATCTTAGGTAGTCTATAGGATCACATAAGTATGTGTTTAAGGAATTATATGGGCGGTCACTTCACAACTCACTCAAGTGAAACATAGAATCACCTTTGATAGAAGCATCTCATGTTGATGTAGTTGATGTATTGTAAGTGTATGTCTCATTATAGGTGGTCTTAAGGATCATTTAGGTGTGCAAATAGAGAGTGTCTGTCGTCTAATCGTTGTCTTACATAAGTGAGTCTTAGTGTAGCTTTTATTGAAGAGGTTAGCATGGTAGAAGTTTTCCAAGGGAACGTTAAACAACTGCCACTACACATTATTTTAATTCCGTAAAAGTGAACATGCTTTGACTGTAAAATGTTTCTAAAATATGTGATGAATTGCTTAAGCGATTTCTTATGTGTTTCTATGGTTTTTCTTTCTTATGATTATTTTATTATATTTAAATCAAAATATGCATATATATCTTTAATAAATATCTATTTTCATGATTTTTATGCATTATATAATAATTAGTACATGTGTTTGTACTAATTTCATGCTTTATTTATCTCTAAAGTTATTCATAGGTGAAGGTGATTTTGGAGAGAGAAGGTTGTATTAGAGTATCTTCCAAGCAAGTTTAAGTATATCGTCATTTTACTCGAGGGCATAAATGTATTTCGTTTCTCTTATTGAATTATTGTAATAGACTTAGTAGTACTACATTTCTATATTTGTATTTTATAAGGCCGTGTTCCAATGTATTCTTGAATCTAAAATTTGATGAAATGAGACATAGTGTTTCCTTTGAGATTTATATGAAAGTATTTTAAAGAATTATAGAATGTTTTGTGAAAAGTTTTAATTATGCACTACTTTTCATATGTTTATATGCTATTAACGATACGGAAGGGCTTGTACAAGACCTCCGAGAGATTAAGTACACTGGTTGAAATCTGAGATTGGCCTTAACTTCTAGGGTGTTGTCTCGGGATGTGAGAAGCTGCACCAAGACCTTATTTCACCCAAGAACAACTTTGGCTGCCTTGAGCTCCTTATTGGTCCAAGGGTTGGGACCTCCTAAAGGACCCCTAGTGTGTCCTTGGGGAGTATTAACCGGACTTCTTCACCCAAAATATGTCCTTCACGATGTTAGGGTCATCCCCTCTTCTTTTAGACTGTTTACAACACACAAAAACACATACAACATATAAGGAAACACTAGTCATACACAGAAGGCTAGTTTCTGAACTTCTTGGTAGTTCCTTGATGTTTGACTTTGAAACTTATTAAACTGACTTGAGAAATTAAAATTATATATTTTAACACATTATTAACTCAAGAAACAATAGCGAAGATCTAGTTCAACCTAGTTCATTACGAGTATCATTACATTCTCCCCCACTTAGAAAAACATTCGTCCTCGAATGACACTAAACACATTTAAGGACATCAAGAACTCAATAGCTGCAAACATAATGCATAATATCATGATCATAACATTCATATTTAATTCACCCAATTTACAAGGAACACAAACTATCCATTAATAAGCAGTTTTTGCACATATGTAACTCTTGGATCAATTTCAAAAATTCAAAGCACACACTTCTTTCTTCATTTTCTTCTCATTTATGGACGAACTACCTTCTCCAACATTTTATGTTCTCATACACATTATTTTTACACCCATGGAAACAATTATTCATGAAAAAAGAATTTAGTGAGCACCAAATCCTTACAGCGAGGCAAGCTTATTAATTCAATAATTCATCTTTACTAAAATGTATTATGACGGCATGAAAATATGAGAAAAAAGATCATATAAACTCATCTTACATCATAAAGATAATCCCATGGAATACACACTGCTAGGAGAACAATGAAATTTATCTTAAACTAGACTCCTAAACACCATGCAACGTGCTACTATGACATTTCCATTCTCAAGATTGAATAAGAATAGAAGGAAAAGGAAAATATTACTTATCACGGCCTTCATTTGGATTATCTCCTCGACACATTCTCATCACTCTTTGTAAGTATCCTTACTAATCATCTTCAAGGTCTCATACCTCATAATCCCACTATACCTATAATAAGGATGGAAATCATACTAACCTAACTCATGAACATCAAGACTAACTATAAGCCTCTCTAGTAAAGCATAACACCCTCCACTTAGGATTCAAGCTTAGACAAACTCCTTTAGACATCACATCATTCATCTCTTAGGCCCAACTTAAGTAAAACTCATTGAATAAAGTCCCACTTTCTCTTTCCACCCACTAAGGTAGTTTCATTTGGAAACCCACAATCATTCTATATAGATTCCTTCCATTTGCTAGCATAACCTCACAACCTCCTTGCTAGGTTAACATACTATCTTTCCTCCTTAGAATAAACCTCCACAAGAACTTCAATCCAATCAAAAGTATAACTATGAAACGTTACCCTCATAAGAAGACACCCCTCAACCCTTACAAAGTTACAACATTCTTTCAACACTCCTCATATTTACATCTAAGTTGTTTTTTACTATCATTGTACAGCCATAAGGTAATACATTTTCCCAAAAAAGGACTTCATTGTACCAATATAACACTTATTATGCTAGAACTACATTACCATGAAACTTCCCATCATAAAACCTCCAATCTCATAAATAACACATAGCCATTAATGACATCACTTCACAATCTTTCAAATCTACCGTCACATATACTCACCTAGTCACAAAACAACAATTAGCATTAAAACTCACCTTTTTCCCTCTATTATTTTAATATCCCCCCTTCCAAATTACATATAGAAGACCAAGACAAGGGAAATAAGAGAGAGATCCTATGCAGTTAGGCTCTGTGGCACGACAAATGATTAATGAAGAAAGTGAAGCTTTTATCGCCTTATATCCTCCCACTCATGGATGTGCTGCGACTCATAATCGATGAACGAGACTTTACTAGAAGTGGCGTGTGACATGTTGGGCTGTAAAATATTTACAAAAATTTATGCTCTGATATCAAGTTTTTTACGACCCACAAGTACACCCTAGAGTAAGGGAGCACTGTTAAATAATCATAAGCCGTACGTGACCATTATGAGTTCTTGTACAAGACTCTTAACTATCATTCATTGCATAAGATATGACAAGTCGTACGAAATTAAAACTTTTCAAAAGAATTATAAAAAGATACATCTTTAATAAAATACTAAAGGGAAGTCTTGTCGTCACAAGGAAACATTAAGACAATTAAAATATCTTAGTCTCACGACCCCTTTACATTGAAACAAAATACATATTAAGTGTTACTAAAAACTAAAGAAATATATACTATGTCCTCAAATATATGACGATATACCAATTCTTGAGAGAGTAAGATCCTCAAACTTTCCTTCTAAAATTGCAGTTGCTTCCAACCTATACTTATTGACTCTAGAAAAATATGAGGTTAGTATAAACATTATACTAAGTAAGGCATATGCAAAAATAGGTAAAAAAGAACATTTAAGTCGAAATGAATTTTCATGATATATAATTAAGAAAATTTTATGCATATAAAAGTAAACTAAACATATTAAATCATCATTTGGCACATTAAGGTAAACACTTGAATAATTTTAGCACTAAAAGTTTACACTTGATAGTGAACTCAAGGAATTTACATGTGAAATACTTTCGTTCAATACAATGAACTTCATTTTCCCGTGAAGTTTCCCATCAAAAGTTATTATACGAACATTTAAGGTAAAGATGCTCGAAGGAAGCGCCCATACAATCCCTCCAATACACACCTTAGTGATCTTCAAGACTACTGGCAATGAACTTACTACACACGGGTAACAAGTCCACAGTGAACATCAAGGAAACAAGCGAAACATGCTTACATTTAAGGACATTACATAAGAACCCTTCTTCAAGACAACTCCCAAGTTACACATCGTGCAATGTTAAAGTTACATCCCATACTACTACCCTCAACTTCATTATATACAACATAACATTTTCCATGTACATGACCTTCTTAATATCTTCTAATGTCACAAATCTTTCATTCATACATGAAAAGATGTGAACCAATACGACCTAGTTAAAACATCTCATAATTTCACTATAATCCATCATACTTGTAGCCAACATGGGGACCAAGCCACAACATTCTTTCCACTTAGCACATTATAGCAATATAATTTCTTTAAGCACTTAGGAATGACCCTTATAATCTTTATGTCATCCTAAACATTATTATATCATCATAAATATAACCATCACCACTCATATAGTCATGTAGGAACAATTATGTATCAACATCTAAGACTACACATATAAGAACATAGTCATAGTCTACATTATCTCCTAATATACATCAATAGAACACATATACCTCGCATTACTTCACATGTATATAGATTTGCTCATACATCACATAAATAAAACGAAACAAATCATCATAATATATCAAGTAGTGCGGATAAGGCCATACATCATATTGCATAAAGTAACGCCGACAAGGCCACATAAGTTCACATACCACTGCCTCCATAAGTGGATCATACCAATCACAATATAAATGAAGTATAATTAACATAAAATAAAAGGAATTAGGGAAGCATACCCAACTCTATCTTACCACTTTGCTTTCAAGGCTAAATCATCCAACTCGATATCATAAGGACCATACGCAAGGACATAATAAACAAATCAATAAAATTATATTAATAATCAAGGAAACTAGGATAATTAATTTCATACTTATCAATCTAATGCAACCTAGATATCAGTGGAATATAATTATTGCATCATTAGATTGCCCATAGAAAATAACATTAGAAATCATAAGACTTAAGTCAATATAAAGTCAATAAGTTAAGAATGAAGTATATCTAAGATTATTTATTACTCAATTAATCAAATCGGAATAACATATAAACCAATTAACCATAGTATATACATGAATCAAAACTCCATAATAATCTACACATGGATTCATTAATATAAAAGCATAATCAATTCACTCATATTTTAGTGAAATTTAGAGATTCGAGAATATCAAGGGTTAATGGAGAATTTCATTGTAAAACATCAATTATAAATCAATTTCGTCATATAAATATGTTTGGAAAACCATTTACTGCCAAGATCCCAAGACTTTAGAGTAAGAAATTGACTTTTTAATCTTTTTTTTAAAATCCTTTGAAAATTATCTTCGACGAATTTGCTCTAAGGTGATATTTAGGTGATGGCAAGCCTTGATGAAGAACTCCCATACCTATTGAAAAATCCAATCTAATTTGGCAAGAAACTCATTAAGACCCATATCAAGCTCCATATTCACCATAAACACTGAACAAACGTTCAAAGACTTTATAGGGGCTTGGGGTGAATTTACAAATTCACTCCTCAATTTAACTGAAAGTTGGCAGAAACATATAGACCCATCGACGTGAGCATTGGCGGTCCCTGGTCTCACCCACGTCCCGTCGATGGGGGCTTAATTGGTTGCCTCAACAACTCTTCATCCTGCAGGAAAGTTGGATCCATCGCCGAGACCCATCGATGAACCGTTGCCTGGTCGACAGGCCGACGATTAGGCCATCGTTTGGCCAGTGCCTAGCAGTTGTAAGCTCAAATGTTGGCATCCTCCTTTAGGGCCCTTGTGGGTCCTATATGGAGTTTTACCACGATGTTTCCACCCCAAATATGTTTGTATACGATTTTAGGAACTAACACATGAGTTTCATTCAAAACGAACACTTAAAGCTCAGCGAAATATACTTAGACACACAAGGTTATTTCAAAGCAAACCTTTCAAATGTCATGGACATTATTGGACGTTTGACCTCCAAACTTCACGAAACTTGACTCACTCCCTATAAACACCATATAAACTCATTTAATAAATATATAAGCTCATGCATCATATATAAACACTTAAAACAACTCATGAGGCACTAGGTGACTCAGTCATTGAACGTCTTGGTCGTCCCTTGACGTTTGACTTCTAATGCACCTAAACTCTTAGATACTGACTCTACCACACATTATAAGGCAAATTAGGACCATATATAACAATTACAAACACGTTAGGCTATCTCCTTACCTAAATCATTTTCGGGATCTTACATTTGTGTCCCTTACTTGCTACATGTATGAATATGAATATGAGATGTCTTCACTTAGGATGATAAAGCCTCTTAGTCTTGTATCTATGAATGACCTGAGACCTTGAATAATTTTCAAAATGTCCTTTATGTGAAACCTTTAACGGAGTTGTAATGTTCTGAACATTGAAATCGTAAGCCTCAATGGTATCCTTCTTGAAATGAATGATGGACATAAGATTGATTGGTTGGAATGTCATCATATCTTCCTTAAGAAAGTCATGATGAGTTATCTTGTCGCCATTGTATGGTATCCCTAGAGGAACTCTTTGGTAGGGTGAATGTGATTGGGTTATAAACTTTATATGGAACCCCTTTGTATGATCCTTTAATGTAAGTTTACTTGATGAGATCAAAGTCTAGAACCTAGTCATTATAGTAAGATAAATAGCTCTAGTATAAGGATAAGGCTAGAGTAAGTAATCCCTTCATATTCCCAAATGATGTCGCTACATGGGATGTGTCTAAGTTCTATCATTTGAAAGTAGAACACCCATAAAGGAGTAAGTTACAACTCCAGATTCCATGATTTGCTACCATGGTCTATGTCGATTATTTCCTATTCTCATCATGTAGTATACCTACTAATATTGGATTATGCTATGAATTTTAGGTGGTGGTATGGGACACTATATATACATTGCACAATAGGCTTTGAAGATATTAGTGAAAGTCCTTAGGTATGCTCCAAGACCATTTCTTCAATGTATTTATGTGATGAATCAGTGTTAAATGAACTAATGTCTATAAGGATATAAGTTAAGAAAGCATGTTAAATGAAGAAGTGCTTTTCTATAGTATTTAAGGGTTGTCTAGTTAAGTTGTGAAGGGGGAATAGGAATGGTCACTTCGTATCTTACCAACAAAAGTCTTAAGAATGACTCTAGTTATGAAAATTGGTTGATTATGTAGACATGATCCAAACACATGTAGTCTTCAGGATTATTTAAGTAATCTTTGAGAGGTTTATTATGAAACTTATCTTCTTGATTTACTTAAGTAAATCTTTTGATAACCTTTGGAAGGGAGAATGTCATAATACTTGTAAATTGTTATATTAAGTTAGAATGATTCTATTTTAGGTAGTCTAAGGATCTCTTAGGTGTGTGCGTAAGAACTTTTATGGGCGGTCACTTCACAACTCACTCAAGTGAAACTTAAAATCACCTTTGGTAGAAGGATCTCATGTTGATATGGTTGATGTATTGTAAGTCTTTTTCTCATTATAGTTGGTCTTAAGGATCATTTTAGTGTGCCTAGGTACGGTGTATGTGCGGTCTCTCTTCGTATTACATAAGTGAGTCTTTGGACTGCTTTTAGTGAAAGGATTGCATGCTAGAAAGTATCCAAGGGAAAGTTACAGAACTTCACTGTGACAATTATTTAATTCACTTTAAAGTGACATGGCTCTACTGTATAGTTTCTAAAAAATGTGATAAGTTTCTTTAATTATTTCTTATGTGTTTCTAAGGTGTTTTTTCTTATGATTATATAATGATATTTAAATCAAAAGATGCATATATATTTCCAATAATGTTTGTTTTCATGATTTATATGCATTATGACATACTGAGTACATACGTTCGTACTATTTCCATGATTTTATTTATATCTAAAGTGATTCATAGGTGAAGGTGCTTTCATTTCTCTTGTTGAAGTATTGTAATAGACTTAGTAGTACCATATTTTTATATTTGTATTGTTTGGGTTGTGTCCCAAAGTATTCTTGAGTCTAAAATTTTATAAAATGAGACTTAGTGTTTCCTATGAGTTTTATATGAAAGTATTTTAAAGAATTATAGAATGTTTTGTGAAAAGTTTTATTTATGCACTACTTTTCCTATGATTATATGTGATGAAAGATACAAAAGCGTCTGTTCACAAGCACCTCGGAGAGGTTAAGTACGCCAGTTGCAATCCGATATTGTCCATAACTTCTAGGTTGTGATCTCGAGATGTGACAAGATGCACCAAGACAGCGACAAGGACTTATTTGACCGAAGAACAACTTTGGCTGCCTTGGGCTGTTTGTTTGTCCAAGGGTTAGGACCTCCTCAAGGACCCCTAGCATTGTCCTTGAGTAGTATTAACGGGACTTCTTCACCCTAAATATGGACTTCAAGGTTTTAGGGTAATCCCCACTTCTTTTAGAAAGTAAACAACACATACAACATATAAGGACACACTAGTGACACACAGAAGGCAAGTTTCCGAATGTCTTGGTCGTTCCTTGACATTTGACTTCGAAACTCATTAAGTTTACTTGAGAAATAATAATAATATATTTTAACACATTATTAACTCATGAAACACTATCAAAGATCAGGTTCAACCTAGTTTATTAAGAGGATCATGACATTCTCCCCCACTTAGAAAAACATTTGTCCTCGAATGAAGGTAAACACTTTTAAGAATATCAAGAACTCTGTAGCAACAAATCTAATACATAATATCATGGTCATAACATTCATAATTAATTCACCCAAATTTACAAGGAACACAAACTACATATTTATAAGCACTTTTTGCAACACAAGTAACTCTTGGAAAAATTTCCAAAATTTAAAGCACACACTTATTTCTTCATTTTCTTCTCATTTATGGAGGAACTACCTTATCCAATATTATATGCGCTCATACACATCATTTATACATACATGGAAACCATTCTTCATTAAATTTTTTCTTAGTGAGTACTAAATCCTCACAGTGAGGCATGCTTAATAATTCAATAATTCATATTTTTATAAAATTTATCATAAAGACATGAAAATATGAGAGAAAAGATCATATAATCTCATATTACAACATAAAGATAATCCCATGGAATGTACAATGCTGGAAGAACAATGAAATTCATCTAAAACTAGAATCCTAAACACCATGCAACGTGCTACTATGAGATTCCATTCTCAAGATTTAATAAGAATAGAAGGAAAATATTAGGGTATCAACTAGCTTTCTACTCAAATAATACTCCCCCACTTAGAGTAAACCCATTTAAAACAAATCAAGACAACCATAAGGAAATTATCACTTACCAGGGCCTTCATTCTAGATTATCTCCTTAACACATTCTCATCACTCTTTGTAAGGATCCTTACTAATCATCTTCAAGATCTCATACCTGATAATCCCACTATACCTATCATAAGTATGGAAATCATACTAACCTAACTCATGAACATCAAGACTAACTATAAGTCTCACTAGTAAAGAATAACACCCTCCTCTTAGGATTCAAGCTTAGACAAACTCTCTTAGACATCACATCATTCATCTCTTAGACACACCATAACTAAAACTCATTGAATATCACCCACTAAGTTAGTTTAATTTGGAAACCCACAATCTTTCCATATAGATTCCTGCCATTTGCTAGCATAACCTCACAGCCTTTTTTCTAGGTAAACGTATTGTCTTTCCTCCGTAGAGTAAACCTCCACAAGCACATCAATCCAATCACAAGGAAAACTATAAAACATTACCCACATAAGAAGTCAAACCTAAACCCTTACAAAGTCACAATATTATTTCAACACTCCTCAAATTTACACCTAATTGTTTTCTACTATCACTGCACATAAACATAAGGTAACACATTTTCTCCAAAAAAGACATCATTGAACCATTATAAATCTTATCATGCTAGAGCTACATTACCATGAAACTTCACATCATAAAACCTCCAATCTCAGATATAACACATAGCCATAAATGACATCTCACAATATTGCAAATCCACCTTCGCATATACTCACTTAGTCACAAAACCATAATAAGCATCAAAATTCCCCTTTTTCCCTCCATTCTTTTAATATCACCCCTTCCAAGCAATCACATATACAAGACTATCAGACAAGGGAAATAATAGAGAGAACCTATGAAGTAAAGATCTATGGCACGATATAAAATTAATGAAGAAAGTGAAACTTCTATCGCCTTATAAACTCCCACTCATGGATGTGTTGTGACTCACACCGATGAACGATACTTTACTAGAAGTGACTTGTGAGACATTAGAGGGCAAAATATTTACCAAGACCTTATGCTCTTATACAAAGTTTGTCACGACTCACAAGTACACCCTAGAAGAAAGGAGCACTTTTTAATCGTCACAAGGCATACTTGACCCTTCTGGGTTATTGTACAAGACTCTTAACTATCATTCTTTCCGTAAGATATGACAAGTTGTACATAATTAAAACTTTTCCCAAGGATAATAATGAGATATATATTTCATAAGATACTAAAGGAAAGTCTTGTCGTCACAAGATAACTTAGAGACAAAACTTAAATATCATAGAGTCACGACCCCTTTACATTGAAACAAAATGCATATAAAGTGTTAATGAAAAACTAAAGGAGCATAGACTATTTCTTCAAATATATGATGAAATACCGATTCTTGAGTGATTCACATCCTCAATCTTCCCTTCTTAACTTGCACTTGCTTCCAATCTATCCTTATTGAGTCTAGAAAAGTATGGGGTCACTATAAACATTGTACTAAGTAAGTCATATGCAAAAACATTTAAAAGAGAACATTTTAGTTGAAATAAAGCATTCATGATATTATAAGTAAAATTTTTATAAATATAAAAGTAAAATAACATATAAATCATCATTTGACACATAAGGTAAAACTTCAAAAACTTTTAGCACCAAACTTCACTTTATAAAGAACTCAAGGAATATTACAGTGAAGTAATTTAATTTTAACTTAAAATAAACTCACGACTAGCGACAATGAAATTACTCCACATGGTTACCAAGTCCACACTCAACATCATGGACACTAGAAGAATATGCTTACATTTAAGGACTTCACATAAGAATACTTCTCCAAGACAACCCCCATTTACACATCGTGTGATGTGAAAGTAACATCCCATACTACTACCCATAACAAGTGCTCTTTGAATATTCCCATATATTAGGTACACAACAGTAATTATTCATAATCTCCATCTTACAAGACATAACCTTACCATGCTTTCTTGACATTAGAAACTAAGTCACATAACTTCATTTACATTATATAATGAACCATTCATACATTTCATATAGAGGAACACCAAGACTCCTTACAAATTTCTACTTGTGCAATGGATAGATAGAGTCCCATACCACCACCTACCCTAAGTATTACACCCTTTATAAGTCTTAGTTCATTACATTCCTTTGTGGGGTCTAGCTTTAACCGACACAGATCATGAGATCTAGACATGGAATATCAGTATTAACCCATATTGGTGAGAATGTTTATATGTGATTCTCAAGCTCAACTAAAGGTATCCTTAAGTCAACGGATTTACTAAGTCTATATTAAATTAAAGTTTACTTATAAATGTACTCATGATTTAGGTTGTATGGGTCGTATCACTAAAGTATTCTAATGATCTCGAGTCTAGGATGGAAAAAAGAGACTAGAGTCTTTAACTATGTAAATATGATATTTTTATGTATATATTGGAAGTGATGTTCATGCATATGGTGTGCTATGAAATTTTTAAATTTGCCTCAAAATTTACCGATGAAAATGTAATGAATGATAACTTACTTCTAGGGGTGCTCCCCGATCGTGACAAAGTTAGTATAAGAACATCATGTATTTGAAAGTGTTTTGAAGGTCCAAAGTCTCATAGTACCACAATTAGTAGAGTCTCGATCATCGGTTGTCAGTCGTGGCACATCTATGAGTGAGAGGCTATAGAAAATAGGAGTTTCCTTTATTCATAATTCTCATGTCGTGCCATAGAATTTAACTGTATAAGTTCTCTTTCTTATGTTTTCTTGTCCTGTGGTCTTTTAGATGTTATTGCTTGGATGATATGGTATTTCTATGCTTGAGGAAGAAAAGGTGAGTTTTGATGCTTATCATTTTTTTATGGTTTGATGAATATGTGTGAAGGTGAACTTTGGTTTATTTTGGTGTGATGCCCTTTGTTAATATATATGAGATCTATGTTAAATGGCACATTTTGTTTAGAAATTATGTCATAACGTCTTTTTTGAATAATGTATTTCTATATGGTTTTGTATGATGATTGTCCGATGATACGGGTTAGACTTGAAATTCTTTATGTGGTGTGATACATGGACAAAAAAATTCATTTGGGTATACATGTATGTTTATTAGTTCAAATGTTGTCCTTGTATATGTTAAATGATTCATAGTTGACTTGTATTTATTGGAGTCTTTTGTATAGACTTGGTCCTAGGAATGAAGGTAGTGTTCTTACCTTATAAGGTGATGATGTGGGTTTGATTGACCTAGAAGTTACCTTAGTGTAATGTTGAAAGTAAAGATAGAGGCCTTATGGATAAGTCTCATCTAATTTGTTTCCCCTAATGTTGTCATGATCCTTGGTGTTTATGGTATATTTGAGACCTTAGTGTTTAAGGGAACAAGGTTATTATGCATTCCTCAAGTGGGGGATAGAGTGCCTACATGGTTGGATTTTATATTCCTTTAATATCCCTATGTTAAGTTACTGTAATTCCTGTTAGGTTGGTAATCAATTTTGAGTGATGGTTATGAAGTTTGATGAGCTAAGATCCTCTTGAGGTTGGGTTAAGTTGTTTTTAACTGGGTTTACCCTAAGTGTGGGGATTGTGATGAGAGTAGTAAGGTTTTTGATATTTCTATCTTGTCTTTCTTTTCTTACTTGAACTTGAACTAAAGAGTTCCTAGAAGCTTGTCCATTATAGGAGTCTTGCATAAAGTATGAGTCCCATGTTCTCCATATGGTAAGTATGTCTTAAATGACACTAAGTTATGAATGTTATAAATTGCATGGAAAAGGATTTTTGATGAAATTATGGTTTTCTCATATTGATTGTGCATCTTTATATGTTGGTTTTTCATTTAACTTCATGATTTAATATAAGAAGCATGTTCATGATACTTATAATGTGTGTGCTTTTATCAATTAATAAAAAAGTTGAGTCTTCTTAAAATGAAAAATGACGAGTCTCTTGCAAATTATGTGACTTTTATTCTTTCGAGATTATGATTATAGGCTCACTCTTGCAAAGTGAAGGTATGTTTAGCCATTTTCCTTGTGTATACCTATAAATTGTGAGATTTTCCCTAAATTTATGCTTCTTTATGAAGACTATTTTAATGTTAGAAATTGAAACTCTGTGATATGACTTCCTATTTTTTTAATGTGTTTGGTGTGATTTACCATTTTGACTTCACTAGGAAGAACGTTGAGCATGCTATGGTTAAAAAGTTGGGAATTTCTCATTTAAAATGAATTGACCTTTGTTCCTTGCTTAGGTGTGAACTCATGAGACTTTTAAGTGAGTTTAAGGAAATTCCTCCCTAAACATAAATAAGAATGGTATGGCTTAGTATGACCCTCATGGACGTATGTGATACACTCAAACTTACTTTTCAAATAAGAAGTAAAGCGACCGTGTCAAGTAAATAACCCAACTAGTGAGGTGGGAATCGTTCACACGAGGAAAATAGTCTAGACTTAACTTCAACTTGTTATTACTATTGTTTAGTCAATGACGTCCTTGGAATAAAAAACAATAAACAGGGGGGTTTCTAGTTCTAAATGAGTGAAAATAATAATGCAATTGTAAGAGACACTTAACGTTTGAATGTTTGATTTTAATCAATGAATAAAGTAACTAGGGTTTACGGTGTTCACCACAGTTTCACAACTTGATAATTCTAACTATAACAATTCTTCCTAGTATTTGCAATGCAAAGGGATAAGTTATTCTTTCTAAAAATCCTTGGTCGGCATCTAAAAATCTCACTCGCAACCTTGTTCCGTCTACGTGTTGTTGTCTATCCTAACCCTATCCTGACCCTTATCCTTACCATCTATTAGATCGTATTTCGAATATTTGCCAGTTATTACACCGGTCTACCAATCAATACGAGCCTATTAGATAGTATACACTAAATCTATGTTTAATAATTCTTTTCCTATTTCTACCTCCTTGTCCGGCAAGTAGCATTAAGGAGCGTTCTACACGCTTGTCCCTCCGTTCCACACGTAAAAGACTTTTAACCAGAGCAGTCGAGTCCTAAGGCGAAAAAATTATTATACATGCACGACCAATCTAAAATTGTTATTTTTCGTTAGGGTTTATCCTCATTATTTGCCTCTGGTTCCCCACAACCCTATTTTATGGAGTTTAGAGGGTTACTCTATCCACAAACACATATTCAATATATATATTAAAAACGAATTCATGTACTACTTCATATAAGGAATAAAAATCCAAAGTTTGCTTGATTAATCTCTAAAATCACTGCAAGAATCTCAAAATCTAACACTAATACCAAAGTCTAATATACGGAATTTAACTAGCAGGTGTCTAACTCTCGGTGTCTAAATATCAGGTGTCTACTAGCAGGTGTCTACCCAAAATGAGGTTTTTTGAACTATTTATAAAAAACCAAAAACCTAATTAACAGAGATTCTAATTGCTGGAAATCTTGTCCAAAACGCGGCTGGTCGATGGACAACACGACCGGTGACCCGTCCGGGGGGGGGGGGGGGGTGGTCACAACGAACCGTCATGGACTTTGGTGTCCTTCTGTCCCATACTAGTGCAATCTCTTTTCTTTTCTTCTGCGCTCTCTTCCTTCCCCTCGACGGCAAGTTGAGGGCCGTCAATAAGCTCAACGGTCCGTCAAAACGAGGGCTTCATTCCAAACACTTCAAACCTGGAATCTGGATACTGGGATCCCTTCTCTGAACTTCTGACGAACCTGCAGGACGGACCGTCATAGCTACAACGGATTCGTCCATAAGCTTCATACTCCCACTTAGTCAGACTTCCCTATCTTCCTATCAGCAGCTTTACATGCGCTGCCACCTAAGGACCGTCAGAAGCATGACGGACCGTCATAGCTCCGTAGGTGGTCTCTTTCTTCTTCCTTTCTTTTCTTTTCTTTATTCTTCGCTAAAATCTCCGCATTCACTTTCGACAGATTTCCTGCAAAACAAAGAAAACTTTATAAAAATTAGCATAAAAAGGCTTTTTGGACACACTAAACTTAAGAAAAAGTAATTATTATCGCCGTGAAACCATGGTATATCCACACCCAACTTACATTTTGTTTGTTTGTCCCTCAAGCGACGCACTAATGACTCACTACAACAATCTTTGTACAGACAGTATCCATTTTTATCCGTTGGCAATCATTTGGCTAGCAATCCCGATTAATCTCCATCAAATCTATGCATGATATCACTATTAGGCTTGGAATTTTTGTGGGATCAGAACATGACACTTCAGACTCCACCATGCGATTAACACCCATCCTCTTCACTTTCTCACTCACCGAGGTGTACATTCCGGATAGTCAAACTAGTGTCCTAACTTTAAAAACAAATCCTCATTTTTCACACAATGATTCACTTTTGAATATAAGGATTATTTTTCAACACCCAACCCGCGTCTCAGAACAAAGTCACACCTCATTCATACCTATGCCATAATCTTGCCCTTATTTTTTCACGCCTTTAGTTCGTATACAACCCTAATATCGCCGATAGGATTTCTTAGCTTGTACATAGGCTCAGTCAGGTATGGTATATTTATGTAGAACTTTAGTGACTTTTTGCCCTCCTTGACATATCGGCTAAACCTTCCACTTTCTACTATCATTTTATCACCCCAGTTTCTCATATTTTTATTTTCCTCTTCTTTCTATCTTCATTGTGTAAGTGACTCCTTCTTTTTCTTCTTGTATTCTTGTAATATTTTCCTTTTCTTTTACTTTTCTTTTTCAACTAATATTCTTGAGTCAGTCACTTTACTTTGATTTTTCCTCTCTCTTTGTTCTTTCACCCCACTTCCCCAAGCATTCCTCCTAATAGCACCTCAACTCATGGCTTTGCCATGAGTCCCAGGTAACCAATACCAAAATTGGTCAGGGCCATAAAGAAGGTTTGTTATGCATTCGCCAACCCTCAACTTAATGCTTTGGCATAGCTGAGGTGCACTATCCAAGGAGGGACCAGGGCCAACACCAACACTTTGTTTCCAGACAAAGTCAGTTGGGGTGAAAAAGCCAGGCAGCTAATTTTAAGCTCAATTATTTGGATCAAAGAAAGGATTAAATTTCATTTGGTTTTCTTTTATTTGGCTAGAAATGGCTATATTGAATAAGGGCCGTAGACCTTTTCCTAATGGTCTATTAGCTACTTTTGTAGCGACTAACCAGGGCAAGTTTTCTAGCTCAGTACCAAATAGTGACTATATTTTTTCCAATTTTCCTCAACTCTCACTTGACATCTCATCACTATACCAGTTGTCATGACACCTAGTTTGAATTTAGACTTAGGGTAGCAATGGTGTAACTCTATTTCATTTAGAGCCACACAATTAATCAGTTACATGTCCTAGTATGCGTTATTTTCTTTTCCTAGTTATATCAGAGACTCATTTTAGCCTCATGCGCAAGTTAAACTATGTAACAAAAGATTAACATGCCGGTTTTCAACAAACAGAAAAAAATCAGTCTTTTGGGGAAAAAAGAACACAATCCCTAAAAACTCCACAAAGAGGATAGTGAATTGGGCGACCTCATGACTTCACACCCTAACACTCACTATCCATTTCCTCACCCCAACAAAAAGCATGCAATTGTCCCCAATGCATCAAAATCTAAATATTAGCGTGGTAGGCGAAGAAACTTGTTTGCCCAAGGCGCAGTCGATCAGGAAGATGTGGTCCAGTTTCCTTCCCGAACCCCGTCCTCTGCAAGCTGTACCACCCTCAGTGTTGTCCCATCAACAACTGCAAACCAGAAGTAGTGCCTCCAGCTTATCTACACTGCGGTAATTCGTCAGCAAGTAGGCTCTCCGCGCAACCCTCCACTCTCGGCTCGCGCTCCTTTTTTTCTTGCTCCTGCTCTCCTCTTCCTCATCTATGCTCGACCCCCCTACGCCTCTTGGAACTCTCTCCGAGGGGAATTGTGAATGTCAGAAGTAGCAAAAAGGGCCGCCAATAACGTGTCCTCCAGCCGTATCGACAGGAGGGGACCCTCAGACTCCGGGCACCCTAGCCTCTAAGATCGTGTCGAGTCTTAAGACGACTGTCGATGCAGCCTGAAGAGTCGCCAACAGTCCACAGGAGCGGCTGTCGGTCTAGCACTCTCAAACTCGAAGGCGTCTAGGCACTGGTTTAACCTCAGCCGTCGAATCTTTCGCTCTATACGCACTGCACCATTTTCCTCTCTAGGCGGCGCTCTTCGCACTCACCCAATCGACTTCTGCATCCACGCTGGATATGAGGTAGAAGAGTGGCGCCATTTGTTGCCTTTAGTTTTTTGCCCCTTGCAAGCGGAGACCAGTGTCCGGTAGAGGGGTTGTTCGAAAGGCTCGGATGTGCTACTACCCGGGATAGAACTCGACCGGGGTAGTGTCAGTGGATACCTGTGTGCTGTGCGCTGGGCTACCGTCTCAAGCAAGATCATCATCAAGTGGTGCCGCTCTGGATGGGTCCCTCTACGTGGGGCAACTTATTGGCTACTCGTCTCTATGAGGCCCCGACTCAACGGGGCCCTGCTGGGTCTCAGCTGATCTCTTGCCATATGGGCACACCTACGGACCTGCAAAGGGCAAAAGATCATGCACGGGAGGGGTAGGTGGTATGTGACCTTGAATTCCTATCATTCATGACTGCCTGGAGAAGCCATGCAAAGTCTTAACCTCGAATCCGGCTATCCTCCGCCGCCATCACACTGGCGATCCTGGTAACGATGGTGGTTCATCCATCTGTGGGGAGGAGGCCAATGATGGACAGCAAAGCCACAGAACTTTGCTGTGACGTGAGATTGGCCTCTCTCATCTATGACGGTGCATGGCCATCCACTTATTGGTGGTCGTCTTCTCTCGTGTGGGCTTGCGTAAGAACTGGCCATCCTTGACTATCTGCCAGCGGTAGTCGACTCGCGGTGAGGGGGGCCAAGACATCATACCTCGCCGTATAGAAACCGACAATTGCTGGCAAGAAAAATGTCAACCTGTAAACGTCCCGAACTCGACATCTCCAGTGGGGCCTGTTTAGCGGGGGCAGCAGCGCCTATCGACTTGTGATCGAAGTCTGCACGTAGGATTCGAGAACTCTCGGACCATTTCTTTTGTTGTATCGTCCCCAACGAACGTGCTGTCCACCTCCAAGCAATGCCTGGTGAAGATATTTGATCTCAGGAATCGATGGGATGCTCCCTGTAAGTACCGAGCCGCTTCAAAGTGAGTGTTCGAGTCATATCTCCTTTATCAGTAGTTAAATATGCGTCGGAGTAGACCTTGAGCTGCCCGTCTACACAAAAAAGGAGGACCCCACCGGTTGGGCTGGTCAAGTGGCTGGGGATGGAGGGACCTGAGCTGGTTAGCCGGATGTAGAGTCTGAACTGTCATCCTCATCAGACTAGGCCGACGCTGCAGGCGGTGGCGGTGCGTTGAACCTCAGCAGATCCAGAGCTTCCTCGGACGCAGGATACTCCTAAGGAGCGCAGACTCATCACTTCCTCATTTGTGCTGACCCCGAGGTTGTGAGGCCAGTCATGGGTGCGCTCTTATCAAGACTGGAGCAGTGACTATGCCGACGGCCACCTTTTTGGGTGTGGCTCTGGGAGCACGCACACCAGGGAAATGGGCTGAGGTGCCTGGGGCAAACGTATTCAGGGTCACGCTCACATCAGTGCCGATGACCATGCGGCAGAATGGGCAACGCATTCCGATCGCCCGCATTGCGTAGATTGCGGTCTTGCTTGGGGGGCCATAGTAAGATATACCTGTAAAGGATCGATATAGTGGAGTGTGGAAAAAAGACAAGCAAACCATAAAAATAAAACATGAAAATAATGTGTCCTTGCTATTGAAAACTGTATCATCACAACACGACGGGCCTGTTGACGGCCTCGGCGTGGCTATGACCGGACCGTCCATGTAGTTCCGTCGTGTTTTACTTAGTCGGTGTATATATAAAAGAACTGTCTGAAGGAGATTCCTCTGACTAGCCTGACGGTATATGCCAGGACTTACCGTCACAGGTACTACGGTCCGTCCGTAGGACACTTGAAAAATATGGGCTCCTTACAAGGGGTCTCTGACCATCATGACGGTCCGTGCAGGACGGACCATCGTATGTAGTACCGTCCTCACGATGTCCGTTTAAGAACACTTGAAAAAGTGAGGACCCTTAGAAATAGGGTCGCTGGACAACCAGAACGGTTTTTGCAACCAGAACCGTCCCGAAGATACGGCCGTCGCATGTGTCCGTTGGAAACACTTAGAAAAAAAATGATAGACCCTTAGAAATAGGGTATGACAACCTAAGGTGTTTTTGGCAGGAAGACCGACGGTCCTCACATGTGTCCGTTGGGACAGGGTGCTAGGGCTCTTGGAATGGACCCTACGACGGTCCATCGTGGGTACTACGGTTCGTCATCGGGGTCCTCGTCTAATAACAGTGACAGAACTGGGGGGTAAGCCCATGCATCCCCGATGAACCCACATGTCTTGTAGTGTTTGGACCTATATTTTTCTATCCCAACTACCGTAGGGAAACTAGCAAGGCAAAGCACCTATGTCTAGGGTTGTCACATGGCAAATTCGAACATTTTGAGCAAGGTTTCGACATAAATCAGATAAAGGCAACATCTACGACAAAGCACTAACTAATACTAACTATAACAAAAATGCAAGTAAATGAGTATAATTTAGAGACACAATACCTTAGAAATGGGAGAAAACAACTGGACAAGTACTCATGGGCTAGGTCAACATCCCAAACATCCACTCCGACTAGTAGATTAACACTTTAGGGCTTTGGAGAATTAATGGGGGAACAATGATCGAGGGGGAGAATATGAAGTTGAAAAGAGAGGCAAGTGGGAGGAATGATGAAGTAAATTGGGTGAAAGGAGGGTTTGGGGGAGTGGGGTTTAAATGGTCTGATTTGAAAATGGTCCAGCCGGGTCTGGTCGATATAACTTGTTTCATCACCGACGGTTCCCTTACGCCAGCCCGCCTCAGTTGTGACGACCCATCGTTGGTTCAGTCGTGTGTGCCCTAGTTTCAAAATAACAAAAAACGTCCTGGTACACGGATGCATACCGACGGTCCCGTCGTCTGATGTTCCGTCGTGACATCTGCAGAGTAATATTTCTTTTCTGCAGAATTTCCTGGTAATGGTGCCTGCCAATTTTAAAACGCCAGTAGTAGAAAATGATACCATTCTAAAAGACTAGAAGTATTGGATTGCTCCAAACAAGCGCCTGTTTAATTTCGTCGTTACGCCTGGGGACCCTTGATTAACTCAGACTTCATCAAGATGATATGCCTCTATCACTTCATTGCTCTTATTCAGTATGGCCCCATGCCCGAAATAGATTTTATGGCGATGTCCTGTTCACCTTGAACCGCATACCTCCTTAGTTTCCAACTCAATACTGCTCTGCTCCTGAGGTATAGTGGGTACCGTGTAATGACCGATCCTTTTGGGCTTGAGCTTGCCTGGAACAGCGCAATCTGTAGTTGACTAAAGCACCCCACCAATCTCAAATCCCCGACCATAAACTCTCGTTTTTTCAATTTTGTTGTCATGGTACCTCTTCATTTTTCTTTGATATGGCTGAGCTTCATAGGCTTTCAGGCGAATACACCAAGTTCTTGCAAACCCATTTAACCGTTGCTCTGTAGCTTCGCTCGCAATCCATTTTTAAGTTCTTCATATCCCACATGGCTTTAATCCTCTAATCAACCGTAAGATGACACGCGTTCTGTACAAGCCTCCTTGACCAGTCCTTCTACTAGCGTTCACTGTTTTGGACAATATCTGTTTGAACTTATCTGTTTGACTCCACTCCCGATTCGACACTGCAACTTGCCCCACTATTTGAGGGTGGTAAGGTGTGGCCACAAATTATGGCGTGAACCCCGTTTTCTCCAATAACCCCTTGGAATAAATCCTTTTGCAGAAGTGGGAGTCCCCCATACTATATGGCCCTTGGACTGGTCCAACACGATGAGATATATTTTTTTAAAAATGAAGTGACAACTCTGCTTCAATTGTTTGCGAGGCATGGCTTCGACCGCTCATTTAGATACATAATCAAATCAACTTGCGACTAAGATATATTCTCCATGAGAACTCACGAAAGGGCCATAATGTCAATACCGCCCAACATCAAATAACTCAATCACAAGATGGGGTTCGCGTGAAGCTCTTGCTTTCTTGAAATACCGCCATCTCATTGGCCATCTGTCACAATGCTTTAGCAAACCCATGAGCATCTTGATGAAGGTTGTCCATAGTAACCCATTGTAATATCTTATGATGAGCGGTTCGGATACCACTGTGGGATGTACACCAACGGGTGAGGAATGTCATGGCCTCTAACCACACTCAACATCATTGCTGGCACACAATTGCCGAATCATCCCGTCAGCAGAACCCTTATACAAGTATGGTTCTCCCAAAGAACTTCTTCACATCTCGTACATGAACTTGTTTCTTTGATGAAAGGACAGTCTGGTGAACAATATCACTAGCCAGATAGTTCGCAAATCTGCGAACGCAGCACATTGGTCAGGTCTTGTAGCATCCATACATGTTCTCTTTCATCGGGGAAAGATCATCAATGTCCGTCTTATCCCCTAACTCTCTCAATAGATTCACATCCTCTAGACGAACAATGATCAACACTTGATTTTCCGTTCCTTTTTCTATCCATCACTTCAACGTCAAATTCTTGTAGATTAATCCCCAAAACCCATGGAATCATTGTAGGGTTTCGCATCTTCTTGCCATCAAATATCTCAATGATGAGTGGTCATAGCACTATAACTCTAGTTACTTAGCAAAATAGGAGCGAAATTTCTCAAAGCAAAACCTACTGGCAAGGAGTTCTTACTCATCACTGTGTAGTTTTCTTCTGAGCTTCACTTAGGGCTTTACTACATGTAGATGGTGTGAAGGAGTTTTGTGTTTTCCCTCTGTCCCAGTACTACAACAAGAGCCCTACGAGCATCGCAACATCACCTCAATTGGACTGTTCCAATATCCCGGAGCAATAATGCTCGGCACAGACACATACCATTTTTTCCTTTAGCTCACGCGATGCCTTATGAGACAAGATTCAATCAAAACCAATTTACAATCTTTCTCCACCGTTTGCACAATGGTGCGCAATCTTTTTTTAAAGTCTTTTGATGAATCTCACGGTAAAAACCTTCCATGCCCAAGAAACTTTCTCCCACCTTTCCCCGAGATGTGGGGTCAGTCTCACTATTACTTCGACTTTTAGCGCGTCACGCTCTATGCCCTTTTTGAAATGCGATTACCCCCCTAATACACGCTTTCACCTGAAATGACACTTTTCCCAGTTAGTACTAATTGCAGTCTTCACATCTCTTAAGACTCCGATAAATTTTGTCAAACACCGCTCCCGAATGAATCACCAACCACTATAAAATCAATCCATAAGACTTCTTATAGTATCCTCGCACCATGTCACAAATACGCTCATCCATCTCGGAATGTTTTGCGGGTGGCGTGCACCAACCCAAACTACATTTTATGAACGCAAAGGTCCATAGGACAAGTGGACGTGGTTTTCTCTTGATCTTCTGGTGCACTTAAATCTTATTATAATCCGAATATCCATCAAGAAAAACAATACCACCCTTTTCTGGCAAGTCTATCCAACATCGATCCAATGAAGGGCATCGGAAAATGCTCCTTTGAGTTTAGTTTACGTTATCCATACACACCCTCGCACCAGTAACCGCTCATTGAACAAGTTATTTTTTTCGTGGGACCCAGTCATTTACCCTTTCTTAGGTTAACCACTGAACCGGGACTAAACACAACTACTATCTGCGATTGGGTAGATTACTTACTCCGCGTCCAACACTTAATGCTTTCCTTCTCACACCCTTGCATAGGAGTTTTAAAGCGTCCTGATGCTCACTACTCCGTCTTATGATCAGGCATGATTGGATTTTATAGACATAAAATACCATGAAGGTATCCCCATAATGTCCGCACTAGTCCACCCAATACTCTTTTTGAACCTTTTGTAAGTACCTTCACCAACATTGGACTTGTTGTTTCATCCAGGTGGCTGCAAATGATTACTGGCAAAGTGTCACTATTTCTAGAATTCCATACTTGAGATGGGTTGGGAGAGCTTTAGTTTTAATTTTGGAGCCTCCTCTATAGATGGTTTCGCGGGTGGGGACTCGCGATTCTTCATATCAAGCTCAATTTCCTTCGGTTTAAACCGACATCACCTCGGTCAGTGTCGCAACTAATGACTCATACTCTTCATTCATCGCTATCAAATTTCATTATTACTCCGCTGATGCTTCTACACTTAACACATTCTTCATTTGTGTCTCAGATGTATCACCATGTTGTTAGGATATAGCAGATGTCGAGGAGCTCACCATCTCCTTATTGACCTACAAATGTAAAGGTCCTTCCTCATTGTTCAAACCGAAATTTCATCTTCCCTTTTGCATGTCTACAAGGCTCTTCCGGTAGCCAGTAAATGGCCCCCAGAATATGGGCACTCAAAATTTTTGACTCTCCAATCAGAATAACAAAATCTGCTGGAAATATGAATTCTCCACTTTTACTAGCACATCGTGGAGTATCCCGTATGCCATTTTTATTTAACTGTTTGATCAACCATCAGTGTCCGCATCGTAGTGGGATTTGTGTCACCAAATCCAACTTCTATAAATCGAGAGGGGGCAATGAGATTTAATGCTTGCCCCAAGATCACATAATGCTTTTGCAAAATGTTAATAGCCCGATTGTACAAGGAAATAGTGACGCACCCGATCTTCTTCTTTTGGACCCGATAATCTGGTAAGCACTAGCACTACAATGTTGCATTCTATCGTCATCCGCCAAAGTGGACCGTATATTTTCTTTGTGACCAGATCTTTCATTCATAACTTTGGCGTAACCGTGCCATTTGGTTCGAAAGCCTTCTACAAAGGGTACATCGATAAAAGTCTTCACATTGTTTATAAAACGCCGATTATTTCCATCCTCGTGTTTTTCAATAATCTTTACGGAATGTGTGGTGTGGCCTAGGCATAGGAGTTCCGTTTAGCACTTCAACATCTTGTGCAGTGTATCCATCCTCTAATTCAGCATCAACTTCTAACCACTTTTTCAGATTCTTTGTCACCTTTATCATTAGATGGCATAGGTGGGTCAATGGTTTTGCTTGTGCCACTGCGGTAGACTTGCCATACCATGTCCATCATTTTTTCAGATTTTGGACAGTGTTTGCTAGGAAGAGTGCCCGGTTGCCCGTTGTTCATCACATCACATTTTGGCGATAATTAGGGGCCAATTTAACTCAAGTTGCTTCACGATATGCATGGTGTCGCACTTTTTGCTCAAAACCCGCTAAATAATTTCTCAACTCTTTATTGTGCTCATTACTGCATCGACCTCCTCATCATTTTATGGCAACCTATCCTCAACTGCGACATACTACCCTCCCCCATCCCTGGGAGTACTTCACGATTTAGGAGGAAACATAGGTCCTTACGTCGTTTCTATTACTATACTTAACCCTGTTGAGTGTTGTCGCGATTGTATTTGTTTCCTTCTAGACATAATGACCCTCACGCTTGTAGTTTACCATGTTCCGACCTTGGTTCCCTTGACTTGGCGCCAATTCTCTCTGATGAGAGCCTTGGGCACTTGTCGAAACCCCCCATCTCTTCATTTACTACTGCATGGAAGCCTCCCCATTATAACACTCAATCGTTTTTGTGGCGGTGGTTTTGACAAGTAGTTACTGCATTATCTTTGCTTTCTTCTGCACCCCCGTGACATTTTATTTTAGTACCACCCAGCCTCAGGTCCTTGATCCATTTCTTCAACGAATTCATTTGTGGCTGGGGTGTGAGTGGACTGTACTGCGAAGGTTTTTCTCTTCTCTCCCTGTATCATACTTCCTAGTACTCTAAGTTTGTATGCGGGAGATTTTTTCTAATTTTTTCAGCGATCTCAGAATAGGACAGTTCTCCATAAGATCCACATGCTATAGTGTCCAACCCGCTTTGTTGTTTATCATCCTATCCCTGATAGAAGTTTCTTTCAGTGACTCATCATCTATACTGTGATGTTGGAACACTTCTCAAGAATGTGGGGAATCTATCCCAAGAACTACTAACTGGCTCTCCGGTCATTGCCACAAAGTTATTCACTCTGTCTTTGTGTTTTATGTTTCTGGAGACCGAATAGTAGCGTGCTAAAACTAGACATCCCTGTAGTTGAGTGCCAAGTAAGATGGATGTGGTTGGAGGCTCATTGACCAAATAACAGCCTTTTCCATCATTGAGAGAGGAAACACTCTAAGACCTCTTATCAAAAATCCAAATCACCAAATCAGGCCTCCCTACACAACTTTACACAGCCCCTTACTTAGCTATATGGGCATGTGGATCCTCAGAAGGTACGCCCTGAAACAAACCTCTGGCAGTGAGCATTTGCATCATACTACTAGTTACCACAAAAGTTGTGGCCTGTTGGTAGAGGAGGCAAACCCGTGGCCCATGCCGAATCCGCTATGTTTATCATAGACTCTGTAGTATGCTTGGGGCCGTAAAGCGGGATTTTGTGTCCCCTTTGTTTTGATGGTCACCCCGACCATCGGGTTAACATCTTACCATGAACATTAACACGGAGCTAGGAATGTTCTGGTTTGATCCCATCATTTATTTCCCAATTTCGATTCCTATTGCGCAGTGTACGCTCTAACCGTGATCTAGAAACAGAGTTCTCTTCCTCTCTGTGTTTTGGCATCAAGGCGGATGATCTGAAAAGAAATCAAAAACACTAACCCAGTAAAATCAAGTAAATATAAGTAACTATATAATAAGTTCAAGTTAATCTAAAAGAGCTACTTGCCCCGGCAGCGGCTCCAAATTTGATACGCTCAAAGTACTTCTGAACTAAGAAATAAATGCTGTCGTGTCAAATAATAACCCCACTAGTGAGGTTTGGATCGGTCCCACGAGGAAAATAGTCTAGACTTAACTTCCAACTTGTTATTACTATTGTTTGTCATACTTCCCTTGTAAAGTAAAAACATAAAAGGGGGTTTCTAGTTCTAAATGAGTGAAACTAATAATGTCATTGTAAGAGACACTTAACAGCTTTGAATGTTGGATTTTAATCAATGAAAATCAAAGGGTAACTAGGTTACGTGTTTCCCCAGCATTTTGCACAACTTGATAATTCTAACTCTACAATTCTTCCTAGTATCTTGCATGCAAGGATAGTTTATGTATTTCTAAATCCTGGTAAAGCATCTATAAATCTCACCACTCCGCACCCTGGTCCTGCTACGTGTGTTTGCTATCCTAACCCTTTCCTTACCTCATATTAAAACATTGTATTCGACTTTGAGTAAGTATTACTCGTACAAATCAATCTAGCCTATTAGATAGTATACACTAATCTATGTTATAATTCTTTTCCTATATTTACCTCCTTGGTCCGGCAAGTAGGCATTAAGCAAGTTCACAAACTTGTCCATTATCCATTAAAAGACTTTAAAAAAAAAAACGGAAAGAATCTATTAATACATTCAAGACACTAATCTAGAATTGTTAATTTCCTTTAGGGTTTATTCTTCTCATTATTTTGCCTATGGTTCCCACATACCGCTAGTTATTGGATTTTAGTTACCCATAGCCATAACACAAATATTCAAATATTTAAATACAATTCATGTACTTACTCAATTATAAGAATAAAATCAAAAGTTTGCTTGATTAATCTCCCCACAAATCACTTGCAGATCACAAACCAAAATCTAACAGCTAATACACAAGTCTAATAATACGGAGTCTACCTATCCTGGTGTGTAACTATCAGGTAGAAACCTTCAGTTGTCTAACCTCAAAACAGTTTTTCAAACTATTTATAAAAACAAAACCTAATTAAACAAGGATTCTATTGCTGGAATCTGTCCAAATGCGGCTGGGTCGCGGACCACGTCGACGGACCGTCGTGGTCACAACGACCGGCTGACTCCTCGTCCCATACTTGTGCAATTTCTTCTGCTGCTCTCGTTTCCTTCCCCCTCAACGGCAAGTAAAATGACGGACCAATCATAGCTCAACGGTCCTTTCGAGGTCTTCGTTCCAACAACAATTTCAACTCTTGTAATCTGGGTACTGGGATCACTTCTTTCTGAACTTCAACGACGAACCTGCAGGACGGACCCGTATAGCTACAACGGACCGTCATAAGCTTCATATCCCACAATTGGTCATGACTTCCCCATCTTCCTTCAAGCGCTGCAGCTAACGCTGCCACCCTACGGCCCGGTCACAAGTACGACTGACCGTCATAAGCTCCGTAGGTGGTCTCTTCCTGTATTTCTTCGCGCAAATCTCCGCTTCACTTTGACAGATTTCCTGCAAAACAACGAGAAACTTAATATAAAAATTCCACAAAAAGGGCTTTTCGGACACACTAAACTTAAGGAAAAATATTATTCATACCGTGAACCCACTGTATATCATGTTTGCCTTTTAGGAACCCCTTTAATAAGTATCCACTATGAACCTATTTGAATCAACTGTATGTGCATTGAAGTATGAGTGCTTACTTGCTTAATGACGAAAATGGAAATTGTCTATCTCCTATCATACATGATGATATATTAATGAAATGAAGTGTATTTATTATGTAATAATTGGGAGAAGAATATTCCACTCATGAACATGATAAGAGCCTATGTGTTTGATGCATTTTGAAAGTGAGTGAATAAAAGTTTGTGCTTTCTTCTGTTGCATTGAGTGCTAAGTGGCTTAGACGTTTGTATTCCTTTTATGTTTGGTGAATTGACTTATATGTAATGCTGTTATGAATTTTATGAGCTGTTCTATGGTTCATTGAAGTCCTTGTTGTGGTTAAAGTGTTCCATGTGTCATTCTAGGATGAATGTTCCCAAGTGAGGCGATATTGTATGACCGCCAAAATAAGTTAGGGAACCTAAGGCTCACATGTGTATATAACCTTTTTAATATGTTAATTAAGTGTTTTAAAGCATGTATGACTGATTTGAAGTAATTTTGTAGTCAAACGTCCAAGACATTCAAAAGTTATCCCTTTAGATGTGCATGTGTGTTTTGGTGTGTCTTGAAATGTTTTATATTTTTGTTTTGGTTAAAACTGATGTGGAAGGTCTTTACATGTTAAATAGTATATTTATGTTGGAAACGTCCGGGTACAAATCCCTTAGGGCCCCGTAAAAGGCCGTGAAGGAAGACCCAAAGTCTGCCCAGACATTGCCTTTGCAGTGTCTACCTTAGACCATCAATTGACGGATAGTAGGTTCACCTACGCCCTGTCAATGGTGAGGCATCAATTGGAAATTATCCTGGAGAATTCTAAACTAAATGAAATCCTCAAACCCAAATGATGGTGTCCACCAACGGCCCATCGATGGACCTAAGGGGCGTCATTTTTCTGGGCATTGATGCAGGCTGTGTCAACTGCCATGCACACTGTGTCATTTTTGGGGTCAATGGGAAATTCACCCCACGTTCTAACCATATCCTAGGTTGTTTATTTGGTTATTTTTGGTTTTATTAAGTTAGTTAAAAACACTACAACCCCATTCACAATTAATTCTTCAAATTAGACACTTCTCCCTAAAAAAGGAACTTCATTTGAAACCTCCATTCTATATGAAACTCTAAGAACAATTTGGAGATTTGATTACCATGGATTTTCATGAAGATTTCATGGTTTTCTCCTAATATATGATATGACGACCCTTCATCTCTAGTTAATCTTTCATCTACAGAGTTCCTTTTAATGTTTTCAAAGAGAATTAGTGATCAAACTTATTGTTCTTCCATATTGCCATGGTTTCTTGGCATTCCTCAAGTGTTGCTTGAGTTTCTTATTTGTTGGGTTGACTTATGATGTTCCATATATGTGTATATTGAGTTATTGGAAATTTTGCATGGTTTTGACTAAATTGTGCCTTTGCTCTTGAATTAGTGATTTTTATGTATAGGGACCATACTTAGTATATGTATTTTTTCATAACCCATATTTATTCCCTTTTTCCGAAACATCGTAGGTTCGTCCATTGGGTATCTTGGGCTAAACGACAAGTCTTGAATCCTCTCATGTTTTTGTCGTCCTCTGTTCGAGGATGGTACCACATTACTCCCTACCTAGTCCCACTTTGTGTTGTCTAAATTATATTCCCTCCCTATGTTTGAAGATGTTTGATGTATCCTATTTGGGTCAATTATGAATTTATAAGGCTATGAACAGAATTGGGGGGGTTTTTCTTGATTTAAATAGGTTCAATGTGAGACAAAGATTTATTCTAAATTCTTATGTACAGTTGTGTTGTCTAAGAGAGATGTTTAAGTAAGCTTCCTATGTGTGAGGTCTATGTAAACCTAACTACGTATGTTTATAAATTTTTAAAATTTTCAAAAACATTTAACCAATGATGTTTAATGACGAATGCTAAGGTCTTGTCTATGTTTTTCGAGGATGAAGACGCAAATAACGCCAAAGGGGTACTTTGGGATCGTTAAAAACTAGGTTTCATAGGCAAGTTAAAGTAATCATAGGGTCTATGTCTCACTAAACCACATCTATGTAGGGTCTGATTCATAATTGTGAAGCGCGGCCACACTTATGAATGATAGACTATATGATGCTTAGGATCTTTCACTCTTATTATTCCTTAGATGTGCCTAAGAGTCTTAACTCTATCAAGTCCTTTTTTATAATCCTTCTATGTGTCTTATAGAAGTTGAATACAAGGAGGAACAATGCTCAAAGTGTTAATCCGGGGAGCATCCCCTAGAAGTAACCTAAGAGTACTTACCTCAGGGAAAATCTTGCTGTTGTGTAAAATAGCGGTGGTAGACGAGACCATGTTATCATTCTTTGCATTGATATAGTAAATATATTTGATAATTTAAAACTTTTCATAGCACATATTATGCTAGAAACATCAATTCTTATATATATATTTCATATATGATAAAATATAAGTCATACTACATATATAAACTTTAGGTCTCTTTTCCATCTTAGATTCAACAACATGAGAATACATTATTGACAAGACCCTTAAAAATAGGACATAACTATATAATATTTACTATAATTACAGTTAGTAAAAATTAGGACATCCTTGGACTTAAGGATTCCTTTCTTGAGCTTAGGAATTACCTATCAAGATCCTCAATCATATAGACATCAGTGAGCCAGATAACCACAATTTGTGTTTAAAAAAGAGAAGAAGGTATAGACATGACTGCACTTTATGTTAACCAGCAAAAACATGCATTTAAAGAGCCATTTTCTTGAAATCATACATCATCGTATTTTTTGACTAAATCTTTAGAAAAACTTTATTCAATGCATTTATATCACTCACTACTTAAATATCAACATATTCAAAGGTGCAAAACATTAGAAAGAATCACCTATAGAATTTTATGACATATTGAGATCAACTTACAATGTCTAGTTTCCCTTAATCAGTGAGCAATTCTTTTTATTTATCATTAACCTCCATGTAAACCTCCAGTTATACTTGGTGACAAGAAGACGCATCCCCTTAGGGCACAGAAAACATACTTAGCACCCACCTACCACACATATCACACCTAAGCCTAATATATAGAAGCACCATTTACGTCAAATTATTTGGCTTTAGAGTAATCTATTTCCATTTGTACGTATTTTTACTAATTTTTAAATGCATCTTTATAAGATCTTGTTCATGACTCCAATCTTAATTTACTAGTGTACCGCACATGTGAAGCCCCATAACCACACACATTTCTATTAAAACCTCTATGAGACCACAAACCTAAACAATAAATTCATACATCAACAAGTAAGTAAAGGCTACTTCATTCATGTCAATACAAGACCTTCATAATATAGTCATTTTAAACCAACATAGTGCATATAAGGATAGGATCACAACTTATAGATTCATACCATGCACATCTTGATAACATGTAGACAAATACTACGAAGTCATGCAATATGGACCATAGCAACTAACACATTAGGTTCACTTCCTAGAATTCCTAAGAATCTTACTTGTGAAGGTCGGATGAGTCATTCTTTCCACCTTCCTATGTAACCTCTCTTTAGTCATTCAGTTATTTCCTATTTGGTTTCATTACACTGTCCATTTTAATTATTGAAACTTATAGCTTTTAACCGACACTAAGACCATGGGTGCTAAACATGGAATTTGGTGTTCTAGAGCTTTACACCAATAGAAGATGTTATTACCTATCCAAGGTAGAATATTAAAAATATGCTAGCATAGTAAGTGATATCACATTGCTAGATCCTATGTGCAATAATTGTTATGGACCTTGGAGATACATGTGAAAACCCTCTTTATGACAAGATGGGGCATTATGGTTATTCACTTATGGAAGGAACACACACTCATATTGAAGATTACTTGGTGCTAAGATAAGTTTCCTTTTATTAAAAGCATACATTTATATAACTTGATAAAATATAGGCTTAGGAGATTTATCCCCTCATATGCTTTGCTCATAGGACATGGATGACAGTTCATCAACCTAAATCATGTGAGAAGATCCTTTCATATGGACATAACATAAGTTTTAGCACTACCAAGTTTAGGATACACTTGAGAACACATTTCAAGGATTCTCTATTGGATAGATAATCATTCATGTGTGTGTGTATATATATATGTTGAGAAAACCTTTCAAATATTATATAATGTAACACAAGTTCATATATCAATGCATACGTCTATAAGTGCACCTATATGAGAATCCTTTTCATATAAACACTCCAAGACACTATGCACATGCATACTTCATCATATTGTATACTTAACATCATAGCATATAAGTCATATTCATAACATGTTCATACAACCCTATGCATGTCCATAGAAGACCAACCTAGGAATTATCCCATCAACATGCACATGTGCAATGCATAGTCAAAGTCCCATAGCCTTCACTATTGTAGTACATCTATCAATTAACCCTAGTGAATGATACATCACACAACATCATATAATGTTTTGCATAGCATAAGATTTATTTATTTAAGACTATCAACATTCCTACAGTAAGATTTAGTCTTTATGTACTTATCATAGGTTGAAATCACATATGACATTATAGGACCTCGTTATAGTTAGCAAGTAAAAATAACCTTAAAATAGTTGTCTACATGCTATCCTATAGGAGACCTATACCTCCTACCATACAAGGCTTCATCGGGAGCCATGGAGCTGGATGAATGAAAGCTAGTAATATAAACAAACTCCATTAATGACAAATGTTTATCCCAATTCCCTTTAAAATAAATAATGCAAGCCCTAAGCATATCTTCAAGGTTTTGAATAGTGCATTCCACTTGACCACCCGTTTGGGGATAAAAAGCGGTACTCAACTTCTCCGTAGTACCCTATCCTTTTTTGAATGACCTCCAATACCTACATGTGAATTCTGAACCTCAATCAGATTGATGGATAACGGAATACGATGGCAACATACACTATCATCTATGAAGATCTTAGCATAATTTTCTTCTACATAAGTATACTTGGGTTGAATAATGTTAGTGGACTTAGTAAACCTATCCATAACCACTCATATAGAATCATATTGCCTTTAAGTCCTAGCCAAACCCACTACAAATCCCATTGATGTCTTCCCACTTCCAAGTAGGAACTTCGATTTCTTGTATGAAGACACCCAATTTTTGATGTTCAACTTTTACTTGTTGGCAATTCAGAAAAATTGAGACAAACTCTGTTGTGTCCTTCTTCATTCCTTCCAACCAATATATTTCCCTAAGGTCATGGTAAATTTTTGCTGAACCCGGATGAATTGAGTAGCAAGACCCATTGTCTTCATCTAGGATCTAGTCCCTCAATCCATCTACATCAGGAACACACAATCTCCTTTTGCACCAAAAAATACCTTCTTCCCTAGGGAAAATGCCTCATTAAGCCTGCCGAGGACCTTTTCCTTAAGCTTCATCAATGATTTTTCAAGGTGTTTCTTAGACATCAACTCAACTACCAATGATGACTCAGATTTATGCGACTTAGGGCATCAGTAAACACATTAGCCTTTGGGGGGGGGTGATAGAGAACACTCATTTCATAGTCTTTTAACAATTCTAACCACCTTCTTTGTCAGAGAATTAACTCCTTTTTGGTAAACACATATTGGAGACTCTTATGGTCAGTAAAAAAATTAACATGAACACAATACAAGTAATGCCTCCATATTTTCAAGGCAAACACCATGACCTCTAACTTAAGGTCATGAGTTGGATAGTTTTAAGCAAGTACATTATGTTGTCTAGAAGCATAGACAATCACTTTCCCATTATGCCATAAGACACGGGACAGTTAAAGCAACACACCCACTACCCCCCCCCTCACTTTTCACACTACACAAAAAAAACCTTTGTACCCTACGGTAAGGTCAACCGGAGCGGAGGTAATTGTATCCTTCAACATCCAAAAACTTCTCTCTCATACCTCTAACCACTCAAATTTCTTACAATTTTGGGTCAACAAAGTCAAAGGAGATGCAATGGGTGCAAAACCATCCACGATCCTCTTATAATAACCTCCTAAACACAAAAAACTCCTGTTACCGGTTTGAATCAAAGGTCTAGGCAAATTTTTCACCGCCTCATTTTCCTTGGATCAACCTCAAATCCTTCACTAGAGATGATATGATAAAGAAATGTCATCGACCTCAACAAAAACTAACAGTTGGTATATTTGGAAAACAATTGATGTTATTTCAAGGTTTACAATACCATCCTCAAATGACCCATATGATCACCTTCATTCTTCGAATATACTAAGGTGTCGTCAATGAAGACAATGACAATTGAATCTAAGTAATTTTGAAATACTCTATTCATTACGTCCATAAACGTCGCCGGAACATTAGTGATACAAAAAGACATTACTAAGAACTTATAATGACCATATCTAGTTAGGAAATCCATTTTTGGTATATCCTCATCTCTTACCCTAAGTTAGTGATACCCCAACCTTAAGTCATATTTTGAAAAGTAGCTTGCATCTTGGAGTTCGTCAAACAAATTGTCTATACTAGGGAGAGGATACTTGTTCTTAATAGTGACCTTATTTAGGTTACGGTAATCAATACACATTCTCAACAACTCATCCTTCTTCTTTACAAACAACACCGACTTAGCTCACGAAGAAAACCTAGGCCTTATAACACCCTTGTATAGTAAATCCTTGAGTTGAGCCTTCAACTCTTTCAATCCGTCTGGAGCCATTCAATAAGGAGGAATTTAAATGGTGTTTGTATCCGGTAGAAAATCAAAACCAAAATCAATTTTCCATTCGGGAGGAATACCAGGAAGGTCATTTGTAAAAACCTCCAGAAATTCACTCATTATAGGTAACGACTAAATGAGAGGAATTTCTGAGTCTAGATCTTGGACTCTTACAATATAATATAGATAAGTTTTAGACATCATTTTGCATGTTTTAGACATGAGATGATATAACCTCTACGAATAGAGTTTCCCCACTTCAACTATACACCGTTTTCTTTTGGGAAAGTTAAACTTCACCACCCTTGTCCTACAATCAATAGAAGCGAAACCAGCATGCAATTAATCCATACCCAATATAATATCAAAATCATGCATATCTAGTTCCACTAGTTCAACATGAGAAACTCTATTGGTCAACATTATTTAACATTTTTTATAAACCCTCTTTGCAACAACCGACTCACCCACTAAAGTAGACACTATAGAGGTTCATGTAAAATATCGGGTAAGATATTAAATTTTTTGGTTACATCAGGACTAACAAAGGATACTCTAGTATCGGGATCAAGTAAGGAGTATACATCAATAGAGAAGACATTCAACATATCGGTCACCACGTCAAGAGAAGACTCTTGCTCACCCCTAGATCGGAGAGCATAAAAGCAGTTCTTGTTTGGAGCTTCATTAGAACCACTTGGTTGAGCTTTACCACTACCCTTGTAATGACTCCTCACATTTAGGAAATACCTAACCTTGTGCCCACTCTGCCACAACCAAAACAATTATCCGCCCCCTTAAGTCAATCACCATAGTGCTTCTTTCCACACTTTAAACAAGTTTACTTCTCGGTTGATAGTTAGTGCATTTTCCCTTCTTTAATTTAGGGTTAGACACCCTATCACCACTATCATTTGGGAATTTTTAAAGGACATGACTTGAAACCCTCTTCTTAAATCTAGGATTGTCTTATATCTCAAGCATTTCTTTGAAGAACCTCCATCAAAATATTTTGCCCTCTGAGCATATCTACTCCTTCTCCTAGACCATGCCTCTTCCACATGCTTTGCATGTACCATAACAAGAGAAATGGTCATATTGTTGTGTAGCATATCAAAATGACACTCCTCTTGCAAATCATCCACACCCCTGTTACAAAATGACTCAGTTCATCTCTAGACAAAAACCAAAGAAGGAGCATATTTCTCAACTTTATGAATTCATGAACACTAATAAATCCTTAAAGAATCTTGATGAACTCCACAAATTTAGCCTCCCTAATTTCTCTAGTCAAAGAACCACCTCTCAAAGGCCTATTATCCCTCCATTGCACAAACCATGCTTCAGCCACGTCCTTGAGTTGAAAAGTGGCCAACTTGGCCCTTTAACTTGTGATCAACACCATATCCAATAGTATCTTATAGACTTCATCGATGAATTCATGGGGGTCTTCCTCAACTTTAGACTAGTAGAAAGTAGGAGCGTTCACTCGAGTGAATTCCATTAGACGGGAAGCCATAGTAGTGACTTGTTGATGAGGATGGGCTACAACCTCCTGGTTCGCTTAGGGAGTTAAGCTTCAGCTTAAGCCGTGGACACTTTTGCTTGGGTGGTGATAACTTTGGTCATTTGAACAAGAAAGGTCCTTATATTCTCATTCATAAAAGTAGGAGGATTGGACGGTGCTTGCTCCATGTTACCATCTCTTCAAGTGGAATAACTTGATTACCATGGGGAGGAGCTCTCGCATTTGCAATTTCTTCTTCAAGATTCCGTGCCGCCTTCCTTCTTGTGTTCATTATTCCTACAAGCACAACAAAAGAATTAGATGCAAAAGCACCACATAAGGATACTCTAATGGTGCGATATAAGATTTCCAAAAAAATGAGAGTTTCCTAGGCATCATGTAGGTTCCCATTCATAAGTGTGGTGCGCTTCACAATTATGAACACGAACTTACATAGACATAGTATAGAGAGACATCAACTCTAACATAATTAAACCTAATGCTCTGATACAAAGTTTGTCACATCCGGGTTTACCCCTTAGACATAACCGACTTCGTCGTCATATCATAGGACTATGACTAGCCACTAAGCTTACATCATCACATTCATAAGTCGAATTTAGCAAAGAATTTTAAAACTATATTTCTTTATACTGGAGTTTACATAGAATTCTTCCTACACATAATATATTATATATCTAATATATATATATATAATATATATATATATATATATTATATATATATATAATATATATGAGTATCACATAGACCGTCGTTTAGGAAGGTTACATAGTTTACTTCTGTTATTGAACATACATATAATAGTAAAGTAGAGCAAAGTCTTAACAATTGTATCAACCTCATACCATCTAAAGATCATAATAATTAAGGCATAACCCTACATCAAGGTAAACAAACGACATATAGGCTTATACAAATCGTACTCAAATGAAAAGAGATAGGATATAATAGTCTTAAGGCTAAAACAACATAGGCTTGATATTGACATCGTCCTTGAACAATGAGGACCTTCCCCTACTCGGATGATCGATGATCAAAGCCTTCTTCAAGTTTACTTAAAAAACACCTCAATGAACGAAACCTTATATGTTTTGGAAAAAGGAAGAAATGGGGTTAGCACTTCACATTTACTTTGTATGAGACCATATACACATATAGTTATAAAACATTCTATGAAAGGACATTTCTATAAATATTCATATATCTTTAATACTTACATGCATATTAAATGTATACCATACCAAACAATATATTTCACATTTGAAAAGTTCTAGGCATGATAATCAAGTCTAATCTAGAAAAACATTCCCACTATAAAGGTAGATACATATTCAGGTATCTCTACACTAAGTTATATAAAAAAATAAGCACAAATAAGATACATTTCATTATAGAAAATCAAGACAACTACCCATGAACCCCTATCAAGTCAAAAAGTGCAAAGACCAAGTAAAGCCCCATTACCTCACTCAATCATGTAAGCCAACAAGAATCAGGAACAACACCCTACCTCACATTTCATGACATTTAGTAAATCATCGTAGGCATAAACATACAAATGAACATTCTCCTAAGACTCCCCTCAAGGCTAACTAGTGCAATGCTTAGGTAGAGTCTCATATCCCTAGCTAGTCTAATATAGAACTTTTTAGGTTATCCTAGTTAGAGTTCAATCCTTTAATTGATTTTACCTTTTGGGAAAATCTTGCATTAACCGACATAAACCAAAATAGCTAGTGTGGAATCCGATGTCTTACAACCCTACACTGAAAGAAGGCAGACTACTTTTCAAGGTAGTACCAAAAATTAAAACATAGAAACTAAGTGTATCCACTAGCTAGTATTCCTATGGAGACAACATAGTTCAAAAAATAGTAGATATAGTTGGGACCCTCCTTATGCTCCATGCATTGTAGTCTCCATTGTCAAGAGTAATTTAGTGCGTGCTAAGCTAGATACCTCGATTGAAATGTCTTAAACTCTTTATTATCAACCATAGCTTAGTTTAAGTCATAGGGTCTACCGCTTGTATAATAATAATCACCGATAGCCCAATAAGAATTGCATGAGTATAGTCTTTTCATCACAATTCATATAAGTGTGGTTAACACATTAGGATTTCATATCATAAGAAGGCACATTGATAGTCATCACCATCCTTATATCCCATACACCTTAATCAAACACACAACATATTAAAGACATTTCAATTCAACATCATACTATCCTATCAATCCTAATACAAGACATACTCTAATATAACATCATGGCTTAACCATCATTAATAAAAATTGGAAGTAAAGATACAGATTCCAAGACTTACAAAATCTTCTACTTAGTTCATCATTTAAGGCTTATAATAAATCCTCAATTAAATGCAATTTATATGTCAAACATTATAATTCAATATTCAACATTATTAAAAAAATAGAATAAACACCATTGCCCAATTCTATTCTAGATCATATCTTAAAATAAGATGCGTAGGTCATTCACCTTCTAACCTAGATCATCCTCACAAAACTAGCATGAAAAACTACAATTCACTCAAATTTGTTTATGATTAATGTAAATACATCATCTAATAGTAATTTAACCCATAATCAAGGCAACTGAATCAAACACAACCCAACTTACATCAAGATCAAACCTTGGGTAAAGGGTTAAAGATCATACAATTCAATATCGATCAAACAATCACAAATTACTATAATTAAGTTAAAATAAATGTTAATCTATCCAATATATCTTGAATAAAAAATAAACAACACAATTCATAATTCGTAATTGAGTGAAACCCACTTGAAAACCCAACTTTGGAAATCCATTATTAAGGAACCTTTTGAGGAAAGAGTCTCAAAGGTGAATTAGATCTCATACCTTGTTAATTAATGAAGAATTAATTGTGAATTATGCCCTTTCAATACCCAAAAACATCCCTTAGCTTGTCTTCAATGGTGGATTCCAAATAGAGAGAGAAAGAAGAGAGAAGGAAGAGAATTTATTTTGTGAGTTCTTTTTAGATTAATGAGGGTTGGGGGAATTTATATTGGAGATTAATCAACTTAATTAAACTACCTTAAACCCCTAACTAACAACGTAACCCCTTAATTAATTAAATGATACTAACTTAAAATGTGCAAGAAATTGGCAGTCACAGACGACACCAGAATCGACGGATCGTGGGTAAGTCGACCGATAAAGCCTCCCTACATGCTCTACATCTCCGTTCAGGGACTATGTAGTTAAGATTCTTCCACAAATTTGTAAATTTTTGGTCGACGTTTGTATCGACGCACCTTCGATCAATGCAAGCGCTGTTGTTCAGGTTTTGCTGGTGAACACTGCCTAGGCAGTGTTGTGTCCTACGAGTTAAGATCCTTCTTAAGGGTCTTTGGTTGATCCTTGGGGAGTCGTACCTGGACTTTTCAACCATGAATCATCTTAAACACATGTTTTACGCCCTTCCACCTGATTTTATGAATTTCTGACTCTTAAAAGCTAGTCAAATAGGCTAAGACGCGCTAAAACGACATTGAACGAATTTCAAAAAGTCATAGATGTTTGTGGACGTTTTTATTTCCAAACCTTCTAAATTACTTAGATTCATTATTATTGTCCTAAAACAGTGTCTAGACCTCAATAAACCTACGTTATGCTCTACACAAGTCTTGGATTTTTGAAATGTTACATTATCCCATGTTTAAGAATATTCGTCCCCGAATGACATAAGATTCTGTTAAAGAAAGGAATAGACTCAAGAATAGCAGCCCAACTAATACACAATATGAAAACAACATAAATCATATGATTTCAACAAGGCAATTTTCAAAACTTGAATTACCACACATAAGGATCAACATTCCATTATCAGGAATATCCTTCTCACAACAACAACATGATCTCAAATTGCATTATGAGTCAATTATGTCAAAGTTCAACTTTAATAACATGCTATCTATATTTTCCTAACGACTCACCATATTGAAATTCACAAGATAACTCAAACAAGACAAAGAGCAAATTTTCATGTTGTAATGCATAAGTTTCCATTTATTCATTGTAAAGGTTGCGAAAATGCACATTTTGCAAGACTTCACTAGAATTCAAAATAACTTCAATTTTTTTATTATTTTCATTATTAGTAAGAAATACTAACCTTAGTTATCAAATAGATGAGGGTATTGATGTCAGCCTCAGCCTCCCATGTTGCACACTCAAATAGGTGATTCTTCCATAAAACCTTTACAGAAACCACTTCTTTATTCTCTAAGTTTTTTTCTTTATCTGTCAAGAATTTGAATAGGAACTTCCTCACAAGAAAGGTTATCCTTGACACAAAGACCCTCAATAGGAACAATATACTCGAGATAACCAATAAACTTTTTAACCATGGAAACATGGAAAACCGGATGAACCGATGCAAATTCACTAGGATGTTTCAATTCAAAGGAAACATTAAACACACATTGCAAGATTTCAAGCGGACAACCATAACGAGGACTCACTTCCTGGTCTTGAAATCTAAACACACCCCATTTCAATGGTTGCGATTTCAAATCACACTTATTCACTTTCTTCAAACTCCAAATCCCTTCTCCTATAATTATCATAAGACTTTTGGCAACTATAGTCCATTTGCAACAGATTCCTTATAACATGAACTTTCTCCAAAGTTTTATAAATCAAATCGGGACCAAGAAATGAAGGCTCACCCACATCAAACCATTCAATACATGACATACAACTACTACCATAAAAGGCTTCTTAGGGATCCATTGAAATAGATGAATGAAAACTATTATTATAAGCAACCTCCACCAAAGGCAGAAATTTATCCACATTTCCCTCGAAATAAATTATACAAGACCTAAGCATATGTTAAAGGGTTTTAATAGTACACTCTGCTTTACCATACGTTTGGGGATGAAAAGTGGTACTCAACTTTACCTTAGTTCCCAACCCTTTTTGGAATGACCTCTAAAACCTAGATGTGAATTGTGCACCCCGATTCGATTGATGGACAACGAAATACCATGGTAACACACAATCTCATCTATGAAGATCCTAACATAATCTTCCGCCGCATAAGTAGACTTGGCGAGAATAAAGTGAGCAGACATGGTCAACCTATCCACAACCATACATATAGAATCACATTTTCTTTGAGTCTGTGGAAAATCCACTAAACAATCCATATTCATGTCTTCCCATTTCCAAGTCGGAACTTTTATATCTTGCAGTAAGCCACGCGACTTTTGATATTCCACTTTTACTTGTATGATATTGACACACTTAGCGACAAACTCTGCATGTCCTTCTTTATTCCATCCCTACAATACATTTCCCTAAGTTCATGGTATATTTTGTTTATAACCCGGATAAATTGAATAGCGGGACCCATGGTTTTCATCTAGGATCCTTATAACATTCCAGAAAATCATATGTCTAATGAAGAGCCCAATATGACTTAGGATAGCCTATTAGGGTTACATAGGCACCCCAATTCCCAATATAAGGAAATATTAGGCATATTATAGAAAAAATGGCTAAGTGATATTAGCCAATTTTCTATATAGGAACACAAAATATAGTTTTGGGTTGGCATAACCAATCTAAGATTCATTGACCAAGAAGTGTACCTACAATGAAGACCCTATGTATCTTTTATTCATAAGGTATGCGGTATCCAAGTGTCAAGCTTAGTACCATAGCACATACCACATGATCATTTAAAATGATCATCTATATTAAGCAGTACCCAAGGACATGGTGAGGGTCATTGGGATAATATTTAGAACTTCCCAAATGAACCATAAATAATTGTTAGTAAGGAAAGTGGAACGAACCCATGTGCAATAACCCATGTGCAAGAAATGTGAAGAAGCTTCAAAAAGAGGGGACCACCCTAACAAATTTGGTTAGGGAAGTTAGGGGGAAAAATGTGCACAAGGGACCACTCCATGTGGGGAATAACCTCCATACAAATTCTAGACTCTAACCTACTGCCATAAATAACTAAATAACCTAGGACTAACCGAATTGGAACCATTAGTGCACCCGAACAACGTAGACAAAAAATGCAGGTTGACACAACCTGTACTAGTGAAAGAGAAACATAGTACCGAACCTAGAATCGTCCAAAAAGGTTTTAGTTATGCGTCCTAACAACTATGGTAATTAGTATTCCCTCGGTTACATAATTATACTAATTTAAAAGGTCTCTAAAATAAAAAAATAAAAGGGAATTTTCTGATGCGGTTTAAGAAAGAAAGGGGACAATCTATTACCAGAACCTAGGAGTGTCCAAGAGTTATTAGTTAAGATCCAAACGACTTAAGTGTATTTAGTAATATAGGAGTTAATTAATTAATTATTCATCAACTTATTAAGAATTAAGCGGGAAATACCGAAATCACAAAGCAATATGCAGATTTCTATTAATACAAGAAAAAGACAATCCAGTACCTAACCTAGGATGTTTTTTCAACGGATTATTTATGGTTATAACGACTTAAGGGTATTTTAGTAATTAACTAGGTTACTTAATTTATTAAATTATACATTTAATTTATTAAATTAAAGGGACAAAACCGAAATTCTTACACTAACCTAGTAAAACTCAAGAAACATCGTAGTACTTAACCTAGGATGGTCCAAAAGGGTTAATTTTTGTTCCAATAATTTAGGGTCACTTTAATATTACCATAGCTAGAATTTAATTAAATTAGTCATTTAATTAATTAATTGAAAGGGTCAAAATGAAATTCTTAGGAAAAATTCCAGATTTGACCAAGTATTGTGTTTTCCTAGATCTAGTCAATCTTGGAGGGGATTTTTAGTAATTACTTAATTAATTTATTTAATTAACTTATTAAAACCTAAGTTGAATGACTCAATATCAGTTCTTAAACGTTAAAATTACGTTCAAACCATAGATAAAAAGGACGCAAAAACAGTAAACAACGAATGCAAGAAAAAAATATAAAATTTATTGATTTCTCTACGGAAATTTCAAGGTTCCTTCAAAGTTTCATTAAAGGTGGTATTCATAGATTAATTTATACATAATATATGGGTTTCTCCATTGCACTAATTTTTCCAAGACAAATTTCTTTCCAAGCATTCAAAGATCTTGAAAACTAGGGTTGTTCTCGTCGAACTCCTTTGTCCCTAGTATCATTTTCGATTCACTATTGAATAGGTTATATATCATGATGTTTTTATTTGGTTCTGTCTAATCTTATTTGTAATGTTCTTCAATTAGGAATTCGATTTACCGATTAAGTTGTAATCGTATACGTTAAGTGCTAAAGTGAATCATAAATAGAAAATGGGTTAGTTACCCCGAATTGTTAAGTGTTTGATGTGTTTTTCGGAATGTTGTATTGCTATTATTGCGACGTTATGAGGGATGTGTTAAATTTCATCAAATATTGATATGATGTTGTCCTAATATGTCTTCAACACGTTACCTCAGTCATGGGCCAGAATGTTAGAATAATGATATCTGTTAAGTAGTCTAAAAGGTATGTTGAAAGATAATTACGGTTTTTGTGGCAGACCTACGTAAATATGATCTGTTGATGTTTTGTGTTAGTCAAAATGATAATATTATGATGTTGTTCCAGATGTTTAAAAAAAATTATAACGAATGTTATGTTTATGTTAATAAGGTTGCCTTCTAAAATGATTTCCATATAATCATAATTTGATGTGATGATTGTGTCTTATACCAAAATATGGCGAACACACGGTGTCAAAAGGGATGCATGCAAAAAGGCTGTTAATATGATGTTTAATAATTCAAACATTGGATAATGAAGGATATACATATCCAAAACCAGCAATAAAGAATGTAAAAATTGGCCTATGCGAACAAGATAGTTATTGTATCTATAACAAAATGTTTAGGCATTAACTAATCATATGTCAATCTTGTGTAGTAGAGTACCAACTATATTATAAGCACTTCTAAGTTATTAATGGATACATAACCAAAACATCAAAAAAAAACAAGTAACATGGGCAGCCACTATGAGGCAACCCCCGACATGCTAAAAAAACTAAAATATAAAATCATGAAACTATGAAGAAGTTTAGATGCTCATCGTCACCATAAAGGATGATATGAATCTACTAGACTAAAGTAAGTAGTAAGTAATGTGAATTTATAACATTAATTAAAGGATCTAAGGAAGTAAGTGAGAGCAAGAATGGGGTATTAAAAGGATTAGGGACAAGTCTCGCTTACACCAAGCTAAAATATGTAAAGAATACTCGGAGAAGCTGTTACATTGTGTTAGACAGTCTCATTAACACAAAGGATGATAGAAGGAAAATTCACATTCATAAATGTAAAGTAAGGATGATCAGTCATCAATAGAGTAAGTATATATCAATCTAAAAGCAAGCCTCCATAATGCTTGATTCAATAATAAAATATAAAGAAGAAATGAACATTCACGTAAAAAGGGTTGAGTAATTATGAAGAGCAAATATGATAAAGCTATGAATGTGGTGAAAACATGATAAGAGGCTAATGTTATATATGAGAGCAATCTAAGGTTATCCTAAGTAAATGTTACAAAAACATACTCACTTACGATACTGTAAATCTAAAGAAGAGACCATTCTCTATGAAAACTCTGATGAAAGTATTGAGATTATTTTATACTTAATAATAATGATGAGATGAGAAAGAAATTTTTATTGATATTATTATTTGCCAATCTAGAGATAGCTTGAAATGAAGTATGGTTGAATTTATAGAACTTATTATTGAACACAAAGATTAGGTAGATGTGAGGGTGATGCCTTTTTCGGGGTAAGGGTAACAGGTTCTGTAAATCTAATGATAGATACTAATGTATTGTAATCATATAGGAAAATGAGTTGTGTGCTTTGAATGCGTTTTAAAATACATCATATCATCACACAATTCACAAATAACGATATGGAAAGGTAGTGGACTAGGTTTCAAGAAATAGCATGTTGTTTAGGAAGAGATTTCTTTGATCATGCAAAGCCTTAGGTGTATGTGTGCATACACCCATATTTATTACAATTTGTATGTACGAACCGCCAACAACTTATTTTTATTACTATTTAGACATGTAGGACAGATTGACGACCCCTACAATGATTTGGACATCAGCGTTTGTCTTGACCATTTTGTACGTTCACTTTATTTCGAGGCTACATTTTTAGTCTAGCCTTAGTTGTAGAAAAAGCTAGTGGATGTTGTCACTAGAGTTTCTTGTGTACTTTTATTTGAAAGCATTTGTAATAAGTCCTTGTTTGAAAATGTATTTATGATATATTCTTATTCTATTTCAAATTGATTCTTATGATAGATAGTTGTTATATTTATGTTGAGATTAGTATATTATGAATTCATGAAATAACAATAATAATTCTTTGTATAATTCATTCGTTTAAAAGTTTTAAATTTTCCTCTAAAAATAACCATATGAATGTGATGAATGGAAGATGAGGCTTGTCTACGACCTTCGAGAGGTCAATGACGTGGGTTGCGATACGGATTCCAAAATTTGGGTCATGACAATCCGGTCCCTCAACCTATCTACATCGAGAACATACAATATCCCTTAGCACGTTAAAATACCACCCGTCATAGGAAAACTAGCTCATTAATCTTGCCGGGGACTGTTTCCTTAAACTTCGTCAATGATTTTTCAAGGTGTTACTTGGAATTCACCTCAACTACGAATGATGACTAGGAGTTATCAAGAACCATAAAACCACCATCCAAAGAGTCTTCTAGTCTAACCCCAACCTAACTAACCTATGAACATCCCCACTAGGTCTTTCTTGGCTTCATCAATGTGGGATACACTACCCATAATCATACGACATAGGGAATCGGCAACCATATTAGCCTTGGCAGGGTGATAGAAGAAACTCATGTCATTTTCTTTCAACAATTCTAACCACCTTATTTTTCAGAGATTCAACTCTTTTTGGGTAAACATATATTGGATACTCTTATGGTCGTTAAATACATTAACATGAACACCATATTTTCAAGGGAAACACCATGACCGCTTACTCAAGATCATAGTTGGATAGTTTCGCTCATGATTCAAAAGAACACACCGCTAACCACTCGGGATGCGTCACAATAGACAACAAAACCCTTTGTACCCTCTGGTAAGGTCAACATAGGAGCGGAGGTAATCCTATCCTTCAACATTTCAAAACTTCTCCCACATGCCTCTGACCACTCAAATTTCTTATACTTTTGGGTCAACATAGTCAAAGGAGATGCAATGGTGTGAAATCATCCACGAACCTCTAGTAATACCAAGCTAAACTCTAGAAACTCCTAATATAGATTGGAATCAAAGGTGTAGGCCAATTTTTCACCTCCTTTGTTTTATTTGGATTAACCTATACTCCTTAACTAGAGATAATATGATCGAGAAATGTCACCGATCTCAACAAAAACTCGCAATTGCTATATTTGGCGAACAATTGATGTTCTTTAAGGGTTTGTTATACCACCCTCATATGACCCATATGATCAAATCATTCTTCGAATATACAAAGATGTCATCAGTGAAGACAATGAAAAATGAATCTAGGTAATTTGGATACACTCTATTCATTAGGTCCATAAACGCTGCTGGAGCATTAGTGAGATCAAAAGATATTACCAAGAACTCATAATGACAATGTCTAGTTTGGAATGCCATTTTTGATATATCATCACCTCTAACCCTAAGTTTGTGAAACGCCGACCTAATGTAAATTTTTGAAAAGTAGCTTTCCCCTTGGAGTTTGTAAAACAAGTCGTCAATCCGAAGGAGAGGATACTTCTTCTTAATAGTTACATTATAGAGTTGGCGGTATTAAATACACATCCTTCTTTTCAACAAACAATACTGATGCAGCCCACGGAGAAATATTATGCCTTTTGAAACCCTTTTCTAGTAAATCCTTGATTTTAGCCTTCAACTCTTTCAATTTGGACAAATCAATCCGATATGAAGGAATTGAAATGGGGATTGGATCTCGTAGAAAATCAATACGAAAATCAATTATCTGTTTGGGAGGAATACCGAGAAGGTAATTTGGAAAAACATCTAGAAATTCACTAATTACGGGGAACGACTAAATGGGAGGAATTTCAAAGTCTAGACCTTGGACTCTTACAATATGGCCTAAACAACCTTTAGAGATCATTTTGAATGCTTTTAGACAAGAGATGATACGACATATAGAAATAGAATCCAAACCTCGCACCAATACCAATTGGTCATCGGAAAGTTAACACTCACCACTTTGCCACAATCAATAGAAAAAAAAAACAAGCATACAACCAATAAATACCCAGTATAACATCAAAATTAAGCATATCGTGTTCTACTAGTTCAACATGAGAAATTCTTTTGGTCAATATTATAGGACAATTTTTATAAAAACCGCTTTACCCACAACGACTAACCCCACCAAGTATGTAGTACATATAAAAGGTTCACGCAAAATATCGGGTAAGATTTCAAACATTTTAGCTTCTAGAGGAGTAAAAAGGATAAAGTATCACTAGTATCAAGTAAGGCATATACATCAATAGAGATGACTTTCGACATACCGATCGCCACGGGTGAAGTTTGTTCCTCACCCCTAGAGCGAAGAGCATAAAAGTGGTTCTTCAATGGAGCCTCATTTGAACCACTTGCTTGAGTTTTACTACTACCTTTGTCTTGACTCCTCAAATTTGGGCAATCCCTAACCTCGTGCCCACTCTTGTCATAACAAAAACAATCATCCATCCCCTTAAGGCAATCACCATACTGCTTCTTTCAACACTTTCAACAAGTTGGCTTCTCGGTTGGTGAATTAGTACCTTTTACCTTCTTCAACATAGGGATTAGAGAACTTATAGCCACTGTCCTTTGGGATCTTCGAAGGGACTTGACCTGAAACCCGCTTCTTAAATATAGGCTTGGCTTTACTCTCAAGCCTATTTTTGAAGAACCTATATTAAAAGATTTTTCCCTCTTAGCATCTCTACTCTTCCTCCGAGACCTTGCCTCTTCCAGGCTTAAAATGCACTATAAGACAAGAAATGTTCATGTTGTCTTGTAGCAATGCGGAATGACACTCCTCTTTAAAATCATTCGACACCCCATCACAAAATTGGCTCATTCCATCTCTATGATCGGATAACGAAGAAGGAGAATATTTTGACAACTTTGTGAAATTCAAAGAGTATTCATGAACACTCATACCTTTTTAGCAATAGTTGATGAACTCCACCACATTTTCCTTCCTCATAACCCTAGGAAAGAACTGATCAAGAAAAGCCTTCTTCAAGTCTCCCATGTAGAAGGACGACCTCTCAAGGGTCTATTACTCTAATTTGCACAAACCATGCTTGAGCCACGTCCTTAAGTACAAAAGTTGCCAACTCGGCTTTTTAACTTGTGGTCAACCCATAACAAATAGTATCATATAGACATCATCGATGAATTCTTGGGGGCCTCCGGAAGACATAGACCTGTAGAATGTAGGAAGGTTCATTCAAGTGAAATCCTTTAGACGGGAAGCCATAGTAATGATTTGTTGATGAGGAGAGGGTACAACCTCCCAGTTTGGTTTGGTCATCATAGCTTGGGCTTGAGCCATGGCTGCATTTGCTTTAGTGGTGATAGCTTGGGACAGTTGAAGAAGATCGGTCCTTACATTCTCACCATAAAAGGAGGACGATTGGCGGATGCTATCTCAATTTTAGCATCTTCTTCAGGCGGAGGAACTTGATAACTATGGGGACGAGCTTCTTCATTGGCAATTTCCTCCTAAATCCTTCGTGTCGCATTCCTTCTTGTGTTCATTCTTTCTATTAGCACAACAATATAATTAGATTCAAAAGCACACCATAAGTTTACTCTAATGACACAATATTGGATTTCCAAGAGAATAAGAGTTTCCTCAGCATCATGTAGGTTCCAATTCATAAGTATGGCGTGCTTCACAATAATTAACACAAACTTACATAGACGTGGTAGAGAAAGACATCAACTCTAAGATAATTAAACCTCATGCTCTGATACAAAATCTGTCACATTAGGGTTTCTCCCCTTGACGTAACCGGCGTCGTCGTCCTCTCATTGGACTATGACTAGCATCATAGGTTATGTCATCAAATTCTTAAGTCAAATTTTGCGGAAAATATAGAAATTGTTATCACTTCTACTTGGAGGTTTACATAAACCTCTTCATACACATAATATATATATATATATATACATATATATTTAGTATACATAGACGCTTCGTATAGGAAGGTTACATAGCCTTGTACTTTTAATGCACATACACATATGAGTAAAATAGAAGATAGTCTTAAGGAATGTCTCAATCTCCTACCATCTAAAGATCATAAAAATTTCGGGATATCGCTACATCAATGTAAAGAATACACATATAGGCTTATACAAATCATACTCAAAAGAATAAAGATAGAACATAAGAGTCTTGAGGCCATCAAAACACAGGTTCGATATTGGCATCGCCCTCGGACAATGAGGACCTACCCCTATATAGATGATAAAAGATCCAAGCCTTATTCAAGTCGCTTTTAAAAACACCTCAATGAACAACACCTAAAATGTTTGGGAAAAAGTATGAAATGGGGTTAGTACTCCACATGTACAATGTATGAGAGCATATGCACATACATTTATAAAATATGCTAAGAAAGGACATTTCTATAAGTTTGCATTTATCTTTAAAACATACATGCATATTCAACAATACCTTACCAAACAATTTATTTCAAATTATAAAGTTGTACGCATTATCATCACAATACCACAACATCGAGTATAATCTACCAAAACATTCCCACATACGTGAAGATATATATTCAAGTAACTCTATCTAAGTCATATTAAACAATAAACACGAACAAGAAAACATTTCATTGTAGCAAAGCAAGAAAACTACCCATGAACCCCTATCAAGTAAACAAGTTCAAAGACCAAGAAAGACCCATAACCTTACTCAATCAAGTAACCCAACAAGAATCATGAACCACACCCTACCTCACATTTAATGACATTTAGATACATTTAATCTTACTTTAACAATGTAAACCAACACGTAGTCATAATTAAACTAGTCAATATATAGTGTCAATAATGTGTAAAAACCATCATATACATATCATAAATCATCATAGAAATACACATGCATAAGAACATTCTCCTTAGACACCCCTCAATGCTAACTAGTGAAATGCGTAGGTAGAGTCCCACACCCCTACCTAGACTAATCTAGAACTCATTAGGTTATCCTACTTAGATTTCAATCCTTAAAAATATATTTTACCTTTTGGGAACATGTTGTCTTAAAAGCCATAGACCAAATGAGCTAGTGTGGAATCCGGTGTCATACAAACCTACACCAAAAGAAGGTGGATTACTTGCATAAGGTAGTACAAAAATATAAAAACATAGCAAACTATGTGGATCCAACTAGTAGTATTGCTATGGGGGGAAAAACATTAGTTTTCAAGATACTAGGAGATCTAGTTGGGACCGCTCTTTATGATCATGCATTTTAGTCCTCCAATCTTAAGAGTATTTAGTGCTCATATCTTCCCTATGTGGAAGGGACATCATCATTCTAGTTCACTCGGTTTCTAAGATAAGTCCCTTTTGAAAATTGATTAAGACTTTATTATCACCATAGCTTAGTTGAAGTCAAATGGTCTCCCCCTTGTATGAATAATCATCATCGATATCTCATAAGCATAATGAGTATAGTCCTTCATCAGACGTCATAATGTGAGGTTTAACAATTAGCATTATATCAAATAAAAGAACATTGATTGTCATCACCATCCTTATACCAACACCTTAAGCAACCACAACAGAGTCAAGACATTTCAATTAAAACATCAGACCATCCTATCAATTTAATAAAGGATCAAACTTCCATTATAAAGTCATGACTTCCTACCCACACTTAAAACAATTGGAAGTAAAGAGACGAGATTTTAAGACTTACAAAGTCTCCCAAGTTTCATTCATTTAAGCCTGAACATAAAACCTCAATTCAATCTTAATTATATTTTAAACATCATAATTCAATATTCCATGTGATAACAAGAATAGATTAAATACCATAGATCAATTTAATACCAGATCATAGCTTCATATAAGATACCTAGATCATTTCACCTTCTAACCTAGATCATCTTCTCAAGACTAGCATGAAAGACTAAAATTCACTCCAGTTTGTTAATGATTAATTTAATGACGTCATCTAATTTTAATTTAACCCATATTTAAGTGAATTGAATGACAACACGTAAATTTACATTAAGATCACAAAAACCTAGGGGGTTATAGGTGTTAGGATCATGCTTTCATTAGCATCAACCATCACAAAATAATCTAATTAAGTTTAAAATAAATGTTGAATCTATCAAATCTATCCTAGAGAAATCTAAAACACTCAGTTCATAACATCAAATTCGTAATGAGTGAACCACCTTGATCACCCAACTCTTGGGAAATCCATTTGAAGAAAAGAAGAAAGAAACCTTGAGAAAGAGTCTCAAAAGTGAATTATATCTCATAACTTGTTAATTGATGAAGGATTTATTGTGAATTTCACCCTTTATAGCACTCAAAACCTCCTCCTAGCTTATCTTCAATGGTGGCTTCCAAATAGAGAGACAAAGAAAAGTGTTTATTTTGTGAGTTGTGTTTAGATTAATGAGGGATAGGGGTATTTATATTTGGTGTTAATAAACATAATTAAACTCCATTGAACCCCTAATTAAACTCCAAACTCCTTAATTAATTAAATGATACTTTTTAAAAATGTGAAGGGAATTGGCATTGTCACAGATGAAACCATGATCGACGGATCAGGGGATAGTCGACTGACCAAGCCTCCCTCCGTGCTACACATCCGTCGATCCGGTCAGAGACTATGTAGATAAGAGTCTTCCATAAATTTTATATGTTTTGGTCGACGATTGGCATCGACGACCCATTGATCAACACCCTCCCTGTCAATTTTTGAGAAGTAACTTGCCCCTATAAGTTGATCAAACAAGTCATTAATCCGAGGGAAAGGATAATTATTCTTAATGGTGACATTGTTGAGATTGCGGTAATCAATACAAATTCTCAAGGACCCATCCTTCTTCTCTACAAACAATACCGGAGCACCCCATGAAAACATACTAGGCCTTATAAAGCCTTTGTCTATTAAATCTTTAGTTGAGCCTTCAACTCCTTCAATTCGGCTGGAGCCATCAAATAAGTAGGTATTGAAATGGGATTCGTTTCTGATAATAAATCGATACTAAAATCTATTTCTATTTTTGGAGGAATACCGGAAAGGTCATTCTGAAAGACCTCTGGAAACTCACTCATTACGGGTAGCTACTCAATAGGAAGAATATTGTAGTCCAAATCTTGCAATCTTACTATGTGATATAGACAACCCTTTGAGATCATTTTGCATGCTTTTAGACAAAAGATAAAACAACTTCTACAAAAAGAATTTCCCCCTTTCAACTAAACAATGGGTTTATTCGAAAACTAAAACCTAACAACTTTTGTCCTACCATCAATGGAGGCAAAACACGCATGCAACCAATCCATATCCAATATATATCAAAGTCAATCATATCAAACTCTACTAGATCATCTAAACGATCATAGCAATGTGGACATATCCCTACCTCTAATGTAGCGAATCCACATATAGCCTTATACATGTCGTACTCAAGTTAAAGTGGAATGAACATAAATGTCTTAGAAAAACAAATCAATTTCATAAGCAAGATATTGGCATCTCCCTCCAAATGTGAGGACATACCAACTTGGATGATAGAGAATATCCAAGCGTTCTTCAAGTCGTCTAAAATGAGGCCATCAAGGATCGAAACCTAAAAAATTTGGGAAAGAGGAAGAAATTTTGTTACTAATTCACATCTAGTAAGTATGAGAACATATGCATATATAATATTAAAACATGCTAAAACGGGACATTTAATCAAGACATGACATTTAACCCTTTTAAAAGTCTCATATATAATCAAGCAAGTTATACCAATAAACAAAACATTCTTACTAACATAAACAAGTAATATTGATCCCAACATACTTGAACCTATGATCTACTACAACCCTATCATAACGGAATAAATGCACAAGCACAAAAAAAGAGTTAATAATATCATAATAAGAAAGACAACTACTCATGAATCCTTATCAAGTTAACAAGTTCAATGAACAAGCAAAGCCCCATAACCTTACTCAATCAAGTAGCCTAAAAAATAAACCATAACAAATGTTCAACTACGTATAATATTACATTTAGATATACATTTCATCTTACTTTAACATCATAACCCAACATAATACCTAGACCAAAAGAAGGCGGATTACTTTCCAAGGTAGTACCTAGACATAAAACATATCAACTACATGGATCCACAAACAAGTATTCCTATGGGAAAAACATAGTTCAAAAACTAGGAGATATAGTTGGGAACCTCTTTATGCTCCATGCATTTTAGTCTCTAATCTCAAGAATAATTAGTGCCCCTACCTTCCCTATGTGGGAAAGGACACTCCTCAATCTAGTTCACTCGGTGCTAAGCTAGAGTCTCTTTTTGAAATGTCTCTATGCCTTTAATCATCAATCATAGCTTCTTTTAAGTCATAGGGTCTACCCATTTTATAATAATGATAATCAATATCTCTATCAGAATTGTACATGTATAAGTCCTTTTATCACAATTCATATAGACGAAGTTTACACATTACATATCACTTTATAATATTTCACATTGGTATACATCACCATCCTTATAGCGTTTACATCTTAATCAAACTAACAGCCATAATCAAGACATTTCAATTCAACATTATACCACCCTATAATTCTAAATAAGTCATACTCCAACACAATCATTATGACTTCATTACAATTAACCACAAGTTGAACTGAGTAATAGGGATTACAAGACTTACCAAGTCTCCTTCATAGTTCAGCGTAAGGTTATTACCATAACCCATAACTCAACACGACTATGTCATCACATCAACATAATTCAATGACCAACATGATTACAAGGTTAGAAGAATCACTAGACCATAATTCAATACTAACTCAAAGCTTAAGACAAGGTACTTAGGTCAATTCTCATAACGTAGATCACTTCTCAAGAAATAGTATGCAAGAGAAAAATTCACCCTAATTTGTTCATGATTAATGAAACATCATCATCTAATAGTTATTTAAATAATAATCATGTCAACTGAAACAATCTCAACCTCATTCACATCTAGATCAAACCTAGGGTTAATAGTTAAAGATCATATTCTTCAATTTAAACCAAACCATTACAATAGATCATAATCAAGTTAAAATACATGTTAATATATCCATTATATCCTAAAGAAACAATAAAGAACTTAATCGTATTCGTAATTTAATGAAATAAACTTGAAAATTAAACTTTTTAAAATACTTTGAAAAAGCCCTTTGACGAAATAAGTATCCAAGGTCAATTTGATCCCATACCTTAACGTGTGATGAATATTTGATGGTGAAATTTTCCCTTTCCTTCCCCCAAAACCTCCCCCTAGCTTTTCTTCAATTGTTTCTTCAAATAAAGAGAGAGAAGAAAGTAGGAAGAGAGTTTATTTTTTTTCTAACTTGCATTTAGATTAATGAGGGTTGGGGTATGTATATGTGCGGTTAAATTATTTAATTATTCTTCCCTTAATACCTAAATAACCATTGGAGCCATTAATTAATTGTTTTGAACTAAGTTAAAATGTTCTATAAAAACATGCCACTCACAAACGGAACCCTATCGACGCTTCTTGGCTCAATAGACAGACTATCCCCTTTCCGTGTTGCACGTCCGTCGATGAGTTCAGAGAGTGTGCAGACTAGCACTTTCAACGAAATGACTATGTTTTGGTCGACGGTTGGCATGTACGCCCCGTCGATCAACACATGCCCCGTCAATTTACCATTCGTGGGTGCACACTGCTTAGGCATTGTTGACATCAACTTGCAACGGTCCTTCTCAAGGGCCCTTGGTTTCTACTTGGGGAGTCGTACTCGAATGTTTTCACAATGAATAACCTTAAACACAGGTTATACACCCTTCAACCTAATATCATAAATTTTTTACTACTATAAGCTAGTCAAATAGGCTAAGTCTTGCTAGTACCCCTTAGAACTAGTTTTGGAATGTCATGGACGAACTTGGACATTTTTAATCATAAACTTCCTAAATGACCTATATTTATTAGAACAAATCTTAAAATAGTGTTTAGACCCCATGTTACCTATGTCAGGCTTTAAGATTCGTCTTTGATTTTCGAAGTGTAACAATCATAACTTCTCCTTTATGTAATCATCAATTTTCCTTCAAGGCCATGGTCAACACATATATAATGAAAATAAAGTACACATGAACACAACAATTATACTATACCACATAGTGACATAAAAGGCTTCATCAGCTACATTAATATAGGAAAGTAGATGGTTGATCCATTCTTACCATTTTCTCACACTTTGATCATATTTGATCAATACACCTTTTTTATCAAAAACTCATATATAGGTAAGTATCTAAATGTAAATTAGCATAGAAGAAACCATGTACAAAGTCGCTGCAAGATCATGATACAATTAGTGCAAAACATTATCATTGTTCTAGAGAATAGATAGGCATAAATCATCAATCAATTTCCCTAGTCTTGTTTATAAATATAGATTCATTACTAATTTACATGAATGGAAGTATAAATGAGATCCTACTACAATCTCCATTAAAGTCAAATTCATTGTACGTATATTTTATACTAGGAAATCATGGAAGATAAATCCACATAGGTTAATCCTATTAAAATATCATTAATTGAAACACATTAGATAATTTAATACAATTCATTATCATATTACATCATAGGCAGTAGCTATGGAAAATTAATCATGATCGATTACTATAACAACTAACCTAACGTCAAGATCACAAGTTACAAATACATAGACTAGAAGACGCTACTTCAATTCATATAATCCTTCTTTACTTTGATCATATAGGAATCATATCCATAATTCAAACACGATATTATCCTAAAACGGTAGATACAAATATCTTTACATGATCGAAATACACATTTATACAATTAAGAACCCACATTACAGTGATCCCATTGATAACTAGGCTAGGCATGTTCAAACCTTCTTACATTAATACAAATGAATACCTCATCATCAATTAATTTAAAAAACAGCAAAAATAACAACTTCAACATAATATAATCATAATTCAATCGAAAACAATCAAACATCACAAAGCCCATGCAAGGGCTAAATCGATTTAGGGAGGGAACATGGGTTCATCATGCAATTGGATTAAAATAATGTTCAAAACAATAAATTAACGTTAATTAATCATGATTTAACAATTTAAAAAGTTTTTAAAAAGAACCCACGGATAGATTGAAAGCGAAGAATTTTTATCATATTTTCTCTTTGAAAACATTGAGTTAACTCTCAAGATGGAAGTAGATCTAGATATGAAGGATCACCAATAAATCATAGGAATCCACTCTACAAGCTGTTCTTGAGCTTCATCAATAATGGAGGTTTTAGGGAGAAGATTTTTGGAGGGAAAGATTTATTTCGTGCAAAGGGGATTCGGAATGAGTTGTTCATGTGTTTTACCCCTTATATAAACCAAAAAATAGGTACATAAGTCAATTATAGTCATTTTATGACGGGGGTAAGTTTCCCATTCACCTCTTAAATAAAAAAGTTGCAAGGCAGTGTTGCAGGCAACCATAAACGGATCACTATCTAATGGCCATTTGTGGCATCCGTCGATTGGACCTTGGCCTGTTTTTGGGTTGAGAATTTCCCACGATAAATTTCCATCAAGGATACTCACAAACGGGCCGTTGGTGAACCTACTGGCCGTTGTATAGTTGCGTCCATTGACACTGTTTAGGCAGTGTCTCGACCAGCCTTAGGTCTTTCTAGTTGGCCCTTTTCAAGGGCCCTTTAGAAGTCGTACCTGGAATATTCAATATAAATAAAACCCTTAAAAAGTTTAGACCTCCTACATGATGTTTACTCAAAACAAATACACATAACACGTCCAAACAGGCTAGGCCCCATCAAGACACAGTTGGCCGACTCAGGGGCTAACTTTCGAAAGTCTTGGATGTTCTTGGACGTTTCACCTCCAAACCTCATGAAACTATATATACTACAATTAAACATCATTATAAATCATTTAAATGATTTATATGCACATGAAATACAATGTATAAACACGTATAGACACATGAGGCACATAGGTGACTAGACGTCGAATATCTTGGTCGTCCCTTGATGTTTGATTTCCAAATAACCTCAAACTTTACACACTTACTCTAAACCATATAATAATTAATTTAGAAACTTATAACCTTAATACGACGATGTTAGGTTCTAGACACCCTAACTCATTTTTGGAGGTTTTACATGGAAGGCCATAGAGGAGAATTTGAATAAGGCGGTTCACCCAAATGTCACATCCAGGGTGCACCCCTTAGACGTAACTGTCATAGTCGTCCTCTTTGAGGACTAAGACTATCCTATTATATTACATCATTACATTCATAGATAAAATTTAGAAAAATTTAAAACTCTTGTTTATCTATATTGTGGTTTTCATAGACTTCTAGCATACACATAATAAACTCAAATCGAGTATACTTAGACCCTTCATATAGGAATATTACATAGTCTTCTACTTTTATTGCACAAACATATATATAAGAAATAACATAGTCTTATCTGGATGTCTCATCTAGTAGCTATAGAAAACAAGAGTATATCAATTTGGATTATCTCATACGTCAATGTACTAAAGCCGCATATAGGCTATACAATTTTTATTACTTAAATGAAAAGGAAATAATTGGAAATCTTATAACTAGAACAACATGAAAAGCTTGATAGTGGCATTGACCTCGAAAAGTGAGGACCTACCCAACTTATATGAGTTAGAAATCCAAGTCTTCCTTCAAAGTCGTTTCAAAATCCCTTCAACGACCGGAACATAAAATTTTTGGGAAAAGAGAGAAAATTGGGTTAGTGCAGAACTTGCACTAAGTACCACATGCACACACATCATAAAATCATGCTTAAAAGGCAAATTTTATTAGAGTATGGAATTTACTTTGAAAATCCTTATGCACACTCAAGAAGATCATCCAATCAATAAGGCATATCATTAAATCGAGAGATACCACATAATTGAACACATAGTCAAGACAATCATATTAACAAGCTAAAATATCAATAAGCATGAATAAGAGTTCATATAAAATAACCAAAGCAAGACATTAATTCATGAACCCTCACTAAGTCACTATTGTAATGATTAAGCAAATCCTCATAACATAAATAAATGAAGTAAGCCCAACAAAAACCTTAACCAATGTCCAATATCATATATCATATCATTCAAGTACTTAATACCATAATTTAGCAATAAACCAAACACATATTCAATAGTCATATAGTATCATTAATGTGCAAGATCATCATGTACCATTATATGCATCTACATGTATAAGAAAATCCTCCTAAAACATCCCTCAAGGCAAATTAATGCAATGTTTAGGGAGAGTCCCATACCCCTACATACTAAATCACCCCTAGGTTGCGCCGATTAGGGTTCAGTATCAATTTTGTTCATTTAACCCTTTTGGAAAATCCTTCCTTAAAGACAGCTAACCAGTAGGAGCTAATTGGTGAATATGTGTCTTATCATGAGAACCCTGACACTGAATGAAAGGCGGACGACTTGCCAAAGGTAGACTAAGGTGAAAAACATGTAAATCTAGCACTCTACGTTGATCACTAGCTAGAATTAATGGGCAACATATTAAAGAACTAAGGATAATAATGGGGACTCTCGTTTATATACATGCCTTTTAGTAGATCCAATATCTTGAGAAAATTAGTGACCTAACCGTACCATTGGCCCTAGGTTTAGGTGAAAGGGACACTCTTAGGAGCTAGTCCACCGAATACGTAATGGGTGAAAAAGAAAATTTTCCTCCCATTTTTGAAAATGTCCTGTTATTATCTTTATTACGTCATCATAGACTGGGTTGATTGTGGTATGAAAGTGAGCCCTTGTATAATAATCATTCATCGAATCATACATAGGTCATACGATTTCATGAGTATTTGTCCGATTCAATACAAATTCGGATGAGTGAGGTTAGAACACATTTACAATCGTCCCCTTGCATAATAGAGTTACATTGTGTAAGTTTTAAAAAACCACCTTAGACATAAACACTTAGCTAAGGAACCCCAATCCAGAGTTTTAAAAACTTTTCTAGTCAACATCACGCCATACCCTTTATAGCTAGAATATATAGACTCCATCCAATGCAAAATGATTACTGAAGCACAGGTAACCATAATAGAAGGGTGAAAGAATATGAGATAACAAGACTTGAGCTCACCGGTCGTCATACGCTATCATCAAGGTCTTACCATCAACCTCCAAATTGAACAGGGAGAACAAGGGAAAAAAGGGAGGTTGACCCTGGATAATAGACCTACCACCATATAATATTACAACCACTAAGGACAATACTAATTGAAGCATATCTCAAAGCATTTCTCACGTAGTTTCATAGCTCGAATAACTTAGACAAACAAGTTAATATCTGTACTTCACAATTGAGGATCAATTAGCTGCAAGATCTAGAAGTAATTGACTAAAATATTCAAAATCTTCCGTACTGGATTATTATAAGTATAAATAGGATAGTAATTCACACATAACCAATCCATTGAATCAGGATACTCAAAAGTTCAATCAATATCACAACCTAAGGTTAAGTGGGACTAGTTCAATCTTCATCAAACAATCAATCAATCAGAATAACTAAATTGCTTTATCATATCATGTTATATCACTCCTGACTAGTACCAAAATAAATTAATAACAAAGCAATTCAAAAGATCATTTCTATATTGGCTGAAAACCTACTTGAATTTCATGCTTTGGTTGAAATCAATTTGAAAATGGAACCTTTTGGGAGAGAGATCCCCAAGGTGAAGGAGAAAATCACAACAACATTGGGATTGGAATAGACTATTGAATGGTAAAACTTTTGTATTTAGTATCCCTAGAACCCTTTGACCTTGACTTCATGTGAGTGTTCTCCCTTTTGGGAGGAGAAGTGTGAGTGATAATATTGTGCTTGGGGATAGTGGTTGAAGGGTTAGGTCATCTTATATAGGTTACGGTATTTATATAGGATGTTAAATAACTTAGTTAGGACTCCCTTAACCCCTATATAATTAAATAACCATTTAAATAATTAACTTAACCAATCTAATAATAGAGCAGCAAAAATAGTGGTTTCACAAACGAACTCCTTTGACTCCGAACCTGTTTCTTGATCAAAACAACGCACAAGACCCCAAGGGTTCGTTTTGTGTTCCTGTCCCTTTTAGTTTGAACGGTGGTAAAAATTAGTCTTTATCCAAATATTACAAAGTTGTCATCTACTTAAGTTCTCGATTGCGCCCCATTAGATTTGATCATAATCGTTGTCGCCATCGTTTTTAGCCTAGTTTCCTTAGGTATTCGTACTTTGGAGTGTTTTTGACTATAAACTGAAACTCTCTAATACGGACGCGTTAGACCAACCCTCCAAAAAAATTTTCATCATTTTCTGACTCTAAAACTTAGGCGTCATATGGGAGGCTAAGGGGACACAGTTGCACACTGATTTAACTAGTTTCCCCGGATGGGTCATGGACGTTCCTTGACATTTTTAATCTGACCCTTTCGCTGATGACCTGTATTCTTTAAAATTGACTTTACGAAAAATTTCTAAACTTTTTGATACCTAGTTGGTGGATCTATAACAAAAGAGCTTCTGAGCTTTTGTAGTATTCCGATTATCCCAAATTACTGACAACGCATTCCAATTACTAAGTAGATAATTATTGAGGTTGTGCTTTGAATGGTCATATAGTCTCTAGGTAAGGGATTTGAGGTTTGATCCATGGGAAATGATGAGGTGGGGTTAAAAATTACCTAGCCATTACCTAGCAAAACAGGTATGGTTAAGATGTTTCTTGGGTCCGTGCAGGTTAATTAACCGACGGGGAAAGAGGGGGCGGTTGGTGGCGTTAAGCGTTTTCTGCGTACGTCCCTTGCCTCTTCCCATGCCAAGGTCCAAAGAGCCCGCCCCAAAACTTGCCCCCCCAGGCGAGTCCCGCCACTTTCCGGGAAGGGCTGTGGCCCCCTCCCGTGTCGCGACGCTGTACACCGAACCCATCCTGCAAAATAGACTTACTTCCGTGTCTGAGTGTTGACCGTCTACCGAGAGGGTACAAAGGTCATACTATGTATTTTGATGCACCCGACTGTGGTTAGGGTGACATTCTTATGCAATATGGGAATATATACCTATGTATTCTACGGCGGAAAGTAAACCTAAGGTGCAATGAAGGAACTATCCCTCTCATACTCTTGAGTTAGCGCCCTGGGTATTTGGTGCCTTTAACATATGTAGGCACTTGCTTCTATGGTGTTTCATCTTGATGTTTATCCTATTCACAAGAAATTCTTTATAGATTTTACTCCAAAAAGTTAATCCTCTGACAACCAGGGGTTGGAATTGTTGAGATATTAAACATAGGTGTTTCTCTATCATCCCAAAAAGAACCGAATGTCGATAGTATGCCAACTAAGTCGTAATGATCCATCTGGTGTAGGCGTGTCTCTTTTCGGAAAGATAAGAAAGACCTACGGGGAAAGATGTTCATAGTTGGTCTAGAGTGGGTTAGGTTGGTATGGGTTCTCCTAATTGTGGTTTTAATGGTGCGCAGCATACACTCCGATACATCTTAGGTCCTTTGATGTTAATTTGAAATAACACCGGGTTGGTCACAATTGGATGATTTGAAGAATCAGATTCTGTTTAATCATAATGAGTCTTCCATGGTAGGGGGGGTGAGCGTGTGTAGTTGATGTTCTCAATGAAGGTTGTGTGTTAACAATGTTGTTGGTTTGAGGAACCGAATTCCTTATGAATCTTAGAGGTCCTATTAATACATTCATCCGTCCGGATTTGTCTACAAAGATGTAACCATGACTAGTAGATAAGTAATGTGTTTAAGTTCGAAGATTGAAAAAGGACAGTAGGCAAAAATTTATTGCTAATGTCCAGTTTTCCAACAAGGAGTTAATGCGGAACAGCCAACAAGGTGGGGGTGAATGTTACTTATATAAAATCCACTCTCCTACTAGTATGGGAATGATATCAATTTGGATTTTGGGTGGTAGGTTTGCCTGGCGGACGGGACCTAAAGCGTATATGACCTATATGAGGGGTGGGTTGTGATTCGGATAGACCAAATCCCCTCAGTTTATATACCTGTCAAGTCCCCCCGAACCGAGTTCGGCATATGATTATGAAAGTAGAGTCTTCATAGATGATATAGTTATATTGATAGCATTTAATTCCATAATCCATCATATTGGATGCGGGGTGCACAAGTAACATCTCAGTGTTGTGTGGAAGGTCAGTCAAGATGGTTGGGTACCAAGGTGAAGTGAATCACCATTTTTCATCCCCAAAACGGATGGAAGGAGGTAAGCAGGCTTTATTCAGACCTTGGTAATCTTAGATGCTTGTAGTCACGGTGTTGTTCAAGGGAACTTGGGAGTAACATTTATCCGTTGTGTGTATTTGCTTACAACAATGCGTACAATTATCTATATCGATTTCGCCTTATGAACACTGAATGTATGAGAAGTAGATCATCCAGGGGAATTGTTGCAGTTTGGTCAGTGTGCACTGTTGGGTCCCGAATTTTATTTATCAAGTTTTGAGAAGGTTACTACCATGAAGGATAACTGAAACGAGCGTTAGGCAATACAGTATTTGTCTACTGTAGTAAAGGTATTGCAGTTTAAAAGGTGATAAAAGGGTAAAATCTAGAAAATTTCCACCCAATGAAAGGGGTGTGTTAGATGTTTGGCAAGAAAGGAAAGTTAGAGTCCGGTCGTCATGTGGGTCCCTGCAAATCTTGTGTCAAAGGGTCAGTAAGAGTTTTCCTATGGTGGGGATTGTGAAACGTTCCTAGTGAACTATCTTCAGTTCATCATCTCAATTTTCCATGTTTTTCTATGCTAAAGAGTTATTGTGGGTGATCCCGATCCCATTCTTTCCGATTGACGTTATTGGTGGGAAAGGATAAACCTCCTATGAGTGAGGTCCATTTAACATCCGTCGAGACAGTAAAACCAGTGGAAGGCAAAAAGGAGATTTCTTCCGTAAAGGTTTTATGGGAAAACGACCTAGTTGAGTGGTGGCACATGGAGGGCCCAGGGCCGACATGAATTCATGTTTCCCTTAGCTGTATGATAGAACCTAATTTTTTCTTTCTCTATCAATATGACAATACTACTAAAGGCTTGAACTTTCATTGATTTTTGGGATTTTTGAAAAAATTACTTTTTGTTGTGTCATGTTATAATGACTTAACTGAATTGAGTACATTTACATTGAAAGACTATTTCAATGCTTCTTTTTTTGAGTTTATTTTGTGAAAATTTTATACGGTGAGTCTTATATAAGTTGAATTGATCATTGATGGTAAGTTGATTTTTTGCATAATTTAGCTCATATTTGAGCCGTGCTGGAGCTCATGTTTTTTGTGAGAGGAAAGGTCCTTATTTGAGCCTTATCAGTGGTACATTGAAGGTTTTGACATTGCGCTTGTGTAAAGTGCTATTTGATTTGTTAACGACAGTTTGCATTTTGTGTTTAGATTGGGGCCTGCTAGTCTTATGAGTCTATCTATTCCTTTCTTTGCAAAAATATTTAGTGATCCTGTCAGGGTGCAATGTTTCTAAAGGAAGGGATAGGTAACAATGGTCGAGGCGACTCTAGAACCTGTTCTAAAGCATACCGTGAGTTAAAAAGGATCATACGTGTTTAAGTAATCGAAAAAAGGTCAATTTTAAATGGATATAAGTCCTGGTCGGAAGGTCTAGGAATAAAAAATTGTCAATTAATAATGTCCCATGACGTACAGTAAACTACGTGTCATGAGGTACTAGCATGCCTTAGGATATTTGACTAGCTTTTGGTAGTCAGGTATTGATGAATTTTTGTGAAAGGGTGTCTAAAACATATTAGATCTAGTTCACAGTCCAAAGTTAAAGGAACGACTCCCCAAGAACCAACCTAGGGTTCATGAAGAGGACTCTTGCGACTTGGCAAGAAGCTGCATAAGGCAGTTTTCACAGACGGTTCGTGTTCCAATTGATGGGGCATCGATTGACTCCATCGATGGACATTTAGAATATTTTACCAAGATCCTGTTTTTGTAAAAATCCTTTGTGCTCAATGACGAGGTACCAACCGGACGGGTGGTTGCCATGCTCGCCGTCGATTTTCCAACAAACACGAAGAGTTTACGTGTCCTCTATGCTAAGCACCGTATTTTACCTATCGTTGTTAGGTTGTGTAATTAATTAATTTAAATAGGGGCTGAAATTAATAATTTTATAAGGGTTTATTGGGAACCCATAATTATGATTAATTGAAAACCCTATGCTCAAGATCCTAACATACATAATAGTTACCTAATGCTCTCATTACGTCCCAAAACCTAAACTCACCTCTTTCTTCTCTCTCTGTTATCTCTCCCAAGTTGAAGCAACCCATAGATGGTGTCCAAATTCTAGGGGTTATAGGGATTGCCCTCAATATGGTTTCTCACATAAAGATTCATCAAACAATAAATTTTGGGATTCCTTTCACCTTTGGGTCTTCCTTACCCCAATTGGGTTCGCATCAAATGGATTTGAAAAGTATGATTATTCACGTGGGTCTTTCCCATCGAGATCTTGTGAATTGTCTTTGTTTAGCATTTTTAATTTTGATTATTATGAATATATGTAACAAGATGTAGTAGAACTCATTGATATTGATTAATTCTTGATGGATTGGTCCCCATTTTCTAGAAAATGGACTATCGCCTTAACGGGTGCATGCAAGAGGAGTGGTGAATTAATGACTATTGATATTGTAATGGATTTGTTGCAACTTGCCTTGGTATTATTGTTTAAATTACTATCCTATGCTTTTATTTTATCACTTTTACATGAGTTAATATGCATATTAAATTATTCACTAGGGCCATGCTAGTAGAGGTTCTGAGTCATTGAACTCTAGAATTGTGACTTTACCTAAGTCTTTTATCTTACGGTATAACTAGTGGGTGATACTTGATTGATTTAGTGATCATTTGGCTTGTGTCATGTTTGTTTATGTGAATGTTCATGGATAATTACAACCTTTAATTATTATAGATTAAGGGTTTCTAGTTGTAGAGACCAATTGAGGTTAGGATTATAAAGGGAGACTTGGTTAAGTCTTCTGATCCCGAAGTCTTACTGTCACGTGGTTGGTAATTGTGAGTGAGTGATGATAGCAATTTGATATCCTGTTGTATTAGAAAGATGATATGTGTTTGGGGTATAGTTTTACAATTAAAGAGTTATTATGACTACGGTTTGTGAGGTGTTGGTTGAGGATGTAAACTTATATAAGTATTTAAAATATATAATGATTCCTACTCATTAATGATTATGTACATGTGCTACCATGAAATGGAAATTGTAATGAAAAAAATTATACCGATTACTTTCTTATTTGATGGCTAGCGAGTAGGAAGTTATTAAGCTATGTATGATTAATAACTACCTTAAAGGACATTTATAAGAGTGACGCTCTAGGATGATGAGGATTATTTTTCCTTCCCACGATGGACTTCACAGTCCATTTAAACCACCAAATGTAGTGGGCGTCGTCGGAAGGAGATGGAGGGGGACGTGTTAAATGAATAGATACCAGCCTCTTACTATCATATTCGACTTACCTTTGACTTTTAACAAAATGCAGAAATTTGTCCGTAACGTTCATTACAAACTTACTTTGAAGAGGTGTTAACAGAGACCTCTTCATACAAATAATATCTAAAAAATACGTATCGAGAATACATAGACCCTTGATGGTATAGGGTAACAGGTTACGCTAACCTTCTACTTTTCATTCACATAGCTAAGATACAGAAATTATTGTCTTACAATCTCATACCCTCTAAACGATTAGAATCACCATATGGGCATTAGCTATACCTTAATCCAACAAGAGCCACACATATAGGGTCATACAAAAGTAGAGTATTCAATTGAAAGTGAAGGAAAATGAACGAAAGACTTTAGTGCTTATAAAGGGCCTTAGATATAGATAGTTACATTTGCCCTCGGGGAAGTTGAGGACCTACCCTAACTTGGTTTACAATGAAGAATCCAAGCCTCCAAGCAATGGTCGCCGTTCCAAATCCAAACTGATTCAACAACCTAAACGTAAAATATTTGTGAGAAGGGGAAGTCAAAGAGGAGGGGTTACTACTCCACATGTAACGTTCCTTATTATAACATTATCGCACATATACAGAGCCCAAACAGATGCTAAAAAGGACTTTAAAGGACAAACTTTTGATTTCCCTTTAGGAGACCTGAATTCAAGCAAAGAAAGTCCATACAAATCAACCAAACATGCTTAGTCACTCACAGTGTAAAACAATTTCAACAATACTTGTGAGGAGTATTGTACTAATTTACTACAACCACTATCATAAAGGAATGACATCAAACGCATGAATAAAGTCAAGTAAATAATAATAAGCAACACAAACTACTGGCATGGAGTCATTAACTCTGTCACACAAGTGTCATGACCATAGTAAACACACCCCTAACCTTACTCATCAAGTATCCTGATACAAGAAACCATAACCAATGTCCCAATTCCTATAACATACATTTATATTTACATTTCATCGTATTAACATTATAACCCTAAGAGCAATTGTGCTCATAATTGCGGCTAATAAAACATATAGTATAAAGAATTTGCCAAGTTCTCAACGATATACCCATATATCATCATAACATAAACATATATATAGCAGGGAACCATCCTCGTAAAGACTTTCCCCTCAAGCAACTATTTCAATGTTTAGTAGAGTCCCACCCCCTACCATGAATAATGCTAACCTCATAGGTTACCAACTTATGATTCAAAGTCCTTTATTCGTTTGTACCTTTTTGGAACCTCTTTAAACTAACCATAAACTACCACATGTTATCTAGTGTTGTATCCATTTTCAAAAAACCCTAACAACGGCGAAAGAAGGTGGACTGACTTGCCAGTAGTACGAAAACATTAAACATAGTCAACTTACGTGGATCCACTAGCTAGGATTCCTTTGGTGTCAAACAAAATATTCATTCAATTCAAGAACTAGAATATAATAGTGTGTTGACCAACTCTTATTTGTTCCATGCCATTATATTCTCCAATCTCAGAGAGTGTTGTATTGTTCCGTACTATCGCCCTATGTGGGAAGGACACTCCTCAAGTAGTTTACTCGGGGCTAAGCTAGAGTCCCTTTTTGAAAATGTCTTTAAGCTTTGTAATTATCACCATAACATATTTAAGGTCAATCTGGTCTACTCCTTATATACTACAGATCATCAAATAGCTCAATAAATGACTTGTTTAAGTATAAAAAGTCTTTTTGCATCAGCAATTCAATATAAGGGAGGTTAAACATTATCCATTCATACCTATTAAGTCCCATTGATAGTTTTTCACCATCCGTATATCACATACAACCGTAATCAAACTCAAAAAATGTCAAGAAAAGTTTAATATCAACCTCCTTACCGAGACCAGACTAATGCATCTAGTAAAGTCCATTCTCCAAAATAAGATCCTGACTAGACCCATAATTAACTGAAATGCATTTAATATTAAAATATTCAGAAAAACTCCCCCCTCACAGAAGAAATCCTATCGACGGGGACCTTTTGTGATGGCTACGAGCCGCCCACCCCCATCTTCGTTCTTGCACTCCATCCGTTGAGTTCAAGACTGTTTCGGGAAACTTCAATGAATTTGGCTAAATGTCGATAGACTTTCATCGACCCACCCTCGATGCACATGACGGAATCTAGTCTGGCACGTCGGTTACTTCACTCAAGATTTCAAAGGTTGTGCAAGTGAAGGGACCTTCTTAACCATCCTATGTGTAGGACGACAGTTCCATCGACTCCCCGTTGGTCCACACACGGTCCATTGACTGCATCGTCGATGCACACTGCTTCAGGAAACATTGCCTAAACCTGCAGGACTCCTCCTCAAGGGCCCTTATTTGTCCTTAGGGAGTCGTACCCAAATGATTGCTCCTCAAGGGCCCTTATTTGTCCTTAGGGAGTCGTACCCAAATGTTTCGACCATGAAAAAACATAAACACCTATTATCTTCCCTCCGAAAAATTTTCGTTCATTTTTTACTACTAAAAGTTATTCAAATAGGCTAAGGCACGCTAACACCCTTTTGAACCAACTTCCCGGACATCATGGACGTTTTAGTTCTTAAACATCATAAGATGACCTATATCATTAAGAAATGTGACTATAAAAATAATACTTTGGACTCTACAGCACACTATTTAGTATTTATTACAACGATTTTATTTTACAAGGTTAGCATAGTCGCCCCTATAGACATTCATTTCATCCCTGAATACACGAATTCTTTTGAAAGAAGGAATAGACTGCAGACGAGCACCCAACCATCAACATTATCAAATAACAATAAATCCATGGTCCTTCGAGCAAGGCGCAATTTGAAAACTCAATACTGGACACTTAGGCTCAAATCACTGCGCATGAGGCATTTCCCTTCACACAACTTGATGGGATGAGCTAAACATACAGTTACATGAGTCAAGCTGAGCCCAAAGTATCAACAATGAATACCATGCTACATGATAATGTATGCGATTCACCATATCAAAATGCACAACATAACCAAACCAGGCAAAAAGGAATATTCCAGTCTAAAACACCAATTCCACTATAACTTTACTATGAAGTACTCAAAAATTCATATTTTGCAAAACTTCACACCAAAAATCAAGAAACTTCAATTTATAGTCATACTTATTTTATTAAAACAATGAATAACCTTAATTATAAAAAATATGAGGGTAACAAGACTTTCATTCGGCCGACCGATCGCTGTTACAAACCCTCACTAGATAATTCTTCATAACACCTTACCGAACGCACATTTTATTGATTCCTCAACTCCTTGCTGTCCTATGCAATAATTATGAACCGCACAAGCCTCATAAGCTAGGTTATCCTTCAACACAACGGTACCCTCAATAGGAATAGATCCCTGTGGTCACCGCAGGGACCCTTCTCAACATAAAAATATGAAGACCAGATGAACCGAAGCCAATTTAACTAGAATTTTCATTAGATAGGGGGAAGCAGACCTACCAACCCTTTGAAATGATATCATAGGTACCGGGACCTTAACAAGGAATCACTTCTTCTCGGGGGTGCATATCTACAACCCTTTTTCATTGGGAAAATTAATTCAAATACACTATGCACCGGTTCTTCAAACTCCAAATCGTTTCTTCTTCATGATCGTCATAAAGACTTGTGTGCTGGGACTAGTAGGGGGGGGGGGCCGTTTGCTGGCTGGTTCCGTATGATATTATCCTTTTTAAGCAACTAAGAAGGTGGACTAAATTTTATGAATGAACTATAGCACATGCCCCATTTGTAGAACTTTCAAACTCCCCCTAACCTAGCTAACATATGTACTGATCCCATTTTCTAGGTCCTGTCTGTTCTTTGTCAGGTGGAAACACTCCCCATAGTTATACGACTTGGGTCAGTCCGCCACCGGAACATGAGCCTGGTCGTGGTGAAGAGGCCACTCATGATCATAGATCTGTTCAACAACTCTAACCACCAATTTATCGGAGGATTAAAGCTACTTTAATGTAAAGAATAGAATTGGAGAGACCCTTATGCTTAGTGAAGTAACATCAACATGACCCCGCATGGAGCAGTACTGAGAGAAAAATGGCCGGTCACATTTTTTTGGCAAAATACCGGGGACGGCCGCTATTCAAGTCAGATGAGAGTGTGGTGGTTTTCATCTCATTGTGACCATAAGTTTCCTAGAGGAATATAGGCTATCGACTTTCGTCCCATGTTGTACATAGCCAACACCCCAACCCACTACGGATGCATCACAAGTAGCACAAAAACAATGCGCTCTTTGTACACTCCAGTAGAGTCACCGGAGTTAACTTGAAAGCCTATCTATCAATACTGGATCGTTTCTTTCTCACAATGCTTCAGACTAACTCCAAATTTCTTATCTTTTTTGGTCAAAGTAGTCACGAGAATTAGCATTGATGCAAAACAATACGCAAACCTCTATATCCTAACCAGTTCTCCAAACCCAAAAAAAAACTCCTAATGTCAGTTGGAGTCAAAGGTCTATAGGCAAATTTTTACCACCTCCTCCATTTATTTCGCTTGGGATCACTGACCCAACTCCCATCAGGCGCACTCCATATGATGTGCAAAAAGAAATGTCACCTAACCTCACACCACAAGTGTACGCCTTGCTACTATCCGGATCTGGCATCAATTATGATCACTTAATGTTTGCAATACTACCACCCTCAAATTACCCGATATCCCATCACCCTCTTCTTTGGAATATACCAAATTCGTCAATGAAGCAATGAACAACTGAATGTAGATGATTTTGAAACACTCTATTAAATATGTCCCAAAAAATCCCTTTAGAAGCTTTGTGAGACAAAAAGACATTACGAGAATTCAGGGTGCCCATATTAGTTCAAAAGGCCATGGTTGTAATATGCGCACACACCTCTTGCATCCCCTAGAGTTGGTCATAGGAGCATAACGCCCAATCTCAAGTAAATTTTTGTAAAAGTACCTTCTCCCCTTGGGAGTCGATAAAACAAGGTGTCAATCCGAGGGAGATGGTACTGATTCTTAATAGATAACCTTGTTGATTTGGATCTTAATTAATAAACAGTCTCGAAGGAAGCGATCCTTCAACTTCACGAACAAAACGGCGACACTCAACGGAGAAATGACAATCCATTTATATAACCCACATTTAGTACAGTAACATCCTTTATTGAGCCTCAACTTTTTTATTCAACCAGAGACACCCAAACAGGAGGGAATTGTATATGGGAATTTGTAAGCCTGTAACATCCATCAGCAAAGCCAATTTCTGGTGCGGGAAGGAAATATTGGGAGGTCCATTAGAAAACTCCTGAAAACTCATTCACTACAGGGACCGACTAAATGGGATGAACTTCAAAGTCTTGATCTTTGACTCGTACTATATGATATAGACAACCTTTTAAAATCATCTTTCATGCTTTTATACAAGAAATAATACGACCTCTAGAAATAGAATTTACCCCCCACACAACAACAGGTTCATTTTGGATGTTAAACCTCACAACTATTGTCCTACAATTAATGGATGCAAAACATTCATGCAACTAATCCATATAAAATCTAAAATAAAGATCAAGCATATCGAGTTTTACTAGATCAACATTTTAAACTCTAATGGGCAACATTTTTTGAAAATTTCTATACACCCTTTTTGTAACAACCAACTCGCCCACCGGAATAGACATTATAAAAGGTTCATGCAAAATATAAGGTATAATTTCAAACATTTTAGATACTAGAGGGGTAAGAAATGATAAAGTAGTGTCGGGATCATGTTAGTCAGGCCTATACATCAATAGAGAAGAACTTCAACATTCCGGTTACCACGTCGAAAAAGTCTCTTGCTCACCACTAGAGCTGGGAGCATAACAAGGGTTCTTCTTTTGAGCATCACTAGAACATATTTCTTTAGATCTATGTGACAATACCCATGTCTATACTCTGTCAAGTTATTACAATCTTTCATGTTTTAGGGACCCTCTTGCAACACTAAACATCCCCTTAGGCAATCGGGCGCATAGTAGTTTTTATCCACTTTCGCAAAAGAGTGCTTCTTCTCTTTTGTGAATTAGTACCCTTTCCGTCTTGATTTAGATTTCGAGCACCCTATTAGACCCTAAGATTTTGAGATTTTGAAGTGGCTTGATTGAAATCGGCTTCTTTATAATCTGGCTTGTCTATATTTAAGTCTAATGTCTGTAGAACCTCCATCATATGATCCTTCTATCTTAGCATATCTACTATTTCTCTTGGCCCTAGCCTCCTCAACCCTTCTTGCATGCACCATAATATGGAAATTGTTCATGTTGTCATGTAGCATGGATGAATGGCACTCCACTAGGATTGGAGACTAAAGAAGGAGATAATATGGATAAATTTTTATTCCCCCATCTCCCTACGGAAGAACCAATCTACAAAAGCTACCTTAATGATCTCCCAAGTCACCAGACCACCCCTTAATAGCCATTATCCCTCCATTGCACATAGATTGTGCCACGTCCTTGAGTTGATATGTGGCAAACTCGGCCTTCTTACATAAGGACAGCCCAATAGCCAAAAGTATTTTAGGGACTTCATTGATGAATTCTTGAGGGACTTCATAAGCCATAGACCCGTAGAAACTAGGAGGGTTCATTCGAGTGAAGTCCTTTTGACGGGAAGCCATAGTAGTCACTTGTTGATGAGGACGGGGCACAACCTCCTAGTTTGCTTGAGCCATTATAGCTTGTACTTGGACGGTTGAAACTTGAGATAATTGAATCATCGTCGCCATTATATCTCCATCTGTCAATGTTAGAAGATTAACCGGATCTTGTTCAACATTAGCATCTTCGAGTCGCATTCCTTCAAGTGTTCATTCTTCTTATAAGCACAACAATATGATTAGATGCAAAACAATACCATAGGTATACTCTAATGGCACGATATAAGATTTTCATGAAAGAGAGCAATTTGTAAGCATCATATAGGTTCCTACTCATAAGTGTGGTGCACTTTATAATTATAAATATTGACCTACATATATGTGGTAGATAGAGAGACAGACATAACTCGACGATATTAAACCTCATGTTTTGATACAAGGTTTGTCACATCCGGGTTTACCCCCTAAATGTAACCGGCATAATCTTTCTTTTTAAGGACTAAGACTAGCCTCTTAGTCTTATGTCATTACATTCATAGGTTTAAAAATGCAAAAAAAATTAAAACATTCATTACAACTACTTGGAGGTTTATATAGATCTCTACATATACATAATATAAAATCGTATTGAGTATACATAGACCCTTCGTATAGGAAGGTTACATAGCCTTCTACTTCTAATGCACATACACATATATAATTTAAAGAAAACTCTCAAAGATTATCTTATCTCATACAATCTAAACGATTATCACAATATGGGCATAAGCCGTTTACATCAATGCCAAGAGACCACATATAGTATAGGTATACAAAGTACATATCATTGAAAAAAGAAATGAAAGATTTTTAAAAAGCTCATAAAAATTCGTAAGCTAGATGTGGCATTGGCCTTTTGAATTTTAGGACAACCCTACTTTGGATAACATGAAGGAATCCAAGCTTTAACAATGTTGCCCTTCCACCATCAACGATCGAGACTAACATGTTTGGGAAATGGTAAGAATTGGGTTAGTACTACTAACACATATACTATATGAGACCTTATGGCAGCTATATACAGCAAACAGCTTAAAAGGGAATTTTAGTCAAAACATGACATTTTACACCTTTAAGGACCTAATCCAAACTCAAGCAAGTCATATTAATCAACCAAACATGCTTACTAACTCAATAAGTAATTCGTATTTCAACATACTTGTAACCATGATTGTACTACAACCCTATCTGTAGCATATCAAGACCACACCCTAGAAGTTAGGATACAATCCCAGATTGTAACCTTCGTACTCGACCTCTTGAAGGTCTTATACAAGCCTTTTCATATCATTCATTGCATAAAAACATTGAAAAGAAGTGTCGAATTAAAACTTGTCACAAAACATAACATAGTCTTTAAAAACTCTTTCAAATAAAGAAATAGGAAATACTAAGTCTCAATCTCATCATCTTATGACACAATAATACTTGGGATACGTCCCATACTTCAAAAAACAAATATAGAAATACTTAGTCTATCAACATAATTCAAATGGAAAACATAAAAGACATATATGCCCTCGAGTCAAATGAGGATGTACTTCAACTATCAAATGATGCTACGGTCCAAAAAGCTCCTCAGCTACCAAGAACTATATTGATACATAAAAGCATGGAGTTAGGACAACCACATGTACTAAGTATGGCATTATGCATAAAAATCATGAAAATGGAATTTTATTGGAAATATGCATCTTTTGATTTAATAATCATATTATTATCATAAATATAACATTTAAAAACTTTAAAACATATAATATAAAATGCAACCAAAAGAAATTTTTTTAACCAACTTTACGAGAAGTGCAATTCACTGTTACGGTAAATTACTTCACTATAAAGTGAAGTTACAAATCCTTCCCTTTAGACGGACTTTAGCATGCAATCTTCTAACTTAAATCTATCCTATGATTAACTTAAGTCACACAAGAGATACCTCCTATAAACCACCTCTAGATGTGCCTAAACTACCCTTAAGATTACTTATAATGAGTCACATACACACTCACAAGTATCATATACATCAAGGTAAGATTCTTCTACCAAAGGTTACTCTATATCTCACTTGAGTGAGTTTTGAAGCGCCAAACCATACAATATCTTACGCACACAATTAAGAGATCCTATAGACTCCCTAGAATAGAATCATTCTCACTTAGCACACCAACAAATAGATGATATGACATTTTCCCTCCAAAGGCTATCAAAAGACCTACTTAAGTAAATCAAGAAGATAGCATACATATTTACCTCTTGAAGATTACCTAAATCTATCCTTATTTACATAAAATGCTTAATCATGCCACAAACACCAAATATCTTCTCTACTAATATTCCCCATGCACCCGAAAGACTGTCCATTGAATAAGACATGAAGAAATCATATTTACAACCCACCCTCTTGACACTTTATCTAAGGAATCCTTAACTAACTTTATATTAGGTACTTATTCATTCACATACTTATTAACATAAGTGATAAGTTCATTAGTTCATTAAGACTCATATACCAAATAAAGGTCATTAAAGTAATGATCTTGGACAAGACCTAGGTACTCCAAGTAACACCTTTAAAGTATATTGTACAATGTCGAGATAGTGTCCTATACCACCACCTAAACCTCATAAACTTCTCTAATGCAAATAGGTATTCCATATGATGAAAATAGACAATAAACTACATATACCATTATATCTAGACATGGAATCCGTAGTTCTATCTTACATAAATGAGGTTGTTCTACTTGCCAAGGGTAGAACTTAGACACATCCCATGTGCCTACATGGTTAAGGATTATGATTATGAAAGGCATACTTTGTAATCTAGTCTAACTTTTTTTTAAGAATTACTTCCCCTTATCATACTCACTCGATTCTAGCCTTCTTTCTCATTGAGTAAATCACACATTAGGTTCACATAAAAGGGTTCCATGATAAGTTCATACCCAATCACACTAACCCTACCAAAAAAGGTACACTAGGGCTACCTCACAATAGCGACAACAACCTCATGATGACTTTCCTAAGGAATAGTATGATACCGTTCCAGCAAATTAACCTTTAGTCCATCATTCCATTACATTGAAAGATACCATTATGGTTACGACTTCAACAATGTTAACATTACCACTAAGTCAATGTATTCACATAAAAGACTCTCTTAAGTTCAATAAGGTCACATGTCAATTATAAATTCAATACTAAGAGTTATAAAACCCTAAATCAAGACATCACATATTCATAATCATATATACATCAAGAAAGGGACACAAGTCAACCAAGATAAGACACTACATATTTCAATTTTACCAATAATGGAAGTCATTAATAATAAGCACATCAAAACACTCTAACATCTCATCATCATAATTTACTATCATAAAATCATCATGAAATAAACATAGACTCCTATAACCCGAAGGGTATAGGATAACCCAGACTAAACTCACACTACACACATAATGTCAAGCTAGTCTAACATAGTACCTAAGACAACATGGAAATGAGAATATACATATATTACTTCCAAAGCATGTAGATAGATATGGTCCTGCTTCACATAAAAAAAAACTACACAATAGTCATAATAATTCAGTGTTGTCAACAAGGAAAATTCATCAATTGCAATAAAATACCGACAAGGCGATATCAATTGCAAGGAAGCACATACCAACAAAACCACCACCTTTCCCACCATAATTGACCATGCCAATCAACAACAGAATATAAGTATAAAAAATATCAAATTAAAGAAATACAGACGGCAAATCACCCCACTCATACTTAAACACACTCAATCCAAATCACTTACTTCTTAGAATAACACAAGAACCTTACCCAAAGCCATAACCAACAGTTTAACTTAAAGACAATAATAATCATTAAACTAGGTTAATTCAATGTAAATTCATCAATCTAATACAACCTAGATATCAATTTACTACAATTATTACATCAATGAATAGACCAAATAAAAATAAATAAGAATTCATCAACATTAGATCAATATCAAGTAACCAAAAACATATCAAAGCTTGGGTTCTTCCAATTCAAGGGTTCATAGAAAATTTATGTTAAAATAATCAAGACAACATCAATATAAAATCCTATTCAATGTATGAAATCAATTAATGCAGACCCATTGTCCATCAGGAATTGGGACATTCTAACTTTGTGAAAAATTAGAAAACAACTTGAGAATTGGCTCTCCTTGATTAAACGAGTTTCAAGGATCAAAAGCCATACTCATCTCCAAGTTGTTCCTTGATTTCGGACTTCAATGGAGACTTTGAGATTTTAAAGGTATTTTGGGGTTTTTATTTGGAAGAATGAAATATTGTAAGTGTTCAACACTTACATACACATTTAAGATACCCAATATACCCCATAGGAACCGCCAAAGACTATTTTTGGATGTTGGGTTCATTTACAAATTCTCACCCCTAGCATGGCATTGAAAACTACACGAAGGGACAGCCCATAGATGACTTCCCCATCGACGGGGCGTAAGCCCACTTATGGTTCATGCTGGAAACCGTCGATGGGTTCAATGTCTTGGAACAGGTAGTTTTGCAACCCAGGCTAAGTATCTACACACACCCTTACCCATGGACTGTCGACCAGGCCACTAGTCGTCGATTAATTTCCGTAGGTGAACTGCCTTTTGGATGTTTTGGACCCAACTTAAGTCCTTATTAAAGGACCCTTGGATGGTCTTTCTCAATAATTTCCAAGACGTTTCCACCCTACATACGATCATCTATGAGTTTAACATCTCTCACATAAATTTGATCCAAAACAAACAAGTAAAACTCGATGAAACACACCTAGACACACAAGGTCATTTCACGACACATCTTTCGAACGTCATGGACGTTCTTGGATGTTTGACCTATATACTCCACGAAACAGGACACACTATATACACATGTTATAGTAACTCATTTAAGGACCTAACAACCTCATGAATCACACATAAACACATAGAACAACATATGAGTCACATATGTGACTTACTCGTCAAATATCATGGTCTTCCCTTGACGTTTTACTTCAAATTCACTTAATACCTTAGGTAATGACTCTATAAAATATATTAGACCTATTTAGGACCTAATACAATGATGATAACAATGTTCGGATTTAATTCACCTGAGTCATTTTTGGGGTCTTACACTATCATAAAGGAATGACATCACAAGAATGAATAAGAGTCAATCATATCATAATAAGAAACACAACTACTCATGAGTCCTTATCAAGTCAACAAGTTCAACAACCAAGAAAATAAACATAACCTTCTCAATCAAGTAGCCTCAACAAGAAACCATAAACAATGTCCAACTTAACATAACATAACATTTAGATTTACATTTCATCTTATTTTAACATTATATCCAAATACATACTCATAAATGAACTAATCAACATATAGTATAAACAATGTACCTAGGTTATCATACATATATCATATATCATCATAACATCAACATACATAATAACCTCTTCCTAAGACTCCCCTAAATGCTAACTAGTGAATGTTTAGGTACAGTCCCATACCCCTACCAAGACTAATCTAGACCTCTTAGCTTATCCAAGTTAGAGTTCAAGTGCTTTATTTCATTTACCTTTTGGGAACATCTATCCCTAAGTGAGATCGACCACATGATGTGATATGGAATTTGGTGTCATAATACCTAACACTGAAAGAATGTAGACTACTTCCCAAGGTAGTATCAAAATATGAAACATAGGAACTACATGAATCCACTAGCTAGTATTCCTCTGGGGGCAACAATGTTCAACAACTAGGAGATAAAGTTGGGACACTTTTTGTGTGCCATGAATTATAGTCTCCAATCTAAAGAGTAATGTAGTGTTCCTACCTTCCTTATGTGGGATGGAACACCTCTTAATATAGGACACTTGTTGCTAAGCTAGAGTCCCTTTCTGAAATGTATTTAAGCCTTCAATTATCAATCAAAGCTTAGTTTAGGTAACCGGGTCTACCCCTTGTATAATTATCATCATCAATAGCTCAATAAGAAATGTATGGTGTAAGTATTTTCATCACAATTCATATAAGTGAGGTTAACACATTATCTTTACATAGCATATCATGGCACATTGATAGTTTTCATCATATTTATATCACATACACTTTAATAAACGTTACAACATAGTTAAGACATTTCAATTCAACATCATACCACCTTATCAGCCAAGTATAAGGCATAATCCAATGAAACATCAGGACTTCACCACAATTAATTAAATGAGTTAATATAAAAACATGCATAAAACTCACCGCCACACAGACAGAAACGTGTCGGCCGTCTGTGAGTCTATAGACCTACCCCGCACTCGTTCTGCACTTAGTCGATGATTTCATAGACTGTGCAGGTGAGGGATTCAATGAATTTGTTATGTTTGGGATAACGGTGGCATCGATGCCCCCATCATCCTCACAAATACCGTAGCCTACACCTCTACACTCCATCGATGAATTTAGAGGTTGTGCGGGTGAAGGTAACTTCTCAACCAGACTAAGTGTGGGACAATGATGGAATGTTGAATGAACCTATAGGAATCCATGTCAAGGGCCTTTAGTTTGTACTTAGGGATTCGTACCTAGAAGTTTCGACTATAGAACAACTTAAACACCTATTAGCTACCGTTCTACAAATTTTCGTACATTTCTAACTCCTAAAAGTTAGTCTAATAGACTAAGATACGCTAACACCCATTTTGAACAAACTTCCTGAATATTGTGGTTGTTCTTGGATGTTTTGGTTCTTAGACATTCTAAATGACCTACATTCAATAAATTGAACTTAAAAATAGTACTTAGACCTTACTACACCTATGTTAGTCTTTACGACAGGTCTTGGATTTTCAAGGTGTTACAAAGAAGGTAGGATCACTAATGTACTCTTGAGATTGAAGACCATGTTGCATTTAGCATAACGTGGGTTCCAATTATATCTACTATTTCTTGAACTATGTTTCCCCGATAAGAATACTAGCTAGTGGATCCATGTAGTTGCCATGTTAATGTTTTGGTACTACCTTGGCAAGTAATCTGCCATCCTTCAATATAGGGTTCCATGACACCGGATTCCACATTAACTCATATTTTCTATGAACTAAAGTAATTACCTCTAACTAGGATAACCTAAGGGGTTTAACTTAGTCGAGAAAGGGGTATGGGACTCTACCTAAATTTTGCGCTAGTTATCCATAAGGGAAGTCTTAGGAGGATGATCTTATATACATGAATATGGTTATGAATTTACATGTAATGTATATGATGATCTTGCACATTTATGTTACTACATAATTATTGGTTTCAGATATGAACATGTGTTTATCTCTATTACTAAAGAATGAGATATGTATTCCTAAATTATATGTTATGTGATGTTGGATATTAGTCATGGTTCTTATTGGGTTTACTTTATTGAGTAAGGTTATGTGGCTTTGTTGGGTTATTGCACTTGATTACTTAATGAGGGTTAATCGATAATTGTCTTCCATTGGTTATGTTTTCAGTACAATACTCCAGAAAATTACATGCCTACTGAAGATCCCAATAGGTCTTTAAGAATTCATATTGGGGATACATAGGCCTACAACGCCCAATATTGAAAATACTGGACATAGTATAGAAAATTGTCTAAGGACTATTAGCACAATTTTTATATAATGCCCAAATAACAAAATTGTTGGGCATATTAGAAAATATTAATTTGAAGGTGTTAGCCATTTTTTCTAAATGTTAATGAGTTGTTAGAGATGTCGTCATAAATATCCTTCTAAAAATCTTTCATTTTCATTCTCACATAAAAGGGATAAAAAAAAGAGAGGCATCCAAGTGTCAAGCCTAGATATCACAACGCATGAGCATTGAAGATGATCATATAAATGTGGCAGTTCCCAAGGATAAATTGAGGGTCCTTGGTACAATGAGTAAACATTCTCAAATGAACCATAAATAATTGTTAGTAAGGAAAGTTCAACCAAATCATGTGAAAGCACATGTGCAAGACATGTGTAGAAGCTTCCAAAGGAGGGGACCACCCTAACCGAATTTGGTTAGGGTAGTTAGGGGCAAAAACGTGCACAAGGGACCACTCCATATGGGGCCTAATCTACCTACAAATTCAAGACTCTAACCTACTGACCTAAATAACTAAATACCTAGGACTAACCTAATTGGACCGATTAGTGCACGCGAAAACCTAGGACAAAAATTGGGTTGACAATAACCTAATACAAGTTAAAGTGTCAACCTAGTACATAACATAGGATGGTCCAAAAGGTTAGTTATGGTCCTAAAAACTTTGCGGTACTTTAGTAATTCCCCTAATTTACCTAATTAATCAATTTATAAAATGAATGAATTAATTTAAAAGGGATAAAACCAAAAATAAAAAGGAAATTTTCAGATATCGATTAAGACAAGAAAGGGAAAGCCTAGTACCAAACCTCGGTTGGTCCAAAGAGTTAGTTAAGATCCTAAAGACATAAGGGTACTTTAGTAATTACCCTAGGCTACTTAATTAATTAATTTATCCACTTAATTAATTAATTTAAACGGGAAAAACTCAAATCATAAAACAATTTCCTCATTTCGGTTAAAAGAAGAAAAAGACAACGTAGTACCGAACCTAGGATGGTTCAAAGGATTGGTTATGGTCCTAACAACATAAGGGTATTTTAGTAATTACATTATATAACCTAATTAATTAAATTTGGAGTTTTATTAATTAGTTTAAATGATCAAACCGAAATTCTTACACTAACCTAGTACAACTCAGGAAAATCTTAGTACTTAACCTAGGATAGTCCAAAAACATTGATTTTTGTTCCAATGATTTAGGGTAACTATATTAGTTACCCTAGGTACGTTAATTAATTAAATTCGGAATTTAATTTATTTATTTGAAGGGGGAAAATGAAATTCTTTGGAAAAATTTAAGATTTTACCAAGTATTGTGTTCTCCTATGTTGAGTCCACGAAGGAGGGGCTTTTTAGTAATTAGTTAATTAATTTATTTCAATAACTTCTTAAACCTTAAGTTGAATGAGTAAATATCAGTTATTAAACATAAAAATAACGTTCAAACTCATAGACAAAAAGGACGCAAAAACAGTAAACACAAAAACCCAGAAACAAAACGGAAATTTCATCGATTCTGTAGGCCATTTTAAGTTTTTCGTTAAAGGTGGGTGTTGTAGATTAAGTTCTACATAGGTATTGGGTTTTATCTCCTGGCTTCTTTCTTCAAGAGGAATTTCTTTCGAATGATCAAAGATCTTAAAAACTAGGCTGTGTGTATCTATTCTTGTCGAACTCCTTTTCCCATAGTATCGTTGTTAAAATTTGAATATTGAATAGGTTGCAATCGATGTGTTGGTAGGCTGGTGAGACTGATATTAATATTATGGTTTTTTAATTAATTAATGATTGAATGAAGCCAAAAAGAGAGAAAGAAAACCCATTCCACAAGCCCCCCCCCCTACTAATATGGACTCATTTGATGCTAAGTGTTATTTGTGAATTAAAGAACGAGATACTATTTGAAGATATGTCCGACAATGTTACGTAGAAGAATTTACGTGTTTTTGTGCATACTTGCTGTTAATATGACGTTATAAATGTTATATAATCATAATATGCAATATGATTTTGTCAAGATTTTAAAATGGTGGCCTAAGTTATGTTTACGGTGGCTAATAGAATCTGCATGAAATCATAAGTTGAATGAATGTTTGGGTTATGCTAGTAAAATGGCTAACAATGTCATGCCCAAAAGTTTAATTGAATTTGCTTATATTATTGTTTTTTTAATAATGAAGGAAAAATTGGCCAATGAGAATCTCATGAAACTATATTTGAATGAATATTTTGCTTGTGCCAATAAATTGGCTATGAAGTCATTTCAAAACATGCTAGGCCAATACAAAATTTACACGAATCTTATGTGCCCAATATAGTACAATGTCAAATTAAACATTACTAACAGAACAAAATAAATCCATACTAACGGTATGTCAATCAATTGGACATGTCCCAACTACCCTATACGATCTTATATGGCTAAAATGTTTGAATCCCAAATGAATAAGCACATCTAATATAATTCAATGAATCCATAATTAAGGGCATGCCATTCATTGGTACGATTCCTAATACACTCTAAGTGAATGAAATATGAACTCACAAAACTCATTGAGTGAAGTTCTCATCGTCTGTAAACGATGATATGAATCTACTAAACTAAAGTAAGTAACATGAGTTATAACATACTTAAAGGGCTCTAAATTATTTAAGTGACCCGAATGGGGTGTTAAAGGATGTGTAACAAGATTCACTTACACCTAAGCTACTATGTTATAAGAATACTTACGTATGAAGGTGTTAGAAAGCGTGATAACGAGTCTTCATTATACCTAAGATGAGTGTAAGGACAATTCACATTTATCAATGGTAATTAATGAAATGATATGTAGGGGAATTCAATTTATCATGTACGTAAGGATGACAATCATTAAAAGAGTAATAAATCCTAAATCTATTTTATATTAGTGTAAAGACAGATTCACACTTCATACGTACATAAGAGATGAGAAATCGTCTATGATATATGAATACCACATGCTATGAAGCAAGTTGCCAGGAAGTATGAGTTGAATGTCATGTAACTTTATACTGAAAACCACTACGCTAGCTATGAGCGGTGATGACTTCCTTCAGAAGCGGCGTACTTCACGTAGCTCTTCACGGAGAAATTGTCCGCATGCCGTGGTATGGTCTCTATATCTCCTGTCATTGAACCTATACTCCCCATATGGATCTATCAGGGTTCGATCCCTATATCTTTCTAAAATTCGGGTATCTTTGGCGTGATCAACCTCTTTTTTCTTTGGGCGACACGGATTTCAGATGCTCACATGAATATGTCGGGTACGGGTAAAGGTTACCAAATAGAAGAATGAGTCCAGCCTCATGTATGGAATATCTGAATTAAAGATGCTAAGAAGGGTTATGCAAGAACAATAAGAAGGTATAATAGATCAAGTGATAACATTAGGTCATTCTTGGTCATTGAACTTCATGATCACGATGAGAGTCTTACACTTCATTCTAGGTATAGCTAGTTTTTATATCATCTTACGAATGAATGAAATGAATAATGTGAAGTACAAATGAACGAATGAAGCAGACTCTGTATTTTCTAAAGAAGACACTCGAGTTGAGGTCCCATATGTTGGGCCCTCACTTGAGATGTCTTAATGTTACATCAATGATTCAAAAGTGTCGTGTATATGAAATGTATAATATATAAAACATGAATTTAATGAAATTAATGGCATGATCAATAGAGAATTTCTTATGAAAGGTAATGAATATATTTTGTATAGAATGATTGACAATAAGGTAGGAAAATCATTCCTTGGTCCTTGGATTACTTACTTGATTCATTGTGGGATTTTGACCACAATGAATCATTGCATTTGTAAGTAAAACATAGAATCAAAAGAATTATTCAACTACACAACAACAAAAAAAAATACTGAAAAATAATCTAAGGCTTGTGCCAATATTGGAGTATGAAAAGATTGCTAAAGGTATATAAACAGGGTTAATACCAATTAATGGGCATAACAAATAAAGATTAGCTTATAAAAACATTCATACCCAATTTAAAAATGAAATATTTATCTTGTAAGTAAGGTATCCAATAATGGAGCATGGATTATGAATAAACTAAAGAATGGTCATAAATAATAAATATTGGCATATATATATAATCATACCCAAAGGAACTAAGAATGAAGAATCTAAAATAGAGTAGTCAAATCATTTCCTCCTTCTTGTAAATTGCATACTCTATTCATTGTAGGTATGGGACTACAATGAAACATTGCACTTTGATGTGAAACATAAGATTAAAGGAGATTATTGAACTACATAACAGGAGGAAGAAACAGACTGAAAAAAAATAATCTAAGTGTCAAAATCGCTAGAGTTTTTCTAAAATTATGTGGATGATACTAATGTTTTGAAATCTTAGAGAAAATGAGTTTTGTGCTTTGAATGCATTAAAATACATCATATTCTTACCTTACCACCTCAATTCACACCATCTACTGATTTAGGAAAGTCTATTCACTAGGCTTTCCATAAATAACATGTTTTTATGAGAGCTTCTTTGATCATGCATAACCTTATGTTTATGGGGTGGCATCACCCATACTTAGTACAGTGGTGTAATAACCCCTACAATTTACTATTTTAATAGATGCAAGTTAAGGGAAAAATTAACGACTCTTGCAATTGTTTGGACATCAGCATTTTTGGAGACCATTTTGTAGGTCCTCCTGATTTCGAGGATGCTACAATTTTGGTTCATCGTTAGTTTTAGAAAAAGCTAGCGGATGTTTCCCGTGGAATTTCTTTTGTACATTCATTTCGATGCTTTGGTAATAAGATCATTTTTGACAAACGTATTTATGATATTTTCTTATCCTATTTCATATTTTATTCTTATGATAGATGGTTGTTATATTAATGTTGAGCTTAGTATATGATGAATTCATGAAATAACTATATGAAGTTTATGTATGCTTCATACGCTTAAAATTGTAAATTTTTCCGCTAAAAATAACTATATGAATGTGATAAATGCTATATGAGGCTTGTCTGCGGCCTTTGAGAGGTCAACGACACCAGTTGCAATCCAGATTCTTGAAACTGGGTCGTGAAAAATATGGTATCAGAGCATGAGGTTAAATTAAATAGGATCTAAAGAACAACACAACCACATTACGTAGTTTATAACTTATTGTTGTGAAGCGCGCCGCATTCATGACTTAGAGACTACGCGATAGTAGGAAATTTTCCCTTCTTTTACTCTTTATCATGCTATCTAGATATCTGATACATTGTATCATTATAAGTATCTAACTTCCTTCTTGTGTGAACGCATTAAAGAATACACAAAAGAATTAGGAAGGTCAATGTGTTCTAAGGCGCCAGGATCCAAATCTGGCCTTACCAGGAAGGGGCCATAATGGAAATGCCCAACGTGGACGAAAGACGTGTGGTGTGTGTGGTTGTTCGCATGGAGGTGAATGCATGTTATTGTCTAAAATCCTACTATGAGTATTGATGAGGAGGAGAAGGATAAATTAGGTACATACCAACTCAAGAATAATGCTTAGACAAGGATTTGCTTCATAAGTGTTATGCTATAACAGACTATTGAAACATGGTAATAAGGCTTCAATTTAAAAATAAGTTGGACTAAAATGAGAAGAGCATGGTTCAATTCCAAAAAAACCAAATAATTTCAATCCTTAAATCCAATATAATGTTATCTAAGGGGTTAGGAGTTGATAAGAACCTTTCTTACAAAGAGGTTTATGTTGAAATTTTATATCGCCAAGTGAAACATTTGAGGAATGATACGCTCAAAATTAATTCTTAAATAAGAATTAAAGTAGTCGTGTCAAGTAAATAACCCAACTAGTGAGGTTTGGATCGTTCTTACAAGGAAAATAGTATAGACTTAACTTCAATCTATTATTACTATTTTTCAGTGAATTACTTCCTTGTAAAATAAAAATGATAAAAGGGGTTTTTTTCTATTTATGAATAAATGAAAATAACTAGAAAAATTAAAGGAGACACCTAACAGCTTCGAATGTTGGACTTTAATCAATTAATAAAAGTAAATAGGGTTACGCGTTCCCCACAGGTTCATAACTTGATAATTTCTAACTCTAAACAATTCTTTCCTATAAAGCTTTCCATTCAAATGTATCAGTTATGTATTTCTAAATCCTTGGTCCGGCATCTAAGAAAATTCAACTCCGCACTTGGTCCGACTACGTTTGTTGCCATACCTAACCCTTCCCTTTACCTCATATTAACATCATATTCGATAGTAGCTAAGTTATTACCCCCAGGTCGTACCAATCATACGATCCTATTAGAGTAGTATACACAAAATCTAGGTTGATTACTTCTTTTCGTATTGTCTACCTCCTTTGTTGGGTCCGGGCAATGCGATTAAGGTGAGTTTAAAAACGTTGGCCATGCCGTAAAAAGACTTCTAAGCGAAAGAATTATCAATACATGCAAGACAGTATTCTAGAATTGTTAGTTAGCTAGGTTTTTCATCATTATTGCGCCTATGGTTCCCACAACCCTAGTTATGGAGTTTCCGTTATACCTATATCATAGTACAATAGTCAAATATATGAGATATGGAATCATGCATTACTTCAATGAGAAGACTAAATTCTAAAGTTTACTTGATTAATCAGCAAAAGTCACCAACAATCATTTACAAAAGTCTCAATGTATTCAAGAATCTCCCAAAGAGTCTAAAAAATAATCCATAGTCTAACAATGATCAAGGGTGTAACCCCCCAATCACGAGGTTTTTCGAACTATTTATAAAAAATAAAATAAGAACTCTATAAGTTGGAAATATGTCAAAATGTGGCTCAGTTGACGGATCTCGTGACGGATCGTCGTGGTCAGGACGGACCGTCATGGACTATGTCGTCCCATACTTGTGCAATTTCTTTTGCTGATATCTCCATTACCCTCGACGGAAGGTATGACGTATCGTCACAGGAATGACAGTCCGTAGAGGGTCTCCGTTCCAAAACGCTTAAACTCTTGGAATTTGGGTACTGGATTACTTATCTTAAATTCATGATGAACCAGCAGGACGGGCCGTCATGGCTATGACGGTCCGTCAATCACTCCGTAACCCACAGTTGGTCAAACTTCCCCATCATCCTTTAGCAACTGCACTACGATGCCACCTACAGACCGTCACGGGCACGACGAACCATCACAAGCTATGTAAGCGGTACTTTTCTGTAATTCTCACTCCAAAATCTCCGCATTCGTCTTTTAGGCATATTTCCTACAAATAAATAGAAACTTACATAAATATTAGCATAAAAAGGCTTTTGGACACACTAAACTTAAAAAAGTATTAATAATAATGTGAAATCACGATATATCAAGGAATAAGGAGTTTCCCTCCGTAATTGTGTTATGGAGGAACCACCTTGTTGAGGGAGCAACATGGGAGGACGAGGTTGATATGAGATCCCGTTACCCTCACTTGTTCAGTTCTTGATGTTAGATATATTCTTCCGAAGTCTAGTTTTGTTAAAAAAAGTCTATGTTTTTAGTGCATTAGTAGATTTTGGTGTTGTATGTCCATAATCGTCTGTTTAATACTTGCACTATATGAGTTAAAATGTGTTCATGCTTGCATTCATGTTGCTATTTTTGTATAGTGTACACATGATTTTTGTGTTGCATGAGTTGTGATGTGAATTAAGTTATGTGTGATTGAGAAGGAAGTTCCTCAATCTAAAATATAAAGTTTCCGATAAGCTTTGAGTAATATACATCATACATAATAAGTATGAATCAGATATTCACAGAAAGTAGTTTCAAGAATCTTACAGTCTTTTCGAAAATCACCCTCTTTATTTTAAAATGATGTATAGTGTAATTTGGGGACGAATGTTCCTAGAGGGGGTTAATATATAATTCCAGAAAATTACATGTCTAGTGAATAGTCCAATAGGTCATTAAGAATGCGTATTGGGATATATAGGCCTTCCAATGCCCAATATTGAGAAATATTGGACATAGTATATAAAATAGGCTAAGGGGTATTAGCCAATTTCTATAGAAATCCCAAAGAAGCAATTTATTTGGCATATAAGAAAATATTGGCTTAAAGGATGTTAGCCAAATATTCTAAATGTTAATGAGCTTGTTTAAGATATGTACATGAAATAATGACCCTAAGCTAAAAATCTTCATTTTCATTTCTCACATATAAGGTATGAGGTATCCATGTGTCAAGCCTAGATACCATAACACATGATCATTTAAAATGATCATGTAAATTAACAGTGCCCAACGACATAGTGAGGGTCTTTGGGACGATAAGTAAAAATTTCCAAATGAACCATAAAAATAGTTAGTTAGTAGAGTGAAACAACCCATGTGCAAAACATGTGAAAAAGCTACCAAAGGAGGGGACCACCCTAACCGAATTCAGTTAGAGTATTTGGGGGGGGGGGGAACGTGCACAAGGTAACACTCCATGTGATCCTAACCTCCCTACTAATTCTAGTATATAACCTACTGACTTATATCATTAAATAAACTAGGATTACCGAATGGAGGACCCATTAGTCACCCGACATCAAAACCAAAACCGGTTCACCTTATTAAAATAAAAAAAAATAAAAAAAAAAATAAAAAAAAACCTAGTACAAGTTAAAGAGACAACCTAGTACCTAACCTAGGATGGTCCAAAAGGTTTGTTATGGTCCTAACAACACAGGGTTACTTTGTTAATTAGTCTAGGTTACCTATTTGATTTATTTAGAAAATTAATTAATTCATTTATAAGAGATAAAACGGAAAAAGGAAATTATTAAATTCCGGTTAAGACAACAAAGGGACAACCTAGTACCTAACCTAGGACGGTCGAAAGAGTTAATTAAGATCCTAAAAACTTAAGGTTACTTTAGTAATTAACTATTATACTTAATAAATTAATTTAAAGGGGAAAAACCGATATCACTAAACAATTTCTAGATTTCGGTTAAAACAAGAAAAACACAACCTAATTCCTAACCTAGGATGGTTCAAAGTATTGGTTATGGTCCTAACCACTTAAGGGTACTTTAATAATTAACTTAAATCAACTAATTAATTAAATTAGAAATTTAATTAAATGTTTTAAATGATCAAACCGAAATTCTTACACAAACAAACTACAACTCAAGAAACATCCTAGTACTTAACATAGGATGGTCCAAAAGGGTTTATTTTTGTTCCAATGATTTAGGGGCACTTTAATAGTTACCCTAGATATATTAATTAATTAAATTAGGAATTTAGTTAATTTATTTAAAGTGTAAAAACGAAATTCTTAGGAAAAAATTAGATTTGACCAAGTATTGTGTTCTCCTATCTTTAGTCAACTTAGGAGGGGATTTTTAGTAATTTATTTATTTGTTTATTTAAGTAACTTATTACACCTTAAGTTGAATGAGCCAATATAAGTTCTTAAACCTATAATCAAATTCAAACTGATACAAAAAAGGGACACAAAAACTGTAAGAAACAAATGCAAGAAAAAGGCAAAAAATTTATCGATTTCTCTAGGGAGATTTCAAGGTTTCTTCAAGGTTTTTGTTAAAGGTGGACTTCGTAGCTTAAGTTATAAATATGGTATGGGTTTATATCCTGGATTTCATTATCCAACAGAACTTTCTTTCGTATGATTCAAAGATCTTAAAAATTAGGGTTGTTTGCCCTTGATCTTGTCGAACTCCTTTCCCTAGTATCCTTGTTGCGGTTTGAATGTTGAATAGGTTGAATCATGATGTTGGTATGTGGTTCTGTATGATCTTAATTTGTATGTTTTTTATTAAATAATGATTGAATGAAACTATTAATTGGACTCGTTTCATGCTAAGTGTTATTATGTGATTTAAAAGAATGATACAATGTTAAAAATATTTCCTAAAATGTTATGCATGAAGATGTTATGGTTTGTTGTGCATAATTCCTGTTAATATGACGTTATAAAGATGATATATTTATCAAATTCTAATATGATTATGTCTAAGATTCTGAAAAGTGTTATGCCTAAAATTATGTAATAAGGTTGCCTAAATAGATATCCATGAAAACATAAGTTGAATGAATTTTTTGTTATGGCAGTAAAATGGATAATAATGTCATGCCAAAAAGTTGTATGAAATTAGATTATATTATTGCTTTCAAATATTGATGGAATATTGGCTAATGAGAATCACATAAAAATATATTTGAATGAATGTTTGGCTTGTGGCAATAAATTTACTATAAAGTCATTTCTGAATTTTCTAGGCCAATACTAAATTTACACCAATCTTATATGCCCAATATAATGTAATGTCAAATTAAGCATTACCAACAGAATGGGACAAGTACCAACATACCCTATACTAACTTAAATGACTAAAATGTTATAAATGACAAATTAATAACCACATCTAAAGTAATTCAATGAACCATAACCAAGGGCATGCCATTCATTGGGACAACTCCCAACATGCTCTAAGTGAATGATATATGAACTCATGAAACTCATTAAATCAAGTGCTTATCCTCCATAAACGATAATATGAATCTACAAAACTAAAGTAAGTAACGTAATTTATAACATAATTAAAGGGGTCTAAATAAAGTAAGTGAAAAGAATGTGGTGTAAAGAGGTGAGACAAAATTCACTTACAACTAATCTACTGTGTTAAAATGATACTCACGTATGAAGGTGTTAGAATGTGTGATACCAGTCTCATAAACACCTAAGGATGATTTATAAGGATAAGTCACATTCATCAATGTAAAATAAGGATGATATTAAGGGACAATACACATTTGATCAATGTAAAGTAAGGATGAGAAGCATCAAAAGAGTAAATAAATCTCAATCACATTTTATATGTAAGAGTAAGGACAATTCACACTTAATATGTAAAGAAGAGATGTAGAAATAATCTAACGAGCTATGACTACCTCATACTGGAAGCAAGATTCCATGATGTATGAGTTATATGTAAAGGAACTTTATACTGAGAATCGATTGTCCAACTTTGAGTGGTGATGCCTTCTTTTGGGAAGAGTAGAGATTCACGTAACTCTCATGAGATGAGACTCTCTAGCATGCTGGGTATGGGTCTCCTTATATCTCCAAGTATTTCAACCTATACTGCCAATATAGGGATCTAGCAGGGTTCGACTCCCTATATACGCTAGAATGTTCGGGTCACTTTGGCAAGTGATTTTACCTCTTTTCGGTATGGGGCAGAGAATGGATTTCATGATGCTCAAATGAACTATGTCGTTTATGGTTAAAGTTCCCAAAGAATGAATGAGGCCTCACTCGAAGTATGAAAGATAATGAAATGAATGATACCTAAGGTGTTTGTGCAATACAATGAGGAGGTGAAATCAGATTGATGTAATAACATTAGGTCATTCTTGGTAATTGCACTTCATCATCCTGATGATAATTTTAAACTTCATCCTAGGTATAGGTGGCGTTTACATCAGCCTATGAATAAATGAAATGAATAATGTGAAGTACGAATGAATGAATGAATCAAACTCTGTTTTTTCTATAGAAGGCCCTGGAGTTGAGGTCCTATATGTTGGGCCCTCGCTTGAGATGTCTTTAAGTTACATCAAATATTCCAAAGTCTCCTGTATATGAAATTTATAATATATAAAACATGAAAGTAATAAACTCATTCATGATCATAGAAATTTCTTAGAAACGTAATGAATATTAGGTAAGAATGAGTCCCTCTAAGATAGGAAATCATTCCTTATCCTTGGATTACGTATCAGATTGCATTGTGGGATAGTACTAAGACGAATAATTGCACTTGTAGTAAAACATGGGATCAAAAGAATTATGAAACTACACAAACAAGAAGACGAAAAAAGACTAAAAATTAACTATGCAGTGCCAAGTTAGGGGATGAATAGATGTCTCAAGGTATATAAACCGGGTTAATAACCAATAAATGGCCATAGCCAATAAAGATTGGATTATAAATACATTCATTCCCAATTTAAAAATGACATATTTATATTGTTAGTAAGGTAGACAATAATGGAGTATGGATTATGAATCAACTAAAGAATAGGCATAGAAAATAAATATGAGAATATATATATAATCATATCCAAACGAAATAAGAATGAATAATCTAAAGTAGAGTAGACAAATCATTTCCTACGTCTTGTAAATTGCTTACTCGATTCATTGTATTCATGGGACTACAATGAGCAATGACTACAATGAGCAATTTCACTAATAAGTGAAACATAATATTAATGGAGATCATTGAACTACATCACAAGAAGAAGAAACAGACTGAAAAATAATATAAGTGGCAAAAATAGGGCTCTCGAGTTTAGACTATAAAATTTCCAAATCTTCGCTTGAGTTGTTCTAAAATTACGTGAATGACACTAATATTTTGTAATCATATATAAAATAAGTTATTTTATTTTAATGCATTAAAATACATCATATTCATACCACAATTCACATCTAACGATTTAGATATGTCTAGTCACTAGTCTTTCAAAAAATAGCATGTTGTTTACGAAGAGCTTTCTTTTATCATTCATAGCCTTATGCGTAAGTGTGAATGCACCCATACTTAGTAAAAGTGGTGTACTAACCTCTACTATTTCTATTACAAGATGGCATGGTAAGGACGAATTACCACAAGTCTTGGCACGTTTGGGACGATCAGGCATTTCTACAGACCATTTGGTAGGTCCTCTTGATTAAAGGATGTTACACTTTTAGTCCAGCCTTAGTTTTAGAAAAATCTAGCGGATGTTGTCCCTAGCATTACTTTCAAACTTTCATTTCGAAGATTTTGTAATAAGAACGTCTTTGTCAAATGTATTTATGATATATTCTTATTCTATTTCAATTGATTCCCTTTAGGAAAAAAAAAAAAATAAGATGGTTTTTGTTATATTTTTAATGGGGTTTTTGAGCTTAGTATAGTGATGAATTCATGAAATAACATATGAAGTCTATGTATACTTCTAAGTTAATTTTTACACCTTTCGCTAAAAATGACCTTCTAAATGTGATGAATGCAAGATGAGGCTTGTTTGTGACCTCTGAGAGGTCAAGGATGACGGTTGCGATCCGGATTCCAGAATCTGGGTCCTGAGTGTAATACACTGCTTTTTATGTTTGTGCCTATTATAAGTGTATGATAGAGTTGCTTTGACTAAGTTTTCAATGATATGATATACATGTTGACTTTACTAGACATAGTATTTTTGGACTTGTGATGTACATGCTTTTGACTTAATGAATATGTCTTAATGATTGGTATGGTCTTCTTAATTGTTCATAAATCTTTTCAAATTAAATTTAATGGTTTAATGAATTGTCCTTTTTAGCATGATTTGATGATATTTGTGCGTATGGTCTCATACATAGTACAAGTGGTGTACTAACCCCATTTTCTCTCTTCTCCACAACATTTTATGTTCTGGTTGGGATTATCATTCATCAAAGTTTGATAGGTACACCTTCTCCGTGAGGCAACGCAAATATCAAGAATATGAATTTATTCTAATTTTAAGACGCTTATGTTCTTTCCTTTTCATTTGAGTGTTAAAAAGTGTATATCCTATATATGGCTTTATTAAATTCATGTATGGTTTAGGAAAAAATTTTTGTACTCTTGATAGATTGTTATGAGATGAGACATCCATTTGAAACAATGTTATATCGTATATATCTATGTGGAATAAAAGTAGAGACTATGTAATATTCCTATACGAACGGTCTATATATACTCGATATACATATTATATGTATGTAGAGGTCTATGTAAACCTTAATGAACAAGTAATGAAGAGTTATTAAATTTTCCTCATTTTTGACCTGTGAGAGTAGTGATGTAAGCTAAGAGGTTAGACTTAGTCCTCAATGCCAGTTACGTCTAGGGGGTGCTCCACGAATGTGACACTAAGTTTGTATCAAGGTGTCAAAATCGCTGACAAGTCAAAGTTGAGCATCAAGGACTAGGTGGTCTAACTCAAGATATTTATATCCCCACATGAAAGTGGGAAGATGTCAACATGGACTTTGTGGTTTGTTTACACCGAACACGTAGACAACATTACTCCATTTGGATAATAGTTGATAGATTGTGTAAGATTGCCTACTTCCTTCTCATAAAGGTATCGTACTTGGCAAAAAAGTATGATAGATTGTATGTTAAGGAGATTGTGAAGTGGCATGGCGCGCCCATGTCAATCAATTAAGATAGACGATCCAAATTTAGTTCAAATATCTTAAATCTTTCAAAAATGGGCTTGGTACAAAACTTAAGCTTATAACCACTTTCCACCCTCAAACGGATGGACAATTGGAGTGCACCATCCAAATTCTAGAATATATATTGAGGGCTTGCGTGATTGGTATCAAGGGCAATTGGGATGATCACCTACCATTAATCTAGTTCTCTTATAACAATAGAAAGCATGTGATATCCAGTATGGCATCTTTTGAAGAACTTTATGATAGGAGGTGCAGGTCTCCGATTGGATTGTATGATCTGGGTGAGTTTTCTCTTCTTTGCCACGAGATAGTGTGCGGGGCCACAAAAAAGTTTGATTCATAAGAGAGAGGCTTAAAATAGCTTGTAGTCGACAAAAATCATATGGTGAAAATAGAAAGAGTGATGAGGAATTCAAAGTAGGAGATTGGATCTATTTTAAAATTTCACCTATTAAAGTGGTGATGAGGTTTGGAAAGAAGGGGAAACTTAGTCCGCGTTATGTGGGTCCTTATAATATTTGTAAAAAGGTAGCGGAAGTGGAATATTAGTAAGAATTGCAAATTGAATTAGCCTCAATTCATCCAGTGTTTCATCTGTCTATGCTTAAGTAATGTATAGGTGATCCGATTTCGATTCTTCTTGTATTAGGTTTAGAGTTTAAGTAGGATCTTTCTTATGAAGAGGTCGTGGCAGAGATCTTGGATTGCCAAGTTATGAAATTGAGGAAGAAGGAGGTTTCCTTCGTAAAAGTTCTTCGAAGGAACCACCGTGTTGAGGGTGCAATATAGAAGGCCGAGGCCGATATCAAGACCTGCTATCCTCATCGTTTACCTCCTACCCCTACCAAAGTTTAAAATTAGTAGTTTTCTCTTAAATTAGTACTCTAAAAAATGTTTAACATATGATGTCTTCTAATATGTGCATGTTTTTTAGATATCCATGCCTTGATTAGGTGATCTTATTGTTAGGACCGAAAATAAGTAGGTGTAAATGCGAAAGCTAGCAAAGAAAACCTCGAAAAATTATGAATAAGAAGAGAACGAGAAATATACCAAAAGATACAAAGAACCTTTTCCTACTAGAACAAAAATTAGTCATCCAAACCGGTTCTAAAGGAAAGCAGTATGGTAAGCAATAAGGGCAATATAAATCTAACACATCTCTCCCCTTGACCTGAATTGAAAAAAAAAAAATTATCCTCCAACCGTCTTTACTTTAATTCCAAAACAACTTGCTTCTCCTCTTCATCATCTTCTTTGAAAAATTTATGTCTCAACACAGAGAGCCTATCTTAAATAGTTTCTCCAACAAAATCTTCATTACATTCAAAAAGGTTACGGATAGAACTACAGCCGCCAAGATGATTTCCTCTTTCTAACATTGTTAAATCATCAATTATTGAACCACTAATCCTAACTTCATCATTGAATTTGTCTCTGATATCACATTTTAGGAACGAAAATAGTAGGTGTAATCATGGGTTCGAATCCCACAAGTGCAATTTTAAAAAAGTAGGTGTAAATGAAGAACCTAGCAAAGAAAACCTCGAAAGATAACGAGTAAGAAGACAACGAGAAATATACCAAAAGACAAAAGAATCTTTTCCTAGTAGAAAAAGGATTATTCAATCCAAAACCTTTTTTTAAATGGAAAACCTTTTCGTGGTAAGAAATCAGGGCAAATAAAACCCAAATTTTATTTATGTTTCTCATAACTAATTTGCACTTAAATTTGCAGTGTGCTATATTACTTTCATGAGAGTTGTGTTTAACTTTTATAAGTGTTTTCTTTATAAGAAATTGAATGAAAACTCTTTGAAGATGTTCATGTTGAAGTTATGTTAATATGGAGAAGTTAGTTCCTCCTTATGTGATGAAAATGATAAGTTTTTATGTGTTATTAAAAGTGGAGTAAGCTCCTATATGTTGATGTTATGTTTAAATGTTGAAAGGAGTTGTAATTCCTCTCTATATGTTAATGTTATATTTTATAGGTCTGACGACGGACCTTAGTTGATTATACTTTGGATGATCGGATCTGGAACTCATTATGATATTTTTTGTTGGTTGACTGCTAGTCTTGAGTCTCTTCCTTTTTCCTAAAATAGGGTTTAAGGTGTCATTCGGGGACGAATGGTAATAGGGCGGGGGGGGGAGGGATATTTTAGCACCCAGTTAACCTTGCTCCATGAATGTTACAAGGTCCAATTAATGTGTAAAATCCGATGATTTTGAACTAAATAAGTGTAAATATATTATTGGAGAAGTATTATAGTCAAAACATGAAAGAAAGGCCTTAACGTCCGAAAATTAGCAAAGTTGAACTAGTAGACGTCCCTTTGTTTGGTGAAGGCTTGGGAGTGTCATATTAAGTCTAGAAATTGTAAATAGATTCACCAAGTGATCATTCTCAAGTAAAGGGCAATAAAATTGAAAAATAATTAGTAAATCAAGTAAACAATATACAAACATCATGAAGTTGGATAACTAAAGATCCAAATGTCAATAATGTTCAGAGCGCAATACTTCAAGAGGTTCAATAACAAAACTTGCCCGAAATATACATCATTTCATCGCACCAAAAATGAGCATGTATCAAGGAAGGTCGACGCCGTGTATCAAGAAGGGTCAAATCCCAATAAACAAGAGAACCAAGAACAATATTAAAACTGGCTTTCTAGTTATTATTTCAAATGGACAACTCTCATACTTAAGACGAAATCAAAATCCATAGTCAAGAAGGAAAATTATTTGAATTAAGAGGCATGTCGATAGTGAGAAATTCATATCCACAATAAGGACAAGGTAATAACAAGAGTTCCAATTTATTAAGCAATCTGTACAAGAGAGGAAGTTATACAAGAGTCTTTAACGTCACAAATGACAACAACACGAAAATTCAAATTGCAAGAGATAACAAAGGTACCAAGATAATCTTTCAGATATACAAGAAGGTAAAAATAGTACAAGAGTACTATTACACAAACCTCTACATGATTAGAAAAAGAATGAAGCAAAGTTCCAGAAACCACTTCTAGAGTTCAAACCGTAGACCCCAACCAACCATAAATTCGAAACTGGCTACCGAGTATATAAACTTTTAAATGAAATACAATAACTTCTTTATTTTTTAGTATCTAAAAAATAGCTAAGTAAAACTTGATAACAATAGAAAGTATGCTAATCCTCACAATTACAATTATTTCAATCAGTACAATGATTCAGGCCAACTTAATGTGTCAAGTTGCAACAAATATTTGAAAGAGATAACGGAATAACTGGACATTATATCCTTTATAAAATATGTAGGTACATATTTTAAGCTTGAAAATAATCAATAATTACCTCAAAATACCTTTTTAAGAAAAAGATCAATACAATATAAAAGTTTGACCACACAACAGCATTTCTAATGGCCGAAGTTGGGACTTAGAAGTTATATCTTGCGTCCAGTATTTCAATATTAATCCCCGAGAACATTAGAGGATTTCAAATTAAACATAATAGTTTTAAAATTACAAATTAATTTTCCATATCATATTTCTTCATTGAAAAAAGTTTCTTGCACGCAGATATGATTTTTTATTTTAAACTACCAACACAAACGCATCCAGTAATTTAAATAAATTCTTATCTCTGCACCCCAAATACGGAAGTGTGTGTGTCGAATTTCAGCCAAAGGGAGCTAGTTTTTATCTTGGTTTTGAAGAACAACTCTTTAGCTAATTTTCTAAGGTTCCTACATTTGAATTTTAACGAAATTCACAAAAAGGTGATTTCCAAAAAAAATTGTGCTGCCCAAATTGCATACATGTTAAATACACAAACTTTCAACTTACATGTAATTCTTAATAGCAAATTTACATAAATAACCGCATACAATACCTTAAATTACGATAACACTTATGTAAGGCACGTTCACAATTACCAAAAGATTTCTAGTTCCCAAAATGAGAATAAAACACATATAGTAATTAAGCGATGATGTATCGACATGTAAATCATGGTCTAGTAACTTAGGGGTCTTACAAATCTCTCCCCCTTAAAGAAATTTTCTCTCGAAATTTACCTTAGACTATTCAAAAAACAAGTGCGGATATTTAGTCCTCATGTCGTCTTCTCTCTTCCTTGTAGATTTTTTTCCAGAATGGTTCTTCCAACGTAACTTTAATAAGAGAATTCGCTTGTTCCTAAGCTACTATACTTCCCGACCTTGAATTATGATAGGTTTTTTTATTAGAAGTCAAGTAAGGATTCACCTCAATATATTCAAATAGGAGAATATGAGACGGATTAGAACGATATCTTCTAAGCATATAAAATGGAAGACATTGTGAATCTTATCTAACTCAGGTGGTAAAGTAAATTTATATGCAAATGGTTCAAACCTTTCAAATATATCATGAGGTTCAATAAATCGGCGACTAAATTTTCCTTTTTGGCAAAATATCATAATCTTTTTCCATGGAGAAACATTTAAGAATACATTATCTCCGATTTGATATTCAATGTCATGCCTTTTTAGATAATTGTACGACTTTGTCTATCCTAAGAAATATTTAAATGATCCGTGATAATTTTCACCTTGTCCTCTGTTTGCTGCACCATTAAAGTACCACTAAGATTTCTTTCACCAATTTAACTCCAAAAAAAAAGGGTCCGACATTTTCTTTTATATAAGGATGTGTAGGGAGGCATTTCAATATTTGATTGGTAGATATTATTGTAAGCAAATTCTATCAAAGCAAAGTGTTTGTCCCAACAAACCTCAACCTACATAATGAATGTTTTAAGCATATCCTCCAAAATTTGTGTCAATCTCTCCGACTGGATATCTGTCTGAGGATGTAACAAAGTGACAAATTTAAAATTAGCACCCAGAGCTTCCTACAAGATGCCCAAGATCTAGATGTAAGCCTTGGGTCTCTATTAGATACAATAGACACAAGGATCCCATGTAGTATTACAATCTCATTAATGTACAACTCGGCAAACTCTCAAGTGAGTAATCCATTCTAATTGCTATAAAGTGAGCACTCTTGGTTTGCCTATCAATGATCCCATATATTTCATCATGATTTCTCTGAGTGCGAAAAAGTCCAGAAACAAAGTCCATAGATATTCTCTCCCATTTTGTTTCTAACATCGACAAAGGTTGTAGTAAACCAACCGGGGCTTAATGTTATGCTTTACTTGTTGACAAACCAAGGTTTTCAAAATTAACTCCTCATTGTCTTTCTTCATACTATTTCACCAATATTTTAATTTTATGGTCTCGTAGATCATTATGTCTCCTTGATGCATTGCATATGATGAACTATTTGCTTTTTTCAATATTTCACTCCTCAATTTATCAACATTAGGGAAACATAACATGTTTTGATAAAGTAAGACTCCGACTTTTGTAATGTAAAATCTTGTTTTCCCCATGTAGGACCTGTCTAGTTAATTTTACAAGTTTCTCATCTAATTGTTGTGCTTCCTTCACTTTTTCAAGTAATATTACATTTACTTGAAAATTTAAAAATAACTAAACCATTTTAATCAGGATTAAAACAAACATTTATGGTTATTAACTGAAGGATCACTATCAAGACTCAATAAAACTTGCCAAATGTATTTTTGTGACTTTAATAATCAGCAAGCCTTCCACATGGCTTTACTTTTGATAATATACAATCCTTCAGTCATAATCATTGATATGTTCAATCCACCTGCGTTTTCTTAGGTTCAGATCCTTTTAAGTAACCAAGTACTTTAAGCTCTTGTGATCAGTAAATATATGACATTTCACTCCATACAATAATGTCGCCAAATTTTTAAAGCAGAAACTATAGCATCAAGTTCAAGATCATGAGTAGGAAAATTCAATTCATTTGGCTATAATTTTCTAGAGTCATAAGATATGACCTTCCCTTCTGCAACAAAACACAATCATAGCATTCCTGAAATAAAAGGGGGGTGGTGGGTGGAAAGGGGAGGGGGGTGGAGGGAGGTGGAACATGGAGTAGGAGGTTGAGTGTCTCAGTGGGGAAGAGGTGAGTCTAAATCGGGTGATGGGAGAGATAGATGATGAAGGATTGGGGGAGTGTGCGGGGATATGATAGTAAAGGGGGGATGGGGGGGAGGGCGGGGTGAAAAGTTGGGGTGTTGTTGGGGTGGAGGGTATGATAGAAAAAGGAAAGAGTTCGTGTAGGATGGATGTGACGTTGGAAGCGGAAACTGAGAGGTAGAGAGGGAGGTGGCGAAGGTGAGGAGGTGGAGGAGAGCTAGAGTGAGTGGAGGAAGTGAAAAGAAAAACCGGGGGAGTGGGTTAGGTGGGCCCGTGATGATGGAAACGGAAGGTGTAGTGGGAAGCGATGGAAGTGAAAGTTTGGGGATGGGAGGGGAGCGGGGGAAGGGCGGAAATCAGTGGAGTATTGTTGGTGGCGGCTGGGGTCGGGTGGGCCCCGGGGATGATGGAAGGGGAGGGGGTTATAGCGGGGGTAGCTAGGGAGATAGGGTCTGAGATTAAGAGGTGAATGAGACATGAGCGCACCAGGGATGGATGTGTGTAGCGGCAGCGCGGGGTGGGGAGAGGTGATGTGGAGTTGGCGGGTACGTCCCCTGATTGCCCCGCCCTCATCTCTCCGTGTGTTGTTTCTGATTCTTTCTAGTGTCTCATGCTTTTACCCGACCAACCCTCCAACACACCGAAAAGGCGGCTAACACAAACACGACCAAGGAATCTCCCACGGCTAGAGACAACCAAAGCAACTTACATTGGGACCTAGTTAAAAGAGCCGTATACACATCGGCACGGGCGGTGATAAACCTACCGGTGGCCGAGGTGGGGGCCCAGAGGTATGAGTTGAACCGTCAATGTAAGCATAGAATGTCAGAGGTAGAACGTATAAGGGGGGATCGCGGGGAATGAGGTGACTAAAAAACGTTCGATATTACTCGGACGCCACCAACCACAAGCGAAGGGGATTGGGGCTAGATGGAGAGATGGAGAGCAATATAAGGGTCCGAGGAACGGAGGACGCGGGATGTAGTGAGGGAGAGGGTGCTATAGTGGTCCTTGGGTGGGATACAGCTCTAGATTTGAACTTAGGGAGACGTAGGATATTGGTAAAGAGGCAATAGATATGTGGGGGCGGTATGGTTTGCACGAGCAAGGCAAAGAAAATAGGTGAGTATAGCCGGGAAAAGACGATGGAGCGTGTGAGTTTAGGCAGTTGACGGGGGTTTTTGTTTGTTCACCACACCAATCATTATACCTTCTGAAATACATCCTTTTACAACTACATATTTTTTTTTTTTCCTTCATTTTGTAGATTAATTATAACTGCCGTCGTGTATTCAAAGAATGGTTTGAGATCTTAGAAATCTGTCAATCCCAAATTAAACTTGACTTCCTTCTGCAATAGTTTAGGTCAGGTGAAGGCAATAATAAGAGTCTTCAAAAATCTTCTATAAGAATCCTGCTAAGCCCAAGAAAACTTCTTACCCAGTCGAACTGTTAGGAGTCTTCATTCTAAACAACTTGTCTTTTACTAGGATACAACCTTCAAAACCTTCACTTGAGACAACGTAACCCAGAAAAAACCTAATCATCAAGGCCAAAATTCTCACACTTATAAAAATTTTAAACATCAAGGTCATGGTGCTCGATTTGCTGTCAAATCTACAAATTTTTGTGAAGTTCATTATCATGGTCTTCACTAATTTATGAATATATTAAAATTATCATCTATAAAAACAACCACAGAATGATCAAGATTAGCAGTGAATACACAATTCATTAGATCCATCAATATCACAAGATCATTTGTTAATCAGAATGGCATCACAAAAAATTCCTAATGACCATGGCATGTTCTAAAAGTTGTTTTAGGAATACCATTCTTTCTAACACTTAGTTGGTGATATCCACACCTTAGATCGATATTTGAGAATAGTTTAGAACCCTTTAGTTGATCAAACAAATCATTAATCCTTTGAAGTGGATATCTATTGTTTATTATCATTTTTTTCAATTGTGTATACTCAATGCAAAACCTAAGAGTTCCATCTTTCTTCATTAGAAATAACACAGTTGATCCCTAAGGAGAAACCCTAGGTCGAAGACAACCTTTCTCAAGAACTTCTTGCAATTGGGATTTCAATTAACTTAATTTTATTGATCCAATTCTATCCGGAGTGCGTAAAATAGGGCGTAATCCCGGAATAAGCTCAATTTTCACATTAAAACCCTATTTCCTCCAGGGAGGGGCCATCCGGAATGTTTCTATGAAAGATTTCGAGAAAATAACACACAGCAGGCTATGGCCCTTTATACAAGGACCCGCCAAGTGTGTAATCAACATATGTTATCAAGTAATGCCCCACAAATTGACGCATCAACCATTCTTTCCAAGTCCCCGAAATAATACGCACATGTCAGGTCATCACCACCCTCGTATGATGATAATGCTTACTCATGAAGATCATAAAGTCCGTGCTTTGAATAGAATCATGACTGAATTATATTATAAAGCAATTCCATCCCGATATAACATCAAAAATCCTTCATGAGCATTTTCATCAAATCATGTTGGTAATACTAGATTTTCAATTCACAAGGGACAATAATGGATACTGTAAACGACTGTTAGAGGGTCCCGTTTGAAGTCAATTTTTCATTTCAGGAAACCTTCTAAGTAGTCGAACGGACCGTCATGGCCCGAACGGACCGTCGGGGGTCTCGTGTCCAAAACACTACTTAGAATCTGAAAATTTGGGTCAAACTAATATCGTACTTCTAACGTCAAGACGGGCTGGCAGGACGGACCGTCTCCAGGCATGACGTCCGTCACAAATAGACTCTTTAATAATTGGAGTCTCTAACTTTGTGACGGATCGCCCTCAGGACGGACCGTCGCGGGGAACGAGGGCCCGTCACATGCTGCGGGACCCTGCACTGGGTCGGATTTCTGTTAAATATTTTAAGGGGCGTGTTTGGACTATTCCTCTTATTCTTATAAAGTTTTGAGTGGATTAGATGGTAATAATTCAATTACTTGGGTTCAAGGAGATAACCTTGAAAGCATAAGGGGTGTATTTTATCTTCTTTTATACTTAATTTATCTATTGTCAGGGTCAAAGTCACAGGGTTTGCATACGAAAAATAGAAAGAACCGAGAAAAGGGGAGAATCACGCCTCGGGAGTGAGGATCAAACGATAGGGACGCACGCTTGAAAGGTAGATTGCTTTATCCACAATTCTTTGGTGGAGGTAGGTATGGTTTTTTTAGCTATTTAATAGTAAAAACTCGTAATATCGAATGATATGTATTGTGTGTATGTGTAAACCCTTCTGATATGCTTAATATATTGTGTGTATGCATGTGTGTTTATATATAATTGTGAGAAATTATGCATGATTAGGCTGTTGAATCTCTTAAATCCTAAATTTACATTGTTTAATGATGATGCCTTGGTATAAAGAAGGCTTGATGACCTACAGTAAATGAGATTAGAGGATCGGGTTCCACGTTCCGACACCAGGATAGTATAGAGGATATCGGTGTCACGTTTCGCACCGATGGATGGTGTTATAGTATATGCGATCAGGCTTGTCACTTTCCGACACCAGGATCGATATGGATCAGGTGTCACCTTTCCGGCACCACAGGATATTAATATGGCTCAGAGTGTCACGTCCGACACCAGGATAGTATATGGATCGGTGTCACGTCCGACACCAGGATATGTAGTAGTGGAGCGGAGTGTCACGTACCGCAACAAGAGGGATAAAGATATTAATCTTGGAAATATGTTAATATACCTCAAGTCCGAACAGAACATGTTTTCCCAAAAGAGTATGGTGTTTGAGGCCTATATCATGGATGTGGTGGTATGTTATCATGATTTTTTTATACTTGTTGCATACCTGTTAAGAATCTTATTGAATTTTTATGATATTATCGTGGAAATATAATTCTTTCTATTTTGAGTTGGCCGATGATACCGTACTAAGTACTCATCGTTTTTTGTTACGGACCCCTACTTGAATTGTTTTTTTCCTTTGTATTGGTGGAGTGCAGCATACGTACCATCGTCTTCAACTCAACCGCACTCTAGAGCCAGTCTTCATCACTCAATCTCATGGCGAGCTAATGCTTCTAAGCGTTGGACAGATCAACTTCTCATGTCTTGATGCCTTTAAGTTCCCGCATGGACTAGCTTTTTTACTTATTTTCAGCTTTCATTTATACTCCTTAGATTAGTAAATTTGTGAGGATAGTTTCTTGTGGGTGATGACTTCCATAATTTTGGGGATAATGATTGATTAAATTTGAAATTAATTTAATCTGATTTCGTTAATGATTTTTTTAAGTCTTATCGCATCGTATTTTTTTTATAATGGTTAAAATGTTGGGGGTTAGATTGGTTGGTTCGATCACATAGTAGGACTAGTGTTGGTTGCCACTCGCGACCCGTTTTGGGCGTGACAACTTTGATATAAAGCATTAGGTTCGTTGGTCCTCATCACACAAGAACGAGTCTATTAGAGTCTTAGGAACGCTAGGGGTAAACGCCTTTACTAACTTTTCTTTGAGAGGTATAGACTTCAGAAAATTCCATTCCTTTCTTTCTTTTGTCTATTACCTTGGACCACATGGTATCTAGGTGATACGAATTGGTATCATCTGACAATCTTCACTCTATTGCGCAGATGGTTAGAACTAGAGTCAACAACTACGCCAACACCGCCACCAAAAAAAACCGCGCAAAACAGGTGCGTCTGAGAGCCAGCACTGGGGTTGTAGCTCGAAGAGGAGTCCTGGTCAAGGGGGCCGTGGGTAGAGGTCGTGGGAGGACGTCCTCTAGAGGTAAGAGGACAAGCACCGTTCCCTCGATACTGGGGGCTGAAAAAGGGGCGGTGCCCTCCTCCCACCGACTGAGGAAGTAGTAAGAGAGGGCGATGAAGGGAAAATTATCAGTGCGATGAGGATTATACCGACCACCCCAACCTACCCAGAGATGATTAATCAGGTCTTGCTTAACTTAGGGCACACCAGGGTTATCTGATCAAGGCAGACACCTCCAGTTTTTTCGCAACCAGCCTCTCAGTTCAGGAAGTATGACATTCCGCTGCTGAGGCTTCCCTCCTGGATGCCTCATTGGAAATAGCACGTTTTTCTCGTTTGACTACAAGGGCCCATAATTGAACAAATCCATCATGACTTTTCCTAAGTTTCTTGAATTTGGAAAAAAACCGCAAGTCTTCAAGGGTGCTGAATTGAGGATGCCTAACGATTTTTCTTGTTGATGGCATAAGTCTACATAAAATTGTATAGTGGAACGATTTGGCGTTGAGTTCTAACGTATCAGTTCAGGAAATTGCCAAATGTGTTTGCGGTCACATGTTGAGTGTCAACCCTACAGCATCACCTATGACTTTGGCGCATTCTCTACTTATTTATGGAGAAAGTATATCCCCCGAAACCTTGAGGGATAGGAGGAGCGATGGTTCTTTCTTGAGTCTAGAGGCAAGGCAGATGTTGGTGTCTGCGTATGAAAGGCTACTTCCGGGTCACTAACTAGGTTGCCACCCCACCATCTTGTTCATTCCACAAGAGCGGATTCGCCGTTTTGTGAAGGGGTTTGATGTCAATTGGCGGATTTACGCCTTACCGTTAGCGGCTATAGCGAAATCCTTTCACAAGAGGTGGTACCCTTCGTGTAGAAGTGAAGGAGTGAAGCCAAGATGCCTTCACCAGGAATCGACATCTCAAAAGGTTTCGTAAGGGAGGTGGAGTTAATGTTCTTTAATCCAGAGGGCAGGGTTCAGGATGTTTAGCCAGCCGCCCTATTCAGTCTTCACTGCAGACGGTAGTTTGGGGTCCACCGCAACCGGTCAACACTTCTCTTAGTTTGGAGTTGATCTCCCCAGACTTCGTCATTCTCACCGAGACCTAATGTTGAATCTAGAGAGTTTTTTGATGCGGGGGACCGGCACATCAAGAGGTATTGGTCCCAAACAGAGTACAGACCTCAAATAGTTCCAAGAGGTAGAGGTGGTCCTGGGAGAAGGCCGCCATTCTGGGAAGGACGGGTGGCCGAGTATGGTGGTCACCAAAACGGCCGGTGTGACGGGCAATGGGAACGTACTGCACCGCACCTGTAGAGGAATGGGCGACAGCAGGTGAGAGGGCCCACTGTTACACTTTCCCCTGGGCGGCTCGGAGCGATACATCCAGATGTGTTATCGACAGATAATCTTTTGGTTTGTGATTACATGGCGTCTGTATCTTGATCTGGCTCCAACCATTTTCATATGTATCTTTCCTCTTCCTCCGGTCTTAATTTACATTGTGAATGCTTACATGCCTATTTCGAGTATTCTACTCGGTGGTGGTCTATGATAGTTGAAAAGGTGTATATTTCTTCTTGCCTTGTGACCTTTTTTGGGGGACGCAACACTCATGTAGACTGGTTATCTTAGACTTGGTTGATTTCGATGTAATTATGGGTATGACTTGGCTTTCTTTCTCCAAATTTTTGCAATCTTAATTGTAATGCTAAAACTGTAACGTTGGCCAAGACTGGTGCATATCCGTTAGGTGGTGGGATGGTGTGGGGTGACACACTGTCCCTTCATTTCGTATACATCTCCTTTCTTCTGCTAATAGAATGGTTAGTAAAGGGGTGTTTAGCTTTTCTTGGCACACCTCAGGTATATACTACCCAAGTACCGGTTCAATTGAGAGTCGGGTTTTTTTCGGTAGTCCGTAGTTTCTGATGTTTCCTGCAGACCTCCTGGTATGCGGATAGAGATATTGACTTTGCATTGATCTGACCGGGTAATTCCAGGCCCATTTCCATCCTCCTTATAGACTGGCTATCCAGCAATTAGGGAGTTAATGCCAACATCAAGAGTTGTTAAGTAAAGGTTTCATTAGACCAAGTGCCCCCTTTGGGTGCTGCTCCGGTGTTATTTTGAAGAGAGGATGGGAGTTTTTTGGATGGCATAAGACACCTACCGGCAATTGAACAAGTAATTGTTAAAACAAGTACCCTCTCCCCCCCCCTCCTTCCCCGCATTGTATTTTGTTCGATTAGCTTACAAGGTGCTTGCACCTTCCTCGAGGAATTGATTTGATAAATCCTTGTTGATCATCAATTGAAAATACGGGCACCCAGATGTGCCCAATACTTGCTTTTTTTTTTCGGACCAGGATGGCATTATGATTCTTATTAATGTCCTTTTGGGCTACGAATGCCCATGCTGTTTTCTGCTGCTTTAAGAGCTTGATGAATGGGATTTTTAAGGCCATATCAGTATTTTTGGGCATTGTATTTATTCATGATTACTTGTATCCTCAAAGAGCAAGAACGAACATGATATCAGCTGTGGCGCTTGTATTGGATAAAACAATTTGAGGTAAAAAAATCTTTAGGCCAATTCTCCAGTTGTGAATTTGGTTTGGCTAGATTCATGTCCTTCTTGGGGCACGTGGTTTCCAGGATGGATGATGGTGGATCCTTCTAATATTGAAACCGTGAGAAATTGGGTAATACTACTAATGTGTCGAAGTAAGGAGCTTGTTGGTTTATACCATCCTACTACCCTCGATTTGATCAAGGGATTCGTCTTCGAAATCTCTTCCAATTGACGAACTTGACTAAGTCAGAATGTTCCCTTATATGGTCGTCCGAGTGCGAAAAAGCTTTCAAACTCAAAACCCTGTTGACTACGCCCCAATCCTTTCTATCCTGCCAATGGAAGTAAGAATTTCGTTTGTGTAATTGTGGATGCCTTCTATTCTGTTTTTGTTGCCGTGCTAGATGCAAGAGAAAAATGTAATTTCTTATGCTTCGAGGCAATTAAAGGTGCATGAACGTAATTAATCCGAGACCCACGTATTTGGAATTGGTTGGCGGTAGTGTGTTGCATTAAAAAATTAAATCAATGGAGACTACTATCTATTGGGGTTGTAAGTGTGAAGTTATACGACATCGGAGTTTACAGTATGGCTTTACTCAGAAAGGATTTGAATTTGAGATGAAGAGATGGATGGAACTACTGAAGGATTAATTATGTTTACCATCTTTTATCACCCGGAAAGGCTAATGTGTGGCAAACGCCTTAAGTAAGAAAGGGCATGGAGCATGGGTTTTAAGCCCACTTAAAGAGTTTTCTAGACGCCCATTGGTCTTATAGAGTTCAGACTATGGCTAATGACCTCATGAGGTTAGAATCCTAAGAAGGAGGATTTTTGGCCAGTGTGGAGCGCGATCTCTTTTCTTGACAAGATCAGAGAAAAACAGTTTGAGATGAGAAACTAAGCCGAACGCGGATATGGTTTTGCGAGAGAAGGCTAAATATGCAATAATGGATGGAATGACGGTGTTTTGCGAGTAAGGGAAAGGTATGTGGCCCCGTTCAATGACTTGATCCCACACTATTCTTACATGGCCTCATAGTTCCGGAGATTCATACATCCTGTTGCTACCAAGATGTACTGTGACCTAACAACACTTTTGGTGGAGTAGATGAACGCTACAATTGTTGATTTTTGTTTGGCCATCATGTCCAAATTGTCATCAAGTAAAGTATGAACACCGAGGCCTGGAGAACACTTCAAGAATACTCCATTCCTGAATGGAAGTGGGGAGGAATGCAATGGACTTCGTGGTTGGTCTTGCCAAATACATGGGCAAGTTTGATCTTTTGGGTAATTGGTGGACAAATTGACTAGTTTGCTCACTTTCATTATTCCGGTTAAGGTGACTTACAATGCAAAAAGTTAGCCAGACTCTACATCTAAGAAATTGTTCGCATTCGGGTTTCATTGAGTTCCACTTTCCATCGAAATCATATTGTTTATGCATGTTACTCTAAGTTTTTGGAGAACATTGCATGCTGAATAGGTAACTAGGTTGGACCGTAATACTACATTCACCCTCAGACACCGATGCAGTACTTGAGGCGAGACAATTCAGGTGTTTTGAGAATATATGCTTCTTGCATGTGTGATAGAATTTTGGTAGTCATGGGATACTTCTTACGCCTTAGCAAAGTTCTCATACAAATAGCTATCACTCAAGTAGTGATATGGCCCCCCCGTTCGAAGCAGTGTAATGGTATAGAATGTGGTCTCCCATTGGTTGGTTTTGATGCATTTGAGGTTAGACCTTTGGGTACTGATCTTTTTAAGGGGAATCCTTAGAGAAGTGAAGTTCATTCAGAAAACTTTTAGCGCGCAAAGTAGGCCAAAAGGATATGCAGATCGAGGTTAGGGACTGAGTTCATGGAGGTTGAACAAGTTTCTGCTGAATGTTTTTTCACCCCTGACTGGTGTGATGCGGTTGGGTAAAAGAGGTAAGCTAACCTTAGATAATATGGACTTCATTTTAAGAGTACTTAAGCGAGTAGGGGAGGTGGCTTTATAATTAAAGCCTTGCCTCCAGACTCTCCTCCGGAGTGCCACCCTGTATTTCCATGTGTCTATGTTGAAAAGATACCATGGGGATGGAAACTACAAGACACAAACACATTTTTGTTGGGATTTGTTTCTCTTGATGAAAATTTGACTTATGAGTAGGAGCCTGTTCCTTTCTAGTAGAGAAATTCGCAGTTGAGATCAAGGGAGATGCCATCCACAAAGTTCATGAAAGAACCGACCAGTTGAAGAGTCCACTTGGGAAGGAGGCTGATAGTGCAGTGAAGATAAAACCCCCAGTCTTTTTACGATCACTGTTACTCCCTTTTCCCTTGTTTTTCTCTTATGATCGTGTCGAGGATGAACGATTTGTAAATTGGTATCTATTGTAGCGACCTGTTTCGTCCGTTTGAGCAGCAGATTTTATTTCTGGAAAAACTGTCCTAAGTCGACGGATCCACGCGGACCGTCATTGGTCACGACGGACCATCGGGGGTCGCGTTTCCAAACACTTAGAATCTGACAATGTGGCATTTACTGAGATTGACTCTCTGAACGTCCACGAGCTGGATGGCAGGAGGGGAACGGACCGTCTCAGGCAATGACTGGCCGTCACAGATCTAATGAATTGGAGCTCTGAATCTTTGTGCCACGAAGCAGCAGGCGGACCGTCGCCAGTCACGCCGGTCCGTCATAGTCCTGCTTTGACCCTTAACTGGGTCGGTATTTTCGATAAATATTTTAAGGGGCATTTTTGACTATTTTCTCCTGCTTATAATTATAAGTTAGTGGATTAATTTTTTAATACTTCAATTACTTGGGGGTTAACGGAGATAACCTTTGCAATAAATAGGGGTTATTTTTATCTTTTTTCCTATATCCTTACTTTATGCTAATTAGGTTCAAACCCACCAAACTGTTTGTGAAACGAAAAATCCGCAAGGAACTGAGGATGAGAATAACATCGAGGGAGAGAGGATAAACGAAGATGGAATCAAAGCTTTGGACAAGTAGATTGCTTGATAACAATTCTTCGGTGGATAGGTTTATTGTTGATGCTAGTTCATAGTAAAAACTCTTAATACTGATGATATTTATTGGGTAGTATTGTAATCCTTCTATAATGCTTAATTGTGGTTTATCTGATGTGTTGTATATTATATTGTGATGAAACATAGCATGATGAGGTTGTTGATCTTTAAATCCTATTTACTTGTTAAGTGAGGAGGCCTTGGTTAATAAAGAGGCTTGATGAACTAAAGTAATGAGGATAGAGGGATCGGGTGTCACGTTTCTGACACCAGGATAGTAATAGAGGAATTGGTGTCACGTTCCGGCACCATGATATTATATGATCGGGTGTCACGTTCTACACCTGATATTATATGGAACGGGTGTCCACGTTCCAGCACCAGGATGTAATATGTATCAGAGTGTCACGTTCGACATCCAGGATAGTATTGGATCGGGTGTCCTTTCCGACCCATGAGAGTAGTAGTGGATCGGAATGTCACATATACTCGCACAAGAGGGATAAAATAATGAATCTTGAAATATGTTAATATACGCAAATATCCAAAGAACATGTTTTCCTCAAAGAGGTATTGTGTGGAGGCCCTGAGTCCTCATTGGATGGTGTGATGTTATAATTATTTTATAACTTGTTGTTATCTCACTTGTTAAGAATATTAGTTGATTTTATGATATTATCTGAAATATATTGCTTGTCTATTTTGAGTTGGCAATGAATATCTACTCCTAACTCGTGTTTTTGACTGAACCCCTACTTGTAATTGTTTTTCTTTGTTATTTGTGAGTGCGGCAACTTACCATCGTCCCTTTCAACTCAACCTCACTCTAGCAAGTCTTAATCATGTCGGCTCTCAGGGTTGAGCTAATGCTTCTAGCTTGGACTGGATCATCTCTTCATGTCTTGTGCCTTTAAGTTCCGGCATGGACTACTTTTTACTTTATTTTAGATTCTTATATACTCTTAGATTAGTAATTGAGGGATAGATGTTCTTGTGGTAATGCTTCCTTCCAGATTTTGGGGATAATGATTGATAAATTTTGAATTATTAATTGATTTCGTTAATGAGTTTTAAGTCTTTCCGCAGTCCGTATTTTTGTTCATAATGGTTAAATTTGGGGCTTGATTTGTTTGGTTCGCTCACATAGTAGGATAAGTGTGGGTGCCACTCGCGACCCGTTTTGGGTCGTGACAGATACATTCGATTAGACACAATTGGATAACCCAATGAACTTTCAACTAACACATTATAATTACGTCTCATGGATTTCACATTTTTAGGAAGGACAACTGATGAACAAATATAGTAATGTGTAGAACAAGGATCAAACAATGTAAACACACATAACCCAAATAAATGCAATTTACCGGCAACCATGTATTGTCCATCATGATCATCCCTCTTCCTAATAAGATAAGTGTGTGTAATAACCCTTTGTCCACTAGCTTGATTAGCTCCAACTACACCTGCTGCTTATGTGTTTGTACACCTTGCACCTTTATTACTTTGAAGAGGATTAAGAGAACTCTTATGAACAAAGCCTTCAGTGTTCAAGGATGGAGCATTATAAGGATTAGGAAATTCCTTCAACTTATGATCAAAGCTATCACAATTAAAACATGTATCAGAGGCTCTTTTACAAGTATCAAAATGATTCTTTCCATATTTTGCGGAAAAGTGGGAATGTAAGGCTTTCCTAGGCCATAAATTGGAGTACTAGTTGTAGAAAAATCTTATTTATTTTACTTTTGTTGAGCTAGATTTTTATTACTACTAGCATTAGAATTATCAAACTTCCTCTTTTTAAGGACCACTAAAATCTAGTTTAGGCTTTCGGAATGTTTTTTCATTTCTACTAGTTTCTTCTTTATCAAGTCTTTCCCAAGTAAAAGCAGTAGAGACTAACTTACAAAAGGTCTAAGTTGCAGGATAACCACATTATTCCTAATGGATTTATTTAAACTATCTCAAAATTTAGTACACTTATATTTTTCCTCTTTAATAATACCTCCAACATAAAAAGAGATCCTTAGAAACTTTTGTTCATATTCAGCAATAGACATGCCTCTTTGCCTTAAATCAAACATACATTTTTCTTTGCATCACAATAATCCGGTGGTACAACCTTCATGTGAAATTCCTTATTTAAATCATCCCAAGTATATACAGAGGTTTCATCTTGTCATTCAGAACACTTACCCACCAATCATAAGCATCATTTTGTAATAATGAAATAACATACTAAAATTTCACAACATTTGAACATTCCAACTGCTCAAATACCCTCTCTATGCGATCTAGAAATTTTTCAACATTAGTAGGATCAACAGTCCCTTCAATCTCCACTCCATCAGTCCATGAGGATGGGAAACAGAGGCACCCAAACCTTCATGAGCAGGTTCCATAGGTCGGTCAGAAGAACAAGCCATAATTTAATTCCTTCAAATGGGAAGATCACACTACATTAGGGACATTTACATGATGCATATGCACTCTACATGCAAGAAGGATATCAAAAAGCATGTAAGTAAACATATACTCAAAATAGAACCTTTTTGAAAGCAAATAACAATACAAGTAATTCACAGCAAATATACTAGAACCACAAACGTAGGCTCTGATATCAAAACATATAGTGACCCTTTCTGAGAGATACTAAAATCTAACAAGAAACCTAATTTAACACTTGCGACATTTAAAAGATATAAACTAAAGCATAATGATTTTAATCTAATTGAGAGATAATGTTCATAAAGAATAATTTAATTCTTGATGTTCATCTTTTCCAGTTTAAATATTTAATTTATGTTAAAATATATATGACACGAAATTTTAAGTATTGAGGAAAATCCCCCCAAATCTTTTAAGAAATACCGACAAGTTTTTCATATATATATTATCTTCACAATAATATTACGAACTTTCGAGTACCAAAATCCACCCATTCATCCTTAACACAAACATACAAAACATAAATAAAATTAGTATTTTACAAGAAATGGTTTTACACACCTCAAAAATATATAATGTATATATGATATTTATATTACACCCTATGGTGACATCACTAAATAAGCCTTCAAAATGTATTTTAAATATACACACATAGATCGTGCACTAGTCCCAAGGTTTATACAAAATATATGCCTATATTCTGTTTTATATCTTCCCTTAACGGCTTCAAATATCCATTTTTCGTCAATGAAAACTTCAAAAAGCGTCCTCATCCAACATTCGTTTACGATGAAAACAAAAAACTAATTTCTAAGCATAAATCCTTAGTAGTATGGAAACTATAGATTGATGCCCTTTAGAGTACGCAGTCAATGTATTCTCAATTCAAGGGAAAGCATAATTGTAATATAGATAACGTCAATAAAGCAAACAATATATAACGGCTCCAAAAATCGGTGAAATTAAAGCTCAAAATTCAATAGCGCTACACGAATAATTTTCCAAAAGGTTCAATAAAAAGCCTCCCAAATACATACATCATGTCGTCACACCACGAACGATATGTATCATGAAGGGTCGAAGCCCTGTATGAAGAAGGGTCAAAAATAAATAAAAAAGAAAACAAAGAACCATATTAGTAATGGTTTTCTAGTTTTTTAACAAAATGGACAACTCCAATACTTAAGACAAACTTAAATCAGGAGTTAAAATGGCAAATCATCCAAATAAAGAGGCACGCAAATAGTGACAAAGTCATAGCCACAAGAAGGACGAGGTCACAACAAGAGTGCCAAGTAATTAATCAATTCGTATAAGAGGGCGAGTTACACAAGAGTGTGTAACGTTAGAATTGACAACAACACGACAATTAAAGTTCAAAAAATAACCAAGGTACAAATATAACCTTTCAGACATACTAGCAGGTGAAAATAGTACAAGTACAAACATATGCACAAACCTCAATGCATTAGAAAATAAATGGTTCAACATGACTTCAAGAGTTCAAACCCTAGAACAAACAACGAATGAAGGTCCTCAACTTGTTCACGAGTATATAAAACCTTTAAAATTAAATTAAATAACTTCTTTAGTTCCTAGTATCGCAAAAATGTAAAAGTAAAACACGATAAACATCAAATGTAAGTTTAACTTTAGATGTATGTACATCTATTATTCTTACAAATAATCAAGAACCAACTAAAAATACGTTTTGTACAAAAATAAATAATTGAAACAGTAAAAGTTGAACAAACAAGATTTTTAGATCCAAAAGCTGGACAAAACTGGTCATATGTTACATCCAATATTTTGAATCCAACAAAACAACATTATGGTGTGAAGCCCGAATTATGGAATCCGAAGGTGACCGGCATCATTAACCTCTTAGAGGTTGCAGACAAGCCTCTTCTTAGCTTTAATCATAATTATAAAGTTAAATTTGTGGAAATATTTAAAACCTTTACTATACTAATGAAGTATACTTAGACTTCATACTTAAGGTTTATAAAAACATACGATATTGTAAAACTATTGTCTCACATAAATAAAAACCATCTAAAGAGTGCAAATATGAACTTGGCCAATAATAGTAAATATGCCATATAGGTCTTTATACAAAAGAATCCAAAGAACACAATAGAAATAGCATACTCTAAAAACTAATAAAAATCTACGTAAGCTAGAATATTAAAGATAGAATCCTCGAACATGAGGACCTACCAAGACTTGGAGAAAAACTTCAAAGCTTCTTCAAATTAACCTCCTTAAGCTTCAATGCAAGAAGCTATAGTTGTAGTAATTTTAAGTAATAGGGTTAGTATGTCACATGTACTAAGTATGGGTATATGCACATAACACATAGGAACATGCACGAAATAGAATCATTTATCATATGTTTAAAAAACATGCAAATACATATAAAAATCTTCAATGCACAAACCATATAACATATACTAGATAATATTTCGTATGACATCTAACATGATTATAATTAATGGCATCTTATCGTAAAGTCACATTATAAATTCATATCCTATACTTCATATAAACATTACATACAAAACGCTTACCAATGATCCCATCCCCAAGATACAAGTTCAATAGTCATGCAAAGCCCCATAACCCGACATAACCAAGTAGATAAGAAAGGAGACCATAAGTAAAGCTTTGCTTCATATCAATAGCATATTCATTATAAGGATCAACATTCATGTAACTGTAACTTCATATATCATAAACATATATCTTTCACAAATCATATTACTTAAGAAAAATCTCCTAGGACTTCCATTAGAGTCAACTTGTGCAATGTCTAGGTAGAATCCCATACAACTACCTATTCTATGCAAACTCCTCAAGTCATCCTAGTTTACGTTCATTTACTTATCTTTCTTTTTACATGAGGGAACAGACACATTAATCAACATAGACCATGTTAGATAAAAATTGAATCCAGTGTAACGAATTCCCACACCAAAAAGAGGTTGTCTACCGGCAAAAGTAAAAACTACATGACATAGCTTTGTATGAGTTACATAGATAGTAATCCTTTTGATGTCTAATGTATGGTTGTGATAATAATTACAGGCATTCCTCATCCTTGACCTTATGACATTGAATTTAACATGAATTATGTATGTAGGTTATCATACGAACATTATATTATTTAAAGTAGTTTATCATAAATATTAATAAACTTTTAAGTGAAAGGTTTACTCACTCATAATGTGTTGTCTAAAGTGAAATGATTGTTTTCACTTATGATTACCTATGAATAATATGATAAGATGTTTACATAGGGGTCTAGAAGAGACTAGTACGATCGTATATGATAAAATAAGATGCTTACTAAAGGGAATAATTGCTTAGGACTTAAAGGGCATATAAATGAGATTAAGGTCTCATGTTTAGTAAGTCCGGCCTCCCACATGGGTTTCTTCACGTTTAACAAGTCCGTATTCCCAAAATATGTGTTGTCTCATAAGATGGAAACCTTCACGTCTAGCAAGTCAAGGTTCCTTTTAACAATATCCTTGACACTTAATTATGTTCCCACGTAGGACTGTAACTTAGTGGATACAACAATATATCTATGTACGAATTTTCACACCTTAGGAACGTCTTAACACTCTCTTTTTGGTGTGGGAGAAAAATACAGATTCCATGCATCTCACATGGTCTCACGTCGGTTATTACACTTGTTCCCTAATATGAAACTAAATGAACAAATTATGTATGTGAACTTTGGTTAGGTTTGTCTTAAAGCTTACTACTAGTGTGAGGGAGGATATGAGACTTCTCATACCATTGCACATCTGGGATCTTAAGGGATGATTCTAGTAGTGTTCTTTTATGATTATAATTATGATTATGATTTTCTTAATAATCTATGAGTAGTATTGATGTATGAAACATGTTATGAAAAAAAAAGATATGTTTTAAGTACGAAGTGGGTTTCTTAATATGATACATAGCTTTGGTTAGGCTTATTCTTCTTTACTCTTGGCATTGAACAAATTTTGCTTGAGTTTCTTATATGTTTGATTGACTTATAATGTTCCATATGTGGGTAGTGAGTTATTGGATATTTTGAATGGTTTTAACTAAATTGTGACTTTTCTCATTTATTAATGATTTTTATGCATAGGGACCTTATTTAGTACATGTGTTTTGTAATAACCCATATTTCATTCCTTTTTCCAAAACATTGTAGGTTCAGGCCACTATGGTATCTTGAGGCTAAATCAAGAAGGCTTGGACTACACACTCCATGTTTTAGTAGGTGCTGTAGTTCGAGAATGATACCACATACTCTACCTTAATCGTATTTGTATTGTCTAAAGACATTCTTTTCTCTCCAATTTTCGAGGATGCTTATGTAATACCTACATGGAAATTATGAATTTGTATATGGTCTATGCCCGAATGTTTTATTTCATTGAAATGGTTATAATGTGAGACAATGATTTTGACTAAATTCTTATGTATTATTATGTTTTCTAAGCGAAAAGCCTAAATAAGTTATCTATGTGAGAGGTCTATGTAAACCTTACTATGAATATATATAAATCTCTTAATTTTCCAAAATATCTGACCTATGATATATGATGACGAATGCTAAGGGCTTGTCTAAGTTTCTTTAAGGATGAAGACTCTGGTAATATCTAGGGGTACTTTGGGTCGTTAAAAACTTTGTATAAGAACTAGGTTAACGTAATCATAGGGTCGATGTCTCACTAAACCATGTCTATGTAGGTCTTATTCATAATTTTGAAGTGAGCCACATAATGAATTTGAGACTATGTGATACTTAGGAACATCCACTCCAGTATTATTCCTTAGTGGTGCCTTTATTCTGATCCTTTTATTGTGCTTATAGGCAATGAATATAGGGAGGAACAATGATCGGTGAGTCTGACATGAGAATTTGAATAAGGTGATTCCCATTCAACCCCCTCAAAACCCTCAAGTTCCTATTGAAGAAGGGTTATGTCTAACATGGAGATAAGGTCAGCCATTTTTCGCATGACTCAAGTATTGGATCCCAAGTTTATAGGGATGCAAGGGTGTAAGGGATCCCTATTTTATAACACCACGGCACAAGGATTAGTGATTTCACAAGGATGAATCCCCATAATTTCTTTGGTTTCAAGTTAGAGGAGGACCCACAAGGCTTCATTGATGAAATGTTCAAAGTTGTTGATGCTATGGGGGTGTCTTCTCAAGACAAAGTGGAACTTGCCGCCTTCCACCACAAAGATGAGTCTCAAGTGCGCTATGAGCAATGGAAGGATGAGACGACGTTAGAGAAGGTCAGGTTACTTTGGAGTCTTTCAAACCAACTTTCCTTGATAAGTTCTTTACCTTGGAAATAAGGGAAAGGAAAATGCAATAATTCATCAATCTTTGTCAAAGGGTTAAAAAGGTGAAGGAGTCATAATCAAAATTTTTCTTAACTATCAAAGCATGTACCTACTATGGTCGCGGATTCTAGGTCTAAGATGAACAAAATCTCCATGGGTATATCCGACCTTGTGGTTAATGAGTGTAGGTCGGCTATATTGATTCCTATCATGGACATCTCTCTTCTTATGGTTCATGCTGAACAAATTGAGTAGCAAAATCTTAAGAAAGTTCACAAAAAGTTTAATGAGGTGAGAACCGAAGATGGGAATTCATCTAAGATTAGATTTGAGGGTCAAGACAAACAAAGGTTTAAGAAGAGGTTTTCCAGTAAAGGTCGTTCTAATTAACAAAGGTTCTACAAGAGTAAGGTGTCTACTCCTAAACCCTAAGAAGGGAAACATGGAAAATCTAATGTTGAGAAACCTCGTTCTGCAAAATGTAATAAGAGACACGATGGTAAATACCTAGTTCGTACGGGTAATTGCTATGGTTGTGTCAATAGTTGTCAGATTACGAGAGATTTCGCTATGATGAAAGCTCAAGGAAGGCAAAATTCTCTTGCTCAAGCAAGTACCCATAATCCATATTCTCCTAAGAAGAATCGCTTTTATGCTCTCCAATCCTGAGGTGATCAAGCGAGCCCAGCTGACATGGTTCCCGGTAAGTTAAAATTATCTTTAATTGATATATATTATTTGTTGGATCTTTGAGCTACATTGTCATTTGTGAACCCTGTTATATCCACGAAGTTTGAGATACTACCCGACATATTAGATGAACATTTTTTGGTTTCTACCCTGGTGGGTGATTCCGTGAAGGCTAAAAGAGTCTACGAAGGTTGTACCATTTCCTTAACCAATAGAGTTGCATTAGTTAACTTAATAGAACTTGATATGTTGGATTTTGATGTTATTTTTGGGATGGATCGGCTGCATGTTTTTCTTCCCTCTATTGATTGTTGGACAAGGGTAGTCAAATTTAAATTGTCAAATGAACTCATTTTTCATTAGACGGGAGAAAACTCAAATCCTAGGAGTAAGATCATTTCGTGTCTGAAAGCATGTAAGTTAATTGCAAAGGGTTGTCTCTATCACGTAGTTAGAGTTAGGGATTTTGAATCCAAAGTCCCTCCCTTAATGTCAGTACCCGTAGTGACGGAATTGATGGAGGTCTTTCCCGATGAACTACCTGGATTTCCTCCGAAACAGGAAATTGAATTTGGCATATACTTATTGCCAGATACACAACCAATTTGAATACCTCCTTATCGGATGGTCATGGCTGAGCTTAAAGAACTAGAGGTTCAAGTTAAGGATTTGCTAGATAAGAATTATATTCAACCAAACATATCTTCAATGGGTGCCCCGATATTGTTTGTGAAGAAGAAGAATGGGTCTTTGAGAATGTGTATTGACTTTCGTCAATTGAACTAAGTCACCATAAATGATATGTACCCACTCCCTAGGATTGATGAACTATTTGATAAACTCCAAGGAGTGAGTTTTTTTTCTCGAAGATGTACTTGAGATTATGTTGTCAAAAAATTAGAGTGAGGGAGGTTGATATTCCGAAAATGGCATTTCAAATAAGATATGTCCACTTTTAATTCCCAGTTCATTATGTCATTTGGTCTATTAAATGCCTCGGCGACTTTCATGGACCTTATGAACCGAGTTTTACAATGTATCTTGATTTTTTTTGTGATTGTCTTCATTGTTAATATTTCGATAGAATCTCGAAGATAGAATAACCATATGATCTATTTGAGGGTAGTTTTGCAAATTTTAAAAAATAACCAACTCTTTGATAATTTCAACAAATGTAAATTTTTGTTGCGATCGATTGTGTTTCTTTGTCACATTGTCTCTAGTTAAGGGGTAGGAAATTTATTCGAGGAAGATGAAAGTTTTAAAAACTTGCCTAGGCCTTTGAGTCTTACTGACATATGAAGCTTTATAAGGTTGGTCTGTTACAATAGGAGGCTTATTGATTTATTTTCGTCTATCGCATCTGTATTAATAGCCTTAAGCCAAAAGAATTATTAAAGGATAGACTCACCTCTACTCCAGTGTTGACCTTGCTTGAGAGTACCAAAGTGTTTGTTGTTTATTGTGATGCCTCTCGAGTAGGTCAAGGGTGTGTTCTCTTGACCAACAAGGCAATGTAAAAACACAATCCGCTACAAAACTCAACCCACATGAGAAGAATTAACCAACTCATGACTTTGAGCTTGCAGCTGTACTTTTTACCTTGAATATTTAAAGACAATATCCCTATGGGGTACATGTTGATGGGGTAACCCATCAAAAGAATCTACAAGATATATTTACTCAAATAGTCTTGATCTATGCCAAAAAAGATTGTTAGGACTTTTTAAGGATTCTGACATGAGTGTCCTTTAACATTCTGGGAAAGAAAATGTGGCTGCGGGTGCGCTAAGCCAAATGTCCATGGGTGGGGTGGCTCATGTTGTTTATTAGAAGAATGAATTGGTGAATGCGGTTCATAGAGTTTCTAGGTTGGGTGTCCGACTAGAAAAATCTTCATCGAAGTGTTATTTCATGTCCCGTCATAACTCTCAGTCATCTCTAGTTCTCTATATAATGTCCAAGAAACATATTGATACTTTAATGATGGAGTTGAAAGAATAGGTCCTGAAGAAGAATAATGAATCTTTATCCAAAGAGGAGGATGGGGTACTCAGGTACCAAGGGAGGTTATGTGTTCCGGATGTGGATGGTTAAAGGGTCAAAATCATTAAAGAAGATCATGGTTTTCGATATTCAATCCATCAGGGGGCCAAAATGATGTATCATGACTTACGTGATATTTATTGGTGGAATGGAATAAAAAGAGATGTAGCTAAGTTTGTATCGAGGTGCCAAAATTGCCAACAAGTCAAAGCTGAGCATCAAGGCCCGGGTGATCTAATTCTAGCTATTGATATCCCCATTTTAAGTAGGTAGGTGTCAGCATGGACTTTGTGGTTGGTTTAACCCAAACACGTAGATACCATGACTCAATTTTGGTTATAGAGGAAAGGTTGACTAATTCCACCCACTTCTTTCCCGTAATTGTTTTATACTTGGTGGAGGAGTCTTCTAGATTGTATGTTAAGAAAATTGTGATGTTGCATGGTAAGCAAGTAAAGATTAGCATCACTTTCCACCTTCAAATGGATGGACATGAAAAGTGAACCATTCAAACTCTAAAAGACATGTTGAGGTCTTGTTTGATTTATTTAAAGGGCAAATGGGATGATCACCTACCAATAATAGAGTTCTCCTATAACAATAGATACCATGAGAGAATCGGTATGACACCTTTTGAAGAACTTTATGGTAGGAGGTACCGCTCCTTAATTGGATGTTTTGAAGTGGATGAGATTTCTCCTCTTTGCCCCGAGATATAGGATGAGGACACAGAGAAGGTTCAACTCATAAGGGACAGGTTTAAAATGACTTATAGTTGGCAAAATTCATATTCCGACAATAGAAAGGGGGACCTTGAATTAAAAATATGAGATTGGGTCTATTTGAAAATATTGCAAATAATATGGGTGATAAGGTTTGAGAAGTAGGAAAAACATACACCCCATTATGTTGGTTCTTATGAGATTTTGAAAAGGCTAGGGGAAGTGGCATATGAGTTAGAATGGCAAATTGAATTTGTTAGGGTTCATCCGCTATTAAATGTGTATATTCTCAATAAGCGTATAGGTGATCCGATGTAACTTCTCTATATAGAAGGTTTAAAGGTAAGAAGGATCTTTCTTATGAAGAGGTCCTAGTTGAAATCATGGATAGCTAATTTAAATATTTGAGTAACAAGGAGGTTCCCTCCATAAAAGTTCGTTGAAGGAACCACCTTGTTGAGGGTGAAACATTGGAGGCCGAGCCGACATGAAGACCCACTATCCTCATTTTTTCCCTCCTACTCCTAGCCAATGTTAATGTTAGTAGTTTTCTCTTATATGAGTACAATGAAAAATGTTGAACTTGAAATGTCTTCTAATATGTCCACGTTCTTATTGAAATCCATGCCTAGATTAGATTTTCATAAGTATGATTCTCATGACTAATTTGCACTTAAATTTTCAGTGTGCTGTATTGTTTTCATGAGAGTTATGTTGAACATGTTTAAGTGTTGTCTTGGTAAAAAATTGCATGAGAACTATTTGAAGGTGTTCATATTGAAGTTATGTTAATATTAAGAAGGTAGTTCCTACTTATATAATATAAATGATAAGTTAATTAAGCTCCTATATGATGATGTTGTGTTTATATGTTTAAAGGAGTTGAAATTAATACTATAAGTTGTGACTCATTATGATATTTTTTGTTGGTTTGTTGCTAGTCTTGAGTCTCTTATTTTTCCATAGAAGGCTTTATTGGTGTTTTTTTGGGTGTTTTTTTTTTAGGGACGCATGTTCCTGTAATGGTTGAATTATGAAGTTAGAATTGCATTGTTTCTTAGTTTTTTGTCTAAGATGAAGTAAGGTATATGTTTTAGCAATGTTTAGTGTGTATTGTGATGAATGACGTTCTAACCATGTATAGATTTAATGTACTTGGAATATGTTCTTAGTACAATCTCACTACATCCTAGGAGCTTACTAATATAGGTTGGAGGATAAATGTCATTCGTGATTTAGAAGTTTTACTCACTATCTAACCCTTACCTATAGTATATATGTTTAGAAAATCTATGAGGAGTTATGCCTAGAACCGAGAGGATATGACAAGGGGTTGGTTAACCTGCCGTGAGTTTTTTAGATGTGTATTCCTCCCAATGTATCTCTACACATTAGTAACTCCTTGTAGTAGAGAATTTAGTTACTTAGTAGCAATCTCCTTATCATTAACTATGCGCCGCCGCATAGGTTGTAGCTATTTGGTACACCCATGGTACAACTAAAAGAAATGACCTTACTAGAGGCATTGAGGATCCTCGTCCATAAGTTAATAGTAGGGATTCCATGTCTACTCTCATGGTTATGAGGTTAAACACCCCACACAAACTAATTGAAAATGCTAATCTTCTAAAAAGACTGAACTACTTAGGGTAGGTAGTGTAATGGGACGCTATTTATCCATTGCACTAGGTAGGCATTCCGAAAGGTCAGTCTTTGTGAGTCTTATATGAATTGAATGAACTATGTCTCCAAAAACAATGTACTATTTATGGTAGGTAGTGGAATAGGACGCTTTCTATCCATTGCACTAAGTAGACCTCCCGAAAGAGGAGCTTTGTTCTAAGACATCTAAAAGAGTGCACTAGTTAGTGTAGGTGGTGGTATGGGATGCCATCTACTCATTTAACTAAGTAGGCATTACGAAAGAGATGTATCTGTGTGTTGCTTGAGTTTCCTACTAATGTCTTGTCATTGAGTGATGGCTTGTTTTCCCGTGGTAAGTAAGCTGAAAGGGTAGTCTTGAGGATCACTTTGATGTGTATTGAAGGAGATATATGTCTAATTCATTCATGTCTTCCCTTTGTGAGTTATAGGATAACCTTAGTTAGGGAAAATCGTACAGAAATGAGTTTATTTCCTCTTTCATTTGCCTTGCAAGTTCAAATTTTTTGAATAGGCATTAGTTCACTATAATGTCCAAAATGAGTTCACTGTAATTTGAAAAGCTTTTTTTAAAGTTGTTGTTTTAAAATAATTGAAATTCTCCTCAACTGTTAAATGATATTATGTCTTTAAATAGATTCAGTATACGTGAATATTTTATTTAATTGGCATGAAAATGTATTCTTACTAAAATTTTCCTTTTTTCATGTTTTTGCATATGCGATACTCAGTACATTATTTGTACTAACCCCATACTTTTAAATACTTAATAAGAATAGGTTGGAGGATTTTGAAGATTTAAAGATAAAGCTTGGGAATCTACTCTCTCAAGACAATGTATGTCCTCGTAATAAGAGGCAAAGTCCTTTTCCCTTAAATTCATATTTAAAGACATATTATGTATTTTCTTTCAATGTAAATGGTCGTGTCCCTAAGATGTTATGTCTTGTCTTTAAGATTGGCTTGTGACGATTAGACTTCTTGAGTATTTTATGAAAAATGTTTCTTTATTAAATTATTCATGAATAGTTTTAATTCCGCATTACTTTTTCATGTCTTCTGAAAATTAAATATAGTTAAAGCGCTTGTACAAGATCCCAAAGGGTCAAGTGAGCCTTATTTTAATCCAAGAGTTCTTCCTAACTTGTAAGGGGTGCTTTCGGTTCGTAACATTACTTCAAATTAGTGTTAATTGTGATTAAGTCATGATTTTGAATTGGAGTATTTCTTGTATTAAGGTTCCTGTATATGATTTTCAGGTGCTAGCTAATATGTAAATGTTACAAGGTTGGTGATGACTTACAAATGTGCGTTATCATTATGTGGATATGTTAATGTGCTAACCTCACTTATATGGGTTTCAATGAAAGCACAATACTCATGAAATTCTTATTAATCTCTAATGATGATGTTAATTCAAGGGATAGACCCTATGATCTACATTAAGTTATTATGATTAATAAAGGTACTAAACACATTTCAAAAAAGGACTCTAGTTTAGAAACGATTGAACTAGAGTGAGGAGTGTCCCTTCTAACATAGGGAGGGTAGGCTCACTAATGTACTCTTGAGATTGGAGACTATAATGCATGTAGCATAGGGATGTCCCAAATATATATCCTAGTTCTTGAACTATGTTGTTCACATATAATGCTGCTAGTGTCCCGTAGTGTCTATGTTCAATGGTTTTGGTAGTACCTTTGGCCCATTAATTCCGCCTTGCTTCGGTTTAGGGTTCATGACAACCGAATTATTACTTAGCTCATGTGGTCTATGGTCGTGAGGTAAAGATGTTCCAAGGTATAATTAACTAAATGAATGAAATATAACTCAGGATAATCTAAAGGGTTTTAGCTTATGTATGTAGATGTATGGTACCTACTAAAACAATGCACTAATTAGCCTTGGAAAGGGAAGTCTTAAGATGGATATTCTTAATTTGAATATATTTAATGCTACAGGTGGAGGTATGAAAGGGGGGGAAGGTTGATGGGGGGTTCAAGGGGGGTGGGTGTTCTCTGTATCTCCTTCCTATTTCCATTGCGATACTATATGATGATTAGATTCACTTATGAATATGTGTTGGTCTTCATTGTTAAAGTATTATGATATGCGCTCTTAATGCTATGCCAAGAGAAGTTTTATATTGGTCATGATTCTTGTTGGGTTACTTGGTTGAGTAAGGTTATGAGGATTTGCTTGGTTATTATACTTGATGATTAAACTAGTTTTAATGGGTAATTTTCATACTTTGGTTAGGTTGTAATTAACTCTTATTTATGCTTGTTGCTATTATAACTTGATGATAGAGTTGCTTTGACTATGTGACTAACTATATGATATGCATGTTAACTTGACTTGACTTTGCATTTTAGGTCTTGTGATGTACATTTTTTAGATATAATGAAAATATCTTATTGATTTGTATGGTCTTCTTCAATGTGCATAAGGCATTCTAAAGATAAAATAACATGTTTCCCCTGTTAGAATGATTTAATACTATATGTGAATATGGTCTCATACTTAGTACACATGGTGTAATAACCCTATTTTCTCCCCTTTCCAAAACATTTTAGGTTCTGATCGTTGAGATGAGTTTGAAGAAGTCTAGGAATTCCCAATAATCCAAGATGGATAGGTGCTCACTTTAGGAGGGCAATGCTACTATCTAGCTTACTAAGTTTCTTAGTTCTGAGATTCTTATGTTCTTTCTTTTTCAACTGAGTACTAAACATTGTATAGGCTATATGAGGCTTTATAGTATTGGTGAATGGGCTGGACATAAATTGTTATACTCGTGTTAGATGGTTATCAGATGAGACATCCATTTATGACTATGTTATATTACATTAATCTATGTGCAGTAAAAGTAGAAGACTATAAAATCTTCCTATACGAAGGGTCTATGAATACTCGATATATATATTATGTGTTTTTAGAGGTCTATGTAAACCTCAATGTATAAGTAATGAAAAGTTCTAAAAAAATTTGTGTTTTGACCTATGTATGTAATGATGTAAGCTAAGAGGCTAGTTTTAGTCCTCTAAGAGGATGACGACGCCGGCTACGTCTAGGGTGTGCTCCCTGGATGTGACAATATATTGTCCTGATGTGTTATGCCAAAGGTCTTCTAACATATATGTGTATACAGACACATGTATAATAATCTAGTCAATGGAGGGTCCTTGAATTGTGTCGTCAAGTGTACCCTAAACTAGATGACAGTTACATATGCTATGTATATGTGAAACGGTTTCTCACATGACTTCGGTTGAAGAACTCTTATCTATGGCCTATATATTAAGCATATGAGGGGTTAACTATCCATAGCCTAATTTTATAAGAAATGTTAATAAAGGTTTTTAAAAAAAGGGACTAATATTAGCACTGAGTGAACTTTACATTGAGAGTTCTTGGCTTCCCATGGACCAAGATTCACCATTGGGATCTGATAAAGCATTGACATCCGTTTGGGGGAAATTCACCTTTGTTGGTTCGGCTCATTGAATCAGACCCTTCTCGAAAACATTGAAATCTTACTATGTTTGGACGATGGAATTTATTGTGCATACTGTTTAAGCCTAGACAAATTTATATCATTATCTAGCATGGTAATACACACTCTTATTTAACAACGCCTGTAACGCCGGTCACAAACCTACTCTTCTTATCCCTAGGTTTAGAAACCAAGGTGGAACTTACCTATAAAATATAGTAAACTTCAAAGAATACTCCTCATCATTCATGTTAACTTGGCTAAGTTTTATGAACTCCTCAACCTCTCCTCCCTCCATTCCCGTGGAAAATACTTTCCCAAGAAGGCTTCCTTAAACTTTTCCCACTCTATAGGAGCCGACTCAACTAGCCTGTTGTCTTTCCATTTCGTGTACCATACTTGACAAACTTCGCTTAATTAGTATGAAGCCAGGTCCACCTTCTTTGTAGAAATCATCCCGATGGAATTCAACAAGCTATACACATAATTTTGAAACTCTTTGGGATCCTCCTCCCCCTTATACAAGGAGATATGCTCTTTTATTGTCACGAAAGTCCCCTCTATCTAGAGTGTCATAGTAACTCTCAAAAAGCATTCCACTCTAGGTTCAACATCTCTTGGCTATAACTTGAGGCGTCATGGCTTCGACTCTATGTCAAGAAAATCGTCTCTAACAAACCACTTGTAGAGATTTCCACCTTAGGTAACTCATCATGACAACTTTCTCATAAACTCTCCTTCCAGTGGTTCCTTCCCTTCTCGTATCTAAATAACTAGAAACACAAAGAAGAGATTAGGAAAAGATATTTATAATTTCAACACCATGTCAGGACCCAAGAGTAATGAAGAGAGTGAAACTCTTTTTTCCGAAAGAATCCCGCTCATAGATGTGTCAAAATTCACACCGATGAAGAAGACTATACTAGACATGGATTTCATGAGATATTGGGTTCCTAAAGAGTAGCTCTCACAATGTGGTAAAGTCAACTCTTTGAAATCAACTTGCAAGATTTTAGGCATGAAATTATCTTACCCCTAGGATATGAGTTTCCTCCCTTTCACTCAAAAATGGGTTCATTTGGAAAATTTGACTACCCTTGTCCTACAATCAATAGAGGCAAAGCAAGCATGCAACCAATCAATTCCCAATATGATATCAATATCTAGCATATCAAGTTTTATCAAGGAAACTAATCTAATTCTATTGGGCAAGGAAATGTGACACACTTTATAGACTCTCTTAACCACCATAGAGTCACCCACCAAGGTATAAACCAAAAAAAATTCGTCTAATATGTTGGGTAGTATTTCAAATCTCATGGCTACTAGAGGGGTCACAAATGACAATGTATCTCGCAGATCCAACAAATCTTATACATCAAAGGAAAATAATTGTAGCATTAGAAGATCCTTAATTGGAAAACCTCTTCTTAAACCTTGGATTGTCTTGAACTTCAAATTTAGTCTTGGAAGAATCTCCATCTTCGGTTCTTACCTTCTTCAACTCTCTACCAACTTCCTTAAGATTTTGCTCTTCAATTTGTTTGGCATATACCATAAGACGAGAGATGTCCCTGCTATGAATAAACATACCCGACCTACACTAATTAAACACAAGATCGATCTCCCCATGAAAAATTTGATCATCTTGACACATATGCCAACCATAGTCTATACTGCCGTCTGCCCTACCACCTTTCAGAAAGTTGATATATCAGGTATTTCCTCTCCCTTAATTCCTATATTAAAACTCTATCAAGGAAAAGTCGTCTTAGACTCCTAATTATCCGACCTTCCTAACCGACCCTCATCTTACATTGCCTCATATTATACTTGAGAACACATCTTTGGGTTGGTAGTCGCTATATCCGCTTTTCTTGAGAAGAAACACCTATAGATCAGAACGTGGACACTCATCATGCACCCTTGTGGTTCCTCTCACCTTAAAGCCATAGAGTAGGGGGATTTATCGGCAATGTGAATTACTAATTCATAAAGCGGTCGTGTTAGCATTTGGACTCACTTTCACTCTTGCATGCCTAGAAACTTGGGTAGACAACACTTGAGTCAAGCCTTGAATGGCCGACCTAATATCTACATTAGGCATATCCCCTTCTTCAATAGGAACATTAGGGTTTTAAGGATCTTGAGGGGGAACCACCTCATTTAAATTCTCCTCTTAGGCCTTTTGAGAGTTGTTCCTTCTTGTATTCATTTCCTATAAGAACAAGAAACATATGAGAAGAAAGGACTAAATAGAGGTAGGTCTCTTAGGAACGACTAAGGAATAACAATTGAGTGAAATTTCATAAGCATCACATAGTCTCTTATTCATAAGTGTGGCGCACTTAAAAATTAGGAATAAGATACTGCATAGACGTGGTTTAGTCTGATACCGACCCTAAGATAATTCAACCACATACAATGAGACCCTGTTCGTTTTGACTTAAAGTACATCCTTGGCGTAACCGGCATCTTCGCCCTCTACAAGGACTAAAATAATGCGAATAAATTCAAAATTTTGCATATATACGTATGAGGTTGCACATACACCTCCATACGACGCTTACTCAGCTTCTTTCGCTTACAACATANCCAATGTCTTTGGAAGGGACTAACCCGAAAAGTCCATTGCAATTCTCTCCACTCCATTCAGGAGATGGCATCTCTTAAGTGTTCCTCCGGGGCTCTGTGTTGTACTTACTTGCTGACATTGGACATTTCTGGCCAACCACAATCAAACAATGTCGCGCTCATTCTACCCACCCCAAAAGTGTTGCTTTAGGTCACGGACATCTTGGGTGGCCACCAGGATGTAAGAATATCCGAAAAACTATGAGCCTATGTAAGAATAGTGTGGAATCAAATTCATCAAACACGGGGACACATTACCCTTCCCTTAATTTTCAAAACACCTCCTCATCCATTATTGCTTCTTTAGCTCTCTCGCAACAACTTATCTGGATCCGAATCAGTTTCTCAAAGTAAAACTGCTTCCCCTAATTGTGTCTCAAAGAAAAGGAAGGATCTGCCTCAACCACTGGCCAAAAATCCCCCCTTCTCATACTCCAACCTCGTAAGGCATTAGCCAGAAGTCTGAACCCTCTCTAGCCAATGGCGGTCTAGAGGTTGGCAAGTGAGCTGAACTACCATGCTCCCTGCTTTTCTGCTTTAAGGCGTCTTGCCACAACATTAGCTTTTCCTAGGGTGATACAGATGGTAATATCGTGAGTCCTCAGTAGTTCCATCCATCTACTCTGTCCCAAAATTCAAATCTTTTCGGAGTTAAAGACATACTGTAGGGCTACGATGTGGATACGTATTTAGACGTCACACTTAACCCCATATAGATAGGTCTCCTTTGCTTTAATTGCAAACACCACGCCAGCCAACTCTAAATCGTGGGTCGGATGGCATAATTACGTGCATGCACACTTTAATTGCTCGAGCATAGCAATTACATTTTTCTCTGGCATTAGCACGGCACCCAAACAGAATAGGAGCATCACAATAAACAATGAAGTTCTTACCTCTACTGGGCAAGTAAGGATAGGTTGCGGTAGTCAGCAACAGGTGTTGAGTTTCTGAAAGATTCCTCACATTCATCCGACCATACAAATGGAACATTCGGCTTAGTCAAGTTCGTTCAATGGAAGCAATAGAAGAGAATCCTTCACAAATCGACTGTAGTAACTGGCTAACAAACAAAGCCTTATTTTGCTAACCACATTAGTAGGTCTTACGATTCTTCCACTACTTCGATCTTAAGAAGGATCCACCATCATCCATCCTTAGAAACACGTACCCCAAAGGAAAGACACTGAAAGCTAGCCAAGAACTCACACTTGGAGATTTGCATAAAGCTTTTTCTCCCCTCCAACATTCCAACACAATTCTTCAAGTGCTCCTCATGTTCCCATTCTATTACTCTTGGAGTTATCAGTATATCGTCAATAAAATACGATCACAATAGAGAATCCAAGATAGATTAAAAATCCCATTCATCAAGCTCATTAAAAGCAGCAGGGCATTCGTTAGTCCAAAGGACATTACAAGAATTCATAAGCCCATACTGCACGTTCCAAAAAGCAGTCTTGGCACATCTTGTTGACATGATTTAATTGATGATAAACCAGGACCACAACAGTAAATCTTGGAGAGAAGGACACAAGCACCTTGTATTGATCGAAACAAATCATCAAATGCCAGGAAGAGGATACCTGTTCTAACAGTGTAATTTATTTAGTTGCCGGAATCTACGCACACGAAAGACTCCCATCTTTCTTATCACAAAAACAGGAGCACCCAAGGGGGATGCACTCGGGTCTAATAAAGCCTTTCCCCTAACCAATTCTTGAGTTGGGCTTTGCCCCTTTTAACTCCCTTAAACTCGTTGGAGCCATTCTATAAGGGGGTATTGGAAAATCGGTGGACGAGTTACCGGCTCCACAATCAAATGACAAAAGTCCAATATCCCTGTTCCGGTGGCACATACCAGGAAGGTCTGCAGGGAACACATCCAGAGCAACCCGAAACTATCCGAAACCCGACTCAATCCGAAGTAGGGTAAATTGGGTAGTATCATTCCCTGAGGTGTGCCCAAAGAACGCTAAACACCCTTTACTAACCATTTCTTAGCATGAAAGAAAGGAGATGATACGAACTGAGTGGAGGAAGTGGAGTTACCCTCCCACACTAATGGATCTGTCCAGGCTTGGCTAACGTTACAGTCTTTCAGCATTACAATCTAAGATTACAAAACAAAATTTGAGATAAGAGCCAAAGTTCATACCCAGAATTATCATCGAAATCAATCATTATAAGATGACCCCCAAAGCTACAATGGAAGATTTGCTCCCCACAAAAGCTCACACCAGACAAGACCTATATACCTTTTAAATATTAAACTATCACAGACTCACCCACCGGAAGTAGATAAGTAGAAGTAGAAACACGAATAGCATGTCAAGCAATTCACAATGTATTAAATTAAGACCATTATGAGCAAATGAGGAGAGATTACATATGAAAAATTTGAGTAAGCCAGATTCAAATAATACAGAAGCCATGCAATCACAAACCAAAAGATTACCCTGTTGTGATAACAACATTTGATTGCCTCCGCTTCAGACCGCCCCGGGGGGGAAAATGCGTAACAAGGGCCTATCACCGTTGCCCGTTGCCTCTACCATGTTGTGTTGTAATGGCTCCCAGTTTGCCCGTTACCCCCCCGGCCGTTTTGGTGACCACCAGGACCTCCGGCCACCGCATCTGCCCAGGAATACGCCCGCTTCTACCATGACCAGCTCTACCTCTTGGACTATTGGGGAAGTCTTATAACTCTGTTTTGGGCATGTTTTTGAGACAATTCCTCCTAATATTGTCCAGTCTCCCAACAGTCACATAACACTCCCTGGAGTCAAGCATAGGTCTCTCATAGAAGGTGTTGATGGCTGAGGTGGGACCCCAAACTACAGTTATGTAGTGAAGACATGAATGGGTCGACTGAGTAACCTCCTGAACCCTAGCCTCTTAGAGTAAGAACCATAAACTCACCTCCCTTTCGAAACCTTTTTGATGTTGATGCCATGGATGAAGTATCTGGCTTCACTCCTTCCACCTCTATCACGAGAAGTCTACAACTTCTGAAAGGAGTTTTGCCGTTATACGCTACCTGTAAGGGCCTGAAATTCGCAATTCAGAACCTCAACCCCTTCACAAAACGGCGAACCTGCTCTTTGTGGACTGAAAACATAGTTGGGTGGCATACATGGATAATGGCTGCGCAAACGTCGCCTCATATGCAAATTATTAACCGACATCTACCTTGCTCTAGGCCTCAAGAACTCATTCTTTTCCTATCCTCAGAGTCCGGGAAATGATACTTCTCATGAACAAGCTTAGTAGAGAATGACGCCCAAAGTCATTGGCTGGTGCCTCTGTTGCGTTGACACTCTCAACATGTGAACGCCACCAATTTTGGCGTTCCATTGAAACTGATAAGTCACAAAACTCAAACACCAACTTTTCTACTATACCCATCTTGTGTAGTAGCTCATGACAGTCTCAACCAGAAAATATTATAGGAATCCTCGTATTCACACCCTGAAGACTGGAGATGATTTAAATTTCAAGAACTTACTGAAAAGTTCATGCTGATCATTTGTCATTATAGGCCCTGTGTGGTCAGACGACGGAAGGAAACGTGCCTGCCAATTTTCCCAATGAGCATCCAGCAGGGGAGGCCATAGTAGCTGCATGTTATACCTCCGGAACCAGGAGGTTGAGGTGTTGGTTATGTGCAGAATAACACAATTGGAGGGCGTCTGCCCTGATCAGAAGATAACCCGACCTGCTCAAGATAGCAAGAACCGTGATGATCATCTCTGGGGTAGGTTGGGGGGGGGTGGCAATTCCTCATTCGTGACACTTGTTCATTCTCCATCCTTCACCCCTCTCTACCACTTCCTCAGTTGTGGAGGAGTACCGCCCTCAAGTGACAGAGGGGCTAGGGGCTCGTCCTCTTCTCTAGAGGACCGTCACTCCAATGGAACTCTACCACGGCCTGTTGTCGCTGCTCCTCCTCGAGCTACAGCCCCAGTGGATGGCTCAGACGCACGCTTTGTGTTCCCGCCGGTGCTAGTTGTGAAGTAGTCGTTTCTCTGTAGTTCTAACCCCATCTGCGAAATAGAGTGAATTAGGGGGTTTTCAAGATTTAGGATTCAATAGCTTCATCATGCTTATTTATCACAATTAGTAATCACATTCATACAAGCATACAATAAGCATATAGAGCGGTTTATAATACTACCCAATAAATATCATTCGCCTATTAAGAGTTACTACGAATAGCATAAACCATTAACCTACATCCACGAAAGAATTTGTGATCAAGCAACCATTCCTCAAAGTCTTTGCTTGTTATCTTCGTTCTCTTTTCTTTCGCTCGTTTCTCCCTCTCTCGTCTCTCTGTTCTTTTCCTGTTGTTCTTTATTCCAAACCCTTTTTCTTTTCCCTAATAATCATAAATAAGTATAAAGATTTGGTTTTAAAAGTAACCCACTATTTATTCCAGGTTGTTCTCCATTTAACCCAAGAAATATAAATTTTAACATTAAACCACTAATTTATAATTATAAACAGGAATAGTCACAAAATTGCCCCTTTTAAAAACATTTAACAGAAATCTGACCCAGCAATGGATATACGCCAGCCTAGACGGGCCGTCGTGCCTACGACGGTCCATCCCCCCCCCTGCCTGATGCTGAAGGTCGCACAGGAAGATTTAAGAGCACTGACATTACTGAAGGGCCCTTGTTTTTGTGCACGGTCGTCACGCCTTTTGGGGGTTTTTTTTTTTGAAACCGGTCCTGCGATCCATCAAAAGTTCAGAGAGTCGATTAAGTACCCAAATTCCGAAATCTAAGTGTTTGGAACGAGACCCCACTCGAAAAAAAAACCCGTTTTTGTAGGGGGGGTCCGTCGGACAATGACGGTCCGTCGTGGTATCCGTCGTTCCTCCAGTTTTCTAGAGAAATAACAATTGCTGCTCAAAACGACTAAACAGGTCGTTACAGAGATGCAGATGCCCATATGTGGACCACTATTGAGGTTTGTGTTTCACCCTATGATCCCTAGATGACACCGTTACTGGCACCAGTAACTTCTGAAATCTGCATTTATAGTTTTCTAGAATACGGGTGTTACATTATCTCCCCCTTGGAATAATTTGTCCTTTAAGGAAGACTAAAGTAGATTAAAATGGAGGGAAAGAGCTGCAAACTATACCACTAAATATTGGAAACTGAAATCTCATTTAGCTAAGGTCCTAGAACATCCAAAGATGTTGTAAATAAAAGTATAACTGAAGGAACCTTATTTTAAGATTGAACCGACACATGAACGACTAAAAACATGAAATAACACTATTACCTAAAGCATTAATCTAATCGGAAGGAAAGGGATGAGGATACTTGACCTTTATGGATGCTACTACTTCCCAAGTAACTCTCTCTATTAAATAAATCCTCCACAAAACCTTAACTGAAGAGACTTCTTTTTTTTTCAACCTCTGAACCTGACGATCAAGAATCTCAACTAGCACATCCTTATAAAGGAGACTATCCTTTACATCGATACTTTCAAATGTTACTATAGATGTTGGATAAGCCACACACCTCTTCAATAACGAAACGTTAAAGAACAAATACACCGCTTCTAGTTGTACTAGCAATTATAACTCATAAGATACTTTACCAACTTTTTGCAATACCTTTTAAGGGTAGACATATCTACGACTCAGTTTTTTATTTCTTGATAAATCTCATCACCTTTATAATAGGTGAAACATTCCAGAAAACCCAATCTTTAATTTGGAACTCCAAGTCTCTGCTCCGTACATTATTCATGACTTATTGGTGACTCTTATTGTCTTAAATCTATCTCTAATGATCTTAACATTTTACATAGCATCATGAACCAAATTTGACTAGATATAGGATTCTTCGACGGTCCGTCACGCCTGTGACGGTGACATGCGATTCCGATCCAAAGTTCACGAGAGTCGATTTCATACCCAATTCCAGAATATCTAAGGTTTGTTTTGAACGAGACCCCCCGAAGGTCCGTCGTGACCATGCGGTCGTCGTGGTCGGTGGTATCCGTCGTCTCAGCCAGTTTTTAGGAAATAAAATCTGCTGCCTCAAAACGATACTAAACAGGTCGTTACAGAGATGCAGATGCCCAATTTTGGGTGGACCACCTATGAGGTTTGTGTTTCCACCCTTATGATCCCGAGATGACACCGTTAACTGGCACAGTAACTTGTTGAAATCTGCCATTTATAGTTTCTAGAATACGGGTGTTACATTATCTCCCCCTTGGAATAATTTGTCCTCTAATGAAGACTAAAGTAGATTAAAATTGAGGGAAAGAGCTGCAAACTATACCACTAAATATTGGAAACTGAAATCTCATTTAGCTAAGGTCCTAGAACATCCAAATATGTTGTAAATAAAAGTATAACTAAAGGAACCTTATTTAAGATGAACCGAACTTCTGTTTTGAGAACGACTAAAACTAAAAAACCATGAAATAACACATTACCTAAGCATTAAATCTAATCGGAAGGAAAGGGAAAAGGGATGAGGATGGATACTTGACCTTATGGAGTGCTACTACTTCCCAGTCTTGTTAACGCTCATCTATTGAAATAAAATCCTCCACAAAACCTTAACTGAAGGAGACTCTTTATTTTTCAACCTCTGGAAACTGACGTCCGAATTCTCAACTAGCACATCCTTATAAAGGAGACTATCCTTACATCGATACTTTCAAATGTACTATTAGATTTGGATAAGCCACACACCTCTTCAATAACGAAACGTTATTATTAAAGACAAATACCACAGCGTTCTAGTTTGTACAGCAATATACTCATAAGATACTTTACCAACTCTTTGCAATACCTTTTAAGGGTAGACATATCCACGACTCAGTTTTTTCTTTCTTGATAAATCTCATCACCTTTTTAATAGGTGAAACTTTCCATAAAACCCAATCTTTAATTTGGAACTCCAAGTCTCTGCTCCGTACATCTTCATAGGACTATTGGTGACTCTTATTGTCTTAAATCTATCTCTAATGATCTTAACATTTTACATAGCATCATGAACCAAATTTGACTATATATAGGATTCTTCACCTACTTCAAACAAACCAACTTCAGACTTACATCTACACCCATACAATTCCTCATAAGGGGTCATCTAAATGATGGAATGATAATTATTATTTTTGGCGGACACTACAAGAAGAAGGTGATTATCCCAACAACCCTTTAATTGTATAACACAAGATCTCAACATGTCCTATATGGTTTGAATGGTAGACTCTTCTTAAAAATACATCTATTGATGAATGATGTATTAATATTAACTTAAGTACCTATACCTTTTTCTAAATGATTTTGAAGAATGAGAGGTAAATTGAGGACCTTCTTATGAGATGATATATCAAGAAACCCCATGTACTTAACTATCTCATTAGTTTAAAGCTTCGCGTAGTGCTCAACTAAATTTGTAGTCTTAACAGTTTAAAAGTGCATAGACTTAGTAACATTGTAAAAAACCATCCAAATTGAGCCATGATGTCTATGAGTATAAGCTATGTTTTTAGTTAAGTCCATGTATATCATTTCTAACTTCCATGTAGGAATTTTAATATTTTGAGTCATACCTCTTGGTTTGTGATTTTTTACCATTACTTGTTGATAATTAGGGCACATAGACACAAAATCTGCTATATTTCTTTTCATACCATTCTACTAAAAGACATTCAATGGATCATCGTACATCTTTGTGGCGCCAGGATAAATAGAATACATGGCGTTATGGTCTTCTAAAAGAATTTACTAGCTCAACTGACCCATATTAGGTTCACATAAATAAGCATACTAGCAAAGCATAAAATCTACACTTTGGGAGAAAACCTCAACTCTTTAGTGATGGACAGGACACTTTAGTAGAAGCAATATAGGATCACCATATTGTTTTTTCTTAACCCTCTCAACAATTGAATATTCTGACCCATTTTGAACTGTTACACCACTATATGATATGCTTATAAGGCGAACTTCCAAGCTAGCTAGATTGTGAAAATCTTTTGCTAGTTCTTTGTTTCTTCCTTAACATGTGCTACATTACCTAGAGAAAGTCTTCTAAGAGGAGCTGCTAAGACATTGTCCTTTCCAGGAAGATAAACTACATTCATATTAATCTTTGAGTAACTCAAGCCATATCCTTTGAGTAAGGTTCAACTCCTTCTAGGTGAATACATATTGAAGGCTTTTATGGTCTATAAGCACATCTACGTGAAAACCATACAAATAATGTCTTCAAATCTTAAGTGAAAATACAAATTCTACAAGAACCAGTTCATGATTAAGATATTTCTTCCCATATACCTTAAGTTCTCTAGAAGCATAAGTTATAAACTTACCTCGCTGCATCAACACACAACTTAGGCTGGGCCTAGATGAATCATAATAGGTAACATAACCATTTGAACCATGTTGTAGAGTAAAAATAGGAGTTGTAGTAAACCTAGTTTTAAGATCTAAGAATATCTTCTTACAATAGTATGACAACTGGAACTTAGGAATTTTTATTCAACTTAGTCAATGGAGAAGCTATGATGAAAATCCTACCACGAATCTTTTGTAATAACCAACCAAACCCAAAAATGTCTGATATATGCAGGAGACGTAGGTCTAGGATACTTTTTACTCCCTTTGTTTTTTGAGAATCCACTCAGATCCCTTTGATAGAAAAATATGCCTATGAAAAGAAATAAATTGCAGCCAAAACTCACATTTTCTAAACTTCTCAATTGATTTTGGTGTTCTAAGAGATCCTTCATACCAACCCTCAAAAAAGTCATATATTATTTCTCATTCCTAGAGTAAATAAGAATCATCCATAAATAAGATAACAAACAAGTCTATACTACTTTAACAAGTCAAAATAAGGATTCATTAAACCCATGAAAGCTGCAGGAGAATTTGTTAGTTCAAATGACATAACTACAAATTCATAATGACCATACAAAGTTCTGAAGATTGTTTTCAAGATGATGTTGTCTCTGACTCTTAATGGATGATAACCACATATGAGGTCTATCTTTAATAAATGACTAGCACCCTAAAAAAAATTTAATCGGTAATCAATGCTTGGGATACGATACTTATTATTTATTGTAACTCTCTTCAACTGTTGATGGTCAATGCACATCCTAAGAGAACCTTATGTCTTATTCACGAGCAACATTTATGTAACCCATGGGGTAATAATAGGTCTAATGAATCCCTTATCTTGATGGTCTTTCAACTACTCCTTGAATTTTTTAATATTAACTTGATTCAATATGTAAGCATGATTCGAAATAGGTTAGGAATATGGGAGGACATCAATTCCAAAAGTTGATTTCCATTTAGGGAGAAACTTTGCGAAAATCTTCTAGAAAACACTTCTGGGAACTCATTTACTACTTGAGCTAACTGAAGTGTTGGGTTTTCAGAACGTGAATCCTTAACTTGAAATGGATTATAGAGATAACACTTAGATATTGTCTTTCTGACCTTAAGATAAGTTATGAATCGACCCATAGACATTAACCTACTACCCTTCAATTATACAATTGGCTTGTCTAGAATATTAAAATCAACGATCCTAGTCTACAATTGACTAAAGATAACAAGAATGTAATCAATCAATGTCTAGAAAGATATCAAAGTCTACCATTTTGAATTCTAAAATATCGACTGAGGTGACTTATGAGACCTCAAATAAGACTGATATAGGGTCTTATTTTAATGACAATATTGTCCTTGATTATGTATTTTATCTTGATAATTGTTATTAATATCTAAGTTTCAAGTATTTGAGGATTCGGTAAGAGCATAGATACTCAGGCACAAAACGAAAAAAGAAGATTAGGATGCAGAGGTGTGTATTGCCAAGAACAATTGGCAATCCGCCGTATAGTGAAGTTACGACTTCTGTTAAAACAATTGAGACCAAATGGAAGTGGATCAAAAGGTGACGAAAAGTAGAAGTCTATTCTTCATTTATTAGTTCCACAAAGCAGATGATTTCTTCCACCAATCCAGAACACTTAGATGAGGAAGGCAACATGCAAGCTGTGATGAATTAAATGAAGGGAGATTTGGCAAATTACGACTAACTGCACCGAAAGGATTCACCAATACTATTACTGAAGTCTATAAATACAAAAATCTTTTAGTATTTATATATAGAAAAGTAGATACTGAAATAATTAAACTTGAAACTTTGTTCTTAAATTTTTTCGCAAGTTTAAAGAGGGTTTTTGTGTAAGCTTGTAGAATGAAACTCTTCTTAAAATTTTGGAAGTGGATTTTCTTCATTTGCCTTCCTTTGCTATTTTTAAAATTTAATCGCTTTTATCCACTTTATTCCATTATCATTTAAATTATATTTTATTATTTTTGATTAGTGGCTTAAAACCTCCATTCTTGGGGGAAATTGTTGGTTGATTAATTTAGTGGGTCTTGCTTGCATGTACTTAAATTTCTTAATGGGTCGACTTGAGGTTCATCTCTAGAAATGGATTCCTAGTTCCATATCCAATTACTACCATCGAATGAGTGAGTCTGGAAAAGGCGTAGACTGTTTAGTTTAGATGAGTCTATGTCAAAGAGAAACCCATTTGATATGGGGTATGTTTCCTGAGTGATTACTCGCATATACCTAAATCTTACACTAGTCACCTTTGTTTTGTTAAATTAGCTACTGAAAGCATGTACCCACAAATTGTATGTTCACATATAGCGATCACACCCCATGAACTCTCTCCCTTACATGTTTCTCATATATTTACTAACATTCTACTACATTTGATAAAATCCCTTTTCAATATTTACCACATTGTTGTCACAATTTTTTTTTGTTTTAATATTCAAAAATGTCCTAAACTATCACTATTTAGAATGAAATTTCTATGCAGTTACTACCTTCACTACCACTCCTTTGTGATAGACTCACAACCTTTGGTTGGGTAACTAAAATAGCTTCTATACGTAGACACTCAAACTATAGGCTTGTTTCGTTGAACACGATAATTTCAAAATTAATTTATAAGCTAATCAAAATGGCGTCAGTACCTTGGTCTGGCGTCACATTAAAAAGTAGTTACTTATAGATCATAGTTCTTTGTAGTGTAGTTTCCACTAATTTAATATTTAGTGTACTTTTGGGTGTTGTTTAAGATCCGTATAAAGCATGAATGTATACCTTATTAATGGAAGTTAGGTAGACCATAAGGACAACATTGACAATCTAAACGATGTCTAAGAGCCCAACGTCAATGACCCGCATCTCATGGGAGGTTTAAGGACCATCCGAGTACATCGACTAGAGGGAACACAATATTTCATATACCTAGAAAAATGTTTCAACTTTTTCAGCTAAAGGAACTTTTTAGTTTATTATCTCACGAGGACCTACATAAGAAACTATGGAAATTTGTAGATGTGTGTAGACCATTCTCATTTAAAAACTTCTCCAGGAATAATTTCTACTAAAATTATTCCCTTTATCATTGATGGCAAAAAAATTCAAGTGGTTAGCAGAGTTTCCATACAACTAAATTACGTCATAGGAAAAACTAGTTACAATTTTCAACATATGTTTCTTTCCCCCTCGATGATGATAATAATTCGCGATAACATCTAAAACTTTAAGTGATTTAATGGAGAAACCTTTCACAAAACATAGATTTAATTTAAAAAGCTTGTACTTCAAAGTCCAATGAGTCGTCTTCCCAATAATTTCCTCCTACATTACTTTTATCATAGCCTAGACTCGGTAAACAAAGGGGTGGCTGACCAACTTTTGGAGGGCATGACAACCATCAATAGGTCATGGTAAACACGTGATGATGAGGTTTTTTTGGTCACCTTTCAATTTTCTAAACTACAGATTTGAAAGGAAATTGAATGGGACTAAATATGGCACAGATCATGATTCAACTTGATATTCTCCAAGAATATCATTGGAGTAGACACCCGTAGAATCAATGTTGTGGGATTTGGGAGTACAAAGCTTGATACAATGGAGTTCGATGATTTTGTATAGTGAGATGGTGAATTTCTTAGAAAATGAAGGTGGTGGTTACCGGTCGAACTACTACCACGGGAAGGGTTTTGTACCCATTGTTGGGGGCCTTAGATGAAGATATAAAAGAATATAGATACCTCGAAATGGAGAGATTGCCTCTTACTAATAAATTAAGAAGAAGATAATATGTGCCTCCCCATGAGGGGAAAAATCCCAAGGATCTAGAAGGTGGTAGATATGACGATATGTTATTCCGTATCCTCAAAAAAGTTGAAGGGTTAGACAAATTGCTAAAAGGTATGAAGAAGATGTGTCCACCCTCAGTTAGAGGTCGCCTCCCATTTGTTCTCAATTAATTAGTAAGAGACGAGATTGTCCACATCTCATCTCATATCAACCCAAGAAAAAAAGGGGGTTTGCCTAGTGACACTATGGATAACCCCAAGAGTGAAGCCTGAAAAGTGACTTTTGTAGTGCCATTACGTTAACTGAAGATTTTTTTGGGAGGAAACCCAAAACCCTTTAATTAGTTTCCATTATATTGATAAAATAATAGTTTGTTGATTGTGTAGGTGAAGGAAAGTAAATAAGTAGAAAGTTACAAGGTTACAAGAACAGGTTATTTAGTGGAGTGCCAACAAGTGTAGTGTTGCAAATCACTTAAGCCGTTTGATTTGATACCCCTGAAACATGGAGCCTGTAATATTTCGATGGAATTCAGAGATTATTAGTGTATCGCCGATCTATTTGGAGAACACGATATAGACCACCGATATGCCACATGCAATAGATAGAATTCGTGTTGTGTTTGGCGAATAACATTCACTTTTGGCGCTTCGCCGATCCATTTTGTGAAACATATTAACATTGCCGAACGAGAGGGAGTGATGGCAAAGGTAATAGGGCTTAAAAGTTCTATATCAAGCCCTTTGTTCCACTTTATCCCTTTTTCGCAAATTCACACTTGAATTTCATTAGTTATTCTTCTTGTAGTTTCAATGTTTTTCTACTGTCAGTTTGTGCTCGGATTTGGATTACATTGCTACCTAGCTTGTTAAATGTTTTGTTCCCAACCCTTTTACCTAACTAAAGAGTCGCACATATTTGCGTAATGATGTATATCCTAGAACCTATGCTGAAAATTTAGATTCTTTGTTTAGTTTGCGTTATTTATTATGATATAGTAGTTTTCAAAACGTCTTAGAAGCAAGGAAGCGACTCTTTTCGTGTGGAAATCTTAAGTGTAATGGAAAATGATACATTCCTCTCAGCTTTAGTTGAACTTCATACACATTAACTTTAACATGTGTTTCCTAGGTTGAATGGTAAATTTTTGAACGAATTAGTGAAAATGGAAGAGTTTGACTATTTGGCGAATCTAAACATCACTCCTTGAATTGCTCGGAAGTTCACCCAAGTTTCTGTTTATGCCAATTATTAATTGTCGTTGGAACTATATATTGAAATGTTTCAGCAATCTGTTCAAATTGTAATCTACACTTGGTTATATGCGGAGTTAGTTGGTTAACACTGATTTTTTGAAAACAGTACATCTTGCATGACATTTTAGCAAATAATCTATCATATTAGTTTGGCAACACAACCATGCATTTATTACTCACACTGTTTAAGTTAAAAGTATTACCTAACCACATATTCCAAGTTAGCATAAATGGTTAGACCTAAAGTTTCAGTGAGAAATGAACCACCAAGGCATGTAAAATCATGAAAAATAAAAATCCAGGATAGGAAAGCATAACTAACAAGGATAACAAAGTACACTAAGGAAGCTAGAGTGAAGAGAAGAATTCCCATTAAGCCTAACATGACTTCATGGTCTTAAGGCTAGGAAAGTTTTAAATAGTGGTGAAACTCAGAATAGTAGCACTTCAGGAGGAGTTGTCTTATTTCTGATAGACAATTCGGGCGTTCATACCAGAACAGTTGAAGAAGTCACATATGCTTGATATCTTTTGAAATCATCCCTTTTGATTATCTTTCTTAAAATTTTGGATACTATCATTATTTACATTTAAGGAAAAATGTTATTTAGTTATGGTGGGGTGAGTCTCACTTTTGATTTGAATATCTTTAATGGTTCTTTCTGTTGTGTTTTGAGATTTATCTAGGTTGTCTATTTTTAAAGCTATGTTTTTAAATAAGATTTTTGTGGATTTTTTGATATTACGACTATCTTCTGGGTCCTAATTTGATAATATATTTGACCTTTAAAAAAGTGTATTACATTTGAAAAAATCGCCACCTTTTTTGTTTAAAGATTCTATTCTTGTACAAATTCAAATCTCAGTTTCAATTAATATCGGTGACTTGAAAAGCTCTCAATAAAATAAGCATTACTCTGCGGCTAGAACAGGAACAAATGAAGTTACATAGAAAATATGTGAACTCTTTGCATCTCGTTGTTATTAACCAATGGCAAAATTGATACTTTTAAAAAGAGCATTGCAGACTAGAGAAAGTGTGTTATCTTTTTTAATTTAAGTGTCAATGCCTTGTCCTATGAGCTTACTTTGAACTTTGCATGAATAAACCTAGAGTTTTCCCCGTTAGTCTAATTGATTTTAAAGGTATACTTTTGAGATGATCATAGACAATATATAAAGAATGTACGCAAACTTTAACATATATCTCTTTTGTGAAATTCACTTAATCAGGTGAAACTCTCTTGAACACCCTTTGAGACTTACTTTTACCTTGTAAAAACATTGATGAAACCTAAACCTAAAATTTTATTCACCTATACTTCTCTTAAAATGTGCATAATTGAATATCCAACTTAGGCCAAAGTTCTAAGTTGGGGATGTTGTAAGAAGAAAAAGGAAAAGTCAAGTTTGCAGTAAAAGTATACTAAAATCATGGTATTGAAGCAAAATGGAAGCCCTCTATAAGAAAAACAGAGAAAAAGAAAGAGAAAAGAAAAAGAAAAAGAAAAAGAAAGTTGTCGAATAAAACCATAAAATGAAATAAATTAGGTTTCCAAGTAGTCCATGAAACAAAATAGAAAGTTCACTTCGATTCACTTTACTAAGGTTGATAAACGAAAACGGAGAAGTTTTGATAAAGTCACATCTAATTGAGGAAAAAGCCTACAAGCCTAAATCACCATACCATTACACTCAATGTGACACCTCAAAAATCACTTAGCTGAGTTAGGGCGTAAAATTTTCGTTATAAGGGTCTAAGGTCCTAAAAGGGTTTATAATGTGGTATTGAGGCATTGTCTAAAGTATTAGGTTAATTGGAAGTCAAACGTCAAGGGACGACCAATACATTTGACGACTAGTCACCTATGTGTGTCACGTGTTGTTATGTGCCTATATGAGTGTTCCATAAGCTTATTAGGTCCTTATATGAGTTATTACACTGTATATAGTCAAATTTTCAAGGTTAATGAAGGAGGTAAAACGTCCAAGAACATCAATAACGTTCGAAAGGTTTTCCTTGAAACTACCTTGTGTGTCTTTGCATGTTTCATTGAGTTTTATGTGTTCTTTTTCTATGAAATTTATAAGGGAGGTCAAAAACTCGTAAATAAACTATTCAGGTTGGAAATTTCCAGGAAAAAGTCCCGAAGGACCATCCAAGGTCCTTGAGGAAGGAGCCATTTTGGAGCAAAAGTTCTCCAACACCAGCCCCAATCTATGAAGACAATCGACGGCCAGTAGGCTGGTCGACGCCCTGTTTTTAGTGGCTATTTGTTTGAAATTAGGTGTAGGGAATGTGTCCATGCAACAACCAGCCTCAGTCCCAAACCACGGACATGCAGGGTGGTCCGGTTGTTGAGATATGTCCTGTCAATGGCCAATCATGTGGTGTGCCTCCAATTTGCAGCTTCATTGTAAGCTGCAAAGGTTAGTTGGTAAATTCAACCAACGTCCCAATAAGGTTTGGGAGGTTAATTAGGGGTGTTTTAAGTGGGTTTATAGTTCCTAAATACCTAGATGATTTCATTCTTCCAAATCAAAACCCCAAAATCTCTAAGAAATGCTTTGGAACTCCATTGAAGCAAAAACTCAAGGAAAAGCTTGGATTGGAGTTTTGAGTGGTAATTCTTCATAAAATTAGTGGATTAACATCATTGGAGTATGCTTTTTGATCCTTTGAACTCTATCTATCAAGTAGCCCAACATTCAAAGAGATTTCTAAAGTTTTCAAAGATGAACTTGTCCAATTTTATGACCTATCCTTGGATTCTTTCATTAAAGGTTTTGAATCTGTAAATATTCATTATTTTGATGCTAATTACATTATTTTAACTAGATTAACCTATGAATCTATGTAATTGATGAACCCTAGTTTTTTTATCTCTTTATGATTGACTTGATATTGTCTTAATGCTTATAAATTTTAGTGTAGTTTCTGATTGGCCATTGTAGTTTTTTTAATGCTTTATGTATGTTTTTTTGGAATTATGTGAATATGGATCATGTTGTCCGATATTAAATGAAAAATGATGTGTGTGCATGTGCAGCCGTGAGATGTACACTCTTGGATTCAAGTTAGAAAAATGACATGTTTTAATGGTTGTTTTCACTGTCCACAAACTTGCTTAAATTGTGGATGTTTCATAAGTGATGAGAAAAAAGCTGATTTTGATTGCAACTAATAGTCAAATAATCCATGAAAATACACTTAAAGAACCACTAAAATTATTTAAAAAAACGTCTAAACATTTAAGTGAAAGAGGTGAGAAACATCTGAATAATTACAGCATCTTGTTGATTAGTTTCGCGGCCAAGCTAAGGGGATTATCTTGTAGCCATTCAGAATCGAACCCCGTGGACTCATTCACACCATTTTAAAGTCATTAATAATCTGAGAAAAAAGAATGTGCTGTGGGATTCGAACTCATGTGCCTTGATCCAAAAATTAAATTAAAAAAAAGGAATGAGAGGAGTGAGTTCGAACCCACCACCTTTCAATAATATTTAAGGAGGAATAAAAAGAAAAATAAGAGGTTGAGGCCTGTGGGAATCGAACCCACGACATGTAGGCATAACCAAGGAAAATTAAGGAGAAAAAATCAAACTAGGGATGTGGGGGTTTGAACCCACACCCCCTCGTCCAAAAAGGAGAGAAATTAAAAAGAAGGAAATAAAAAGAAAATGAGAATGTGGGGGTTCGATCCCAAATGCTCTCAGTCCTAATGAGCAAAAAATGAAGAGAGAAATTAAGGAAAAATAAAATGAAGGCGTTGGGGCTCGACCTTGGATCCCCAAGACAATGGATCATAATAGAATAAATAAAAAAAAAAAAAGTGTAAACCAAGGGATTCGAAACTGGGTTCCCTTGCTCAAATTCTGTATTGATACATAAGTCATACATGAATAAATTTCAAAGTAATACAACCCACATAGATCGAAATCCAGATCTTGGCGTACATACAAGATGCATAAGTCTTGTACCGTATAATCTTAGGAAGATCTGAACTAGTTAAACGAACTATGAATGAGGCCTCATGGCTTGTATGTGTAAGACCGATAAGTCTAGCATACATTTAAAAGTAAGTGAACCTATCTGTATGTATGACATTAATGAACAACTCTAGACGGGGTTAAGTAAGAGTGTGAGAAGCACTAAATGACCAAGTGCATTGTTCATATGAGTAATGAACATTCATGTAATAGGGGTGAGTAATTATAAAGACCAAATTGTACAAAGTTAATGCAAAGTGGTGACAACATATAATAGGCTGACTATAAAAGTTGAGTGCAATCCAAACATGACTAAGAAATGTTACCAAAGAATATCCCCTTATAAGAGTGTAAAGTTATGAAGAGACCAGTCTTTAATGAATACTCTAATCAAAGAATTGAGGATCAATATACTTTAATACTAATGATGAGATGAAAAATCATCTATTAATCTAAGGATGTCCTCCACTAGTACGCTAGATTCCATGACAGATGATTAATGTATGGACTTTATATTGAGCATCGATAGACTATACCTATGAGCCTCCGATGCCCTTCTTGGGAAGGGAGGTAAGTTTTCAGGTAACTCTCATGAGATTAGACTGTCATCATGCCGGGTATGGGTCCCTTACATCTCCCTAGTCTTCGAACCTATATTGCCAATATAGGGATTGGCTGGTTTCAGTTTCCCATGTATGCCAGCATGTTTTGGTCACTTTGGCCGGTAATTTCACCCTCTTTTCCGTGTGGGTGCACACTAGATTTCATCATGCTCAACATGATTTATATTGGTTAATTTAAAGTTTTCCAATGATGAATGAAGCCACCTTCAAATGAAGCACAATAAAAGTGAATTATTATACCAAAGGTGTTAGAATAGGATAATCCAAGAGGTGAGCCTAGACCTATTTAATGATTATAGTTCATTCTTATCATGCACGTGAACCCAAGAAAAGTCATAAACCTACTCCTAGTATTTCTGGTGTTCCTAGCCTAATTACGAAAAATGAAGTGAAGTACGTAAGAATGAATGAAGCAAACTCTATGTTTGGTAAAGAAGGCTCCCTAGTTGAAGCCTCATATTTTGAGCCCTCTTTTTGGGAAGACTTAATGTCATGTCCATGATTCCAAGGTCTCATGACATATTAATGAATGATATTAAAGATGATATGTGCTATATGCAAAATGATATGTTCTATGTGTAAGATGTTATGTACTGTGTGCAGTATGATGATTCATGTTACCCTCATGGCATGACTTTCCTAATAATAATTTTGAAAGTTCACCAACTTTCATAATACCATTTTGGAAAGTCCATACTTTGACTTGCCAATAATCATGTTTTGTTAGGAATAGCTGGTCTTCTATGCTTGTCCTTGTGTGGGGGTGTGCTTGTTTTATTACCCTACACTAGTAATAAATGTATACTAATACCATATAATTCTACAATTTTTGTTCTAGGCACAGGTGGATGCTAGAGCTTACAGGTTGACGTTGTAGCTATCCGGACGTGGGTCTTTCATCAGGACATGGTATTTGCTCATGCTTTCGAAGATGTCTACTGTTATTATCTATCTTAGATATAGGCTATAGCTAGTGGAGCATGTTCCACTCGTGTTTCTTTCCACTTTTGTTCAAACTTTGTATTGGTGCAATTTTGGAAAAAATACATTTAATAAAATTATGATCTGATTCTTTCATTTAATTATTTCTTTATTAGATTATTAATTTGTGAAACTTTATGATGTTAAGTAGTATGTATAAATGTATGGTAAGACACAAAAGTTTCAAATTTTTTGATAAAATTAACTTAGATGTAGTAAGTATGATGTATGTAGGCTTGTCTGCGATCTCAGAGAGGTCAACGACGCCGGTCTTGTCTAGGTTCAAGATTACGGTCGTGACATTATCATATTTATCTACATGTTATAAAGTTAAAGTATGTGTTCTTCTATTGTATTAGGTTATCATGTTAGACTATGACTATGTTCTTATGTGTGTAGACTTCGAGTTGATGCATGATTATTCATACTTAACTATATGAGTTTGTAATGGTTACATTGATGATGATATATTAGTGTATAGGGTAAATTTAAATATGATAATGGTTATTCGTATGTGCTTCTAGAATGATATGGAATATGTTCTAAAGTGAAGTTATTGGCGTGTCTTGTGTGGTAGACTTTTGTCCCTTACTTGATACATCTAGGAATGTAATTATGAGATGTCTTGACTTAGAAAGCTAAATCCTCTTAGTCATGTATGTATGAATTATATGTGACGATGAATGATTCAAAAAAGTTCCTTTATGTGAGAACTTAAAAAGGTTTATGAAACTTGAAGTTAAAAATCGTAATAGTATCCTTCTTGTATGAATGATGGATTTAATGTTGGTTGTCTGGAACAACATCATATCATCCTTAGCAAATTCATTAAGCTATCTTTGTCGCCATTGTAAGACAGCCATAGGGGACCTCTTAAGTAGGGTGAATGTAATGAGTTATGAACTAGATATGGAACCTCTTCATGTGATCCTTAATGCAAGTATGGTTTGGAAAGTAGCTCTAGTGAATGATGAGACTAAAGTACAAAGAAGCCCTTCATATTCCTTCACCATGTGCCTACATGGGATGTGTCCAAGTTCTACCATGGGAAAGTAGAACACCCTCCATTGTAGTAGGTCACAACTCTTGATTCCATGTTTTTCTTCCATGGTGTATGTCAATTATTTCCTATTCTTATCATATGGGAATTACAGTATTTGAGAAGGTCCTATTAATGTTAGGTGCGATGGTATGGGGACCTATCTAGACATGCAAATAGGCTTTGAAATGTTAGTGGAGTCCCTAGGTCTTATTCAAGACCATTACTTGAATGTTCCTTTCTGTGACGAGTGAGTCTTAAATTAATAAGGAATGTAATGACTTAAGTTAAGAATCATGTTTACTTACTGAAGAAGTACTCATTTAGAGTAGTTAAGGTTTGTCTAGTTACGGTTGAAAGGTCATAGGATGGTCACTACTACTTCGTATCTTATACCAAATAGTCGTAAGAATGACTCTAGTTAGGAAAGTTTGTCGATTATGTAGACATGATCCAAACTTAGATAGTCTTATATATTTTAAATCTTGAGGAGGTTAAGTATGAACATTCTCTTCTTGATTTACTTTAGTAGGTCTTTTTATAACCTTTTAAAGGAGAATTTCATATTTGAAGAACTCTATTGTGTTAAGTGAGAATGATCTAATCCTAGGTATTATGCAAGATCTTTTAAATGTGTGTGAAAGGGGTTGTATGGGTGGTCGCTTCACAACTCACTCAAGTGAACCTCAGAAACACCTTTTGTAGGAGTATTTCATGTTCATGTGTTTGGTGTATTGTAAGTGTGTATATCTCATTATTGGTGGTCTTAAGCATCATTTAGGTGTGCCTAGAACGGTGTATGGGCTGTCTTTATTTGTATCACTGAAGTGAGTCTTACGATAGATTTTAGTGAGAGGATTGCATGCTAGAAAGTGTTCATTATTGAGTTGAGAAACTTAACTGTAACAGTGAATTATGTAACTGTAAAGTGACAGTTTACTATAATGTTTTCCTAAAAATGTGATAAATTGTTTAAGTGACTTCTAATGTGTTTTAAAGGTGTTAAATGTTGTTCTTATGCTTATATTATAATATTTGAATAAAAAAGATGCATATTTCCATTAAATGTTCGTTTTAGAGATTTTTATGCATTATGCCATACTTAGTACATGTGGTTGTACTAATTCCATGCTTTTATCTTTATCTAAAGTGATTCATAGGTGAAGGTGCTTTTGGATAGCTAAGCTTTGATCATAGGATCGTTGAAGCAAGTTGTAGTATGTCCTCATTTGACTCGAGGGAACATAAATCTTTTATTTCTCTATTTGAAGTATTGCAATAAACTTAGTAGTACCATATTTGTACCGTATGGTCCTCGTTCCAAGTACTCTTTTTTCTAATATTTGATGAAATGAGACTTAGTATTTCCTCTTACTTTTATAAAACAGAGACTTTAAAGACTATTTGAATGTTGTGAAAAGTTTTAATTTTGCAATACTTTTCATATAAATATATGCAATGAACATTACAAAAGGGCTTGTACAAGACTTGTGAGAGGCCAAATACGCCACATCATGATTCACGATTGGACCTAGATTCATTTGTGAGGTCCAATGTCATGAAAGTCAGCCTCCTTACAAGCTTTAGAAAGACCTTTTTTTATCATGAGTGAACTAAACTTGAAGGAAATTGTAAAATAAGGAAAAACCTATTGTTGTAATCATTTACAGTATTTTCTGTTTGTGAGTGTCAACGTTTTATCAGATTCCTGATCCTTAGTTTTTAAATCTATGTGTGTGCAATGGAATTATTCTGTATGTGAGGGCATGTAAATAGTTTTTAAACATGAACTTGCATTAGTAGAGAGTGTTGGGAGATCTAGAATGTTTTGTAATGGTGGCACAATTTTAATCTTGGAGTATACAATTAAGCTATGCATGCGTAATTTTGATCTTATTGTGTGTATTCATGATTGAGCCTTGTGTGGCACTATTTGAGACAGCCTACTTGAACGGATTAACTTGAATTTTACTTAAGGGAAAACAAAATTTTGAGTTGGAGGTGTTGATGAATACTGAAATTGGACTTATCTAAGGACTTATTTTAAAGCAAACATTGTCCTCGATTGTTCATTTTCTGTCAATTTCTAATAAAAACTCCTAAATCTACGTATTTAAGGATTTGCTAGGAGCATGGAAACTTAGGCACAATATGAAGAAAAAGAGTTGAAGATGCAAAGGTGCGCATCACCAATTAATTTTTGCGTTCCACCGTATAGCAAAGTTGCACCTTATATTAAAGTGAGTTAGCCTTGAAGGAAGTGGATCAAAAGGCTACCAAAAGGAACTTTCGGTGCTTCACCAATCAGTTCCTCAAAGAAGAAGATTTCCAACCATCGATCCAGAAAATAGACAAAGAATGCGATGTGAAAGCAACAATGAACTGAATAAGGTCCATTTTCCTAATCACGACTAACTGTAGAGAAAGGATTCCCAGCACAATTCTAAAGTCTATTAATACTGAAATCTTTTATAATTTATATATAGAAAATTATAGAGTGAAAGAGTTACACTTGAAGCTTTGTTCTTAAGTTTTCTCTCAAGTTTCGAGAGGGTTTTTATGGAAGCTTGAAGAAATAAGCTCCTCTTCCATTTTGGAAGTGGGTATTCTCCACATACCTTTTTTTGGTACTTTTAAGGTTTAATATCTAATACCCACTTGATTCCTTTATCATTTTAAGCATATTTATTGTTGCTTGATAAGTGCCTCAAACCACCCATTCTTGGGGTGTAATTTATCAATTAAGGACAAATTAATTTTTTGGTCTTTATTGGAGGTAGCTTTGTAACATTTCAGAAAATGTACTTGTCTAGCCAAGAGCCTATTAAGTTTTAAGAATAGGTATTGGGGGAACATAGGCATCCCAATGGTAATATTTAAAAAAATATTGCACATATTAGAAAATATTAGATTAAAGGGTGTTATAAAATTTTCTATGTATTAAAAAACTTATCCAAGAAATGTATCTCTGCACTAAAATCTTAAACTAAACAATCTTCATTTGTTTTTTTTTTTAAATCGTTTCACAAAAATAATGTTAGTCATGCCATGGTGTCAAGCCGAGGCCACCATAGCACAGGAACCAATTAAAAATGGGTCATAGATATAAGAGTAACCCAAGATATAGTGAGGATCCTGGGACGTAAAAAATGAGGCAACAACACATGTGAAAGCACTTGTGCAAGAATTAGGTTAGGGTGGTTAGGGAGGTTAGGGGCAGGCGCACATGTGGGGGTAAAGCCATGTGGGGATGAGATTCCTAACAAACTATAGGCTCTAACTAACTTACCTTACTAGCTTAAAAACCTAAGATTAACCAAAATAAACCAACTAGTGCACCCGACAGCCTAAGACCTAACTGGGTTACACTAACCTAGTAACTATCTAAAGAAACATCCTAGTACCTAACCTAGGATGGTCCAAAAGGATTATTTAATTATCTAACAACTTAGGGGTACTTTAGTAATTATCCTACATCACTTAATTAATTAAATTAATAAATTAATTAATTAATTTAAATAGGTTAACCGAAATTCTTAAACTAGACCTGTAACTAACTCAAGAAACATCCTAGTACCTAACCTAGGATGGTCCAAAAGAGTCGGTTATGGTTATAGTGACTTAGGGATACTTTAGTAATTAACCTAAATCACTTAATTGAATTAACAACATAATTAATTAATTTAAATTTTCAAAACGAAATCCTACACTAGTCAAGTAACAAACTAAGAAACATCCTAGTACCTAACCAAGGATGGTACAAAGGGGTTGGTTAAGGTTCTAACAACTTAGGGATAGTTTATTAATTAACCTATATTGCCTAATTAATTGAATTATCAACTTAATTAATTAATTTAATTGGTCAATACCGAAACTACTAAGCAATTTCCTTATTTTGGTTAAGTCAAGTGATCTTCTAATTCTAGTTAATTGAGAAGAGGCGTTTTACTAATTAATTTATTTAATTAACTTAACTATACTAAGTTTAATTTGTCAAGATCAGTTCCTAATACCTAGAAACTCAGTGACTAAAACAGAAAAAAAGTGTGAGAAAAACAGTGAGCAAAACACAAGAAAAATAGAAAATTTCTTAAACGATTTCAAAGTATCCTTCAAGGTTTTCGTGCAAGGTGATCTTCGTAAATTCAATTATACATAAGGTATGGGTTTTATATCTTGGGTCCCTTTCTCCAAGAGGCTTTTCAAACGTTTTTTGAATTCATGAATATAAAAACTAGGGTTGTTTCAAATGACATTGTTGAACGTCCATCTCCCTAGTTATCCATGTTTTTTATTCTAATAGTATGTAGATGTAATCTCGAACATGTTTATGTTATGTTGTGCTAACTTATCATTATGTGTAGGTTCTTGATTTATTAATGTCTAATGAGGCCTATAGATTTGATTCATAGGATTAGGGAATTAGTTACACGAGATAAAGAATGGTGTAACACCTAATTGTGTTCGAGAATGTGAAGTTTGTTATAATTCGGTGGTGAAGTTGATTTTAATTTTATAAGTTATTCATTTAATTGATATTATAATCTAATTAAATGTTAAGAGTTTGGCTTGCTTAAAATAAATGTTTAGATTACCACAATATTTGAAAGTTTGGCTAATGCCAACAAATTGGCTACCAATATATTGTCCAAAAAGTTTAATAGAATTGGCTTACTATGTTTTTCATAAAAAAATTGGCTAACGACATTCTCAGGACCATTGTCTACTAAAAGTTTTGCTTATGCCAATAAATTGGGTAACAATATTCTAGATTACCATAATATGTGAAAAATATTAGTTTATGTCAATAAATTAGATTACAATGTAATTTCAAAGATATGATGAAAAAATGGCTAAGGACTAAGTTAAATCAAATTAAGAATCACTAATGTAACATTGAATTCATTACCAAGAGTACGCCAATCATTGGAACAAGTCCCGACATACTTTTTTAAAATTAATTATGAATATAACTAAGTACATTAAACAAGTTTTTAACGTTCATAAAGAGTGATATAAATCTACCAAATGTCATTTAAAAATATAAGTTAAGTAATAAAATTATTAAAAGAATGAGGTGTTACAAGAAGTGAGACAAGTCTCACTCACACCTAGACAATTATGCTAACGATACTAACAAAAAAAGGGTGTTAATAATCGTGAGACAAGTCTCATTAACACCAAAATGATAATGTAAGGTTAAATTCACATTTCATCAAGTAAGGAAAGGGATGAACAGTCATTCAAAGAGTTAACCTTATAACTAGAAGCAAGCTTACATAATGTTTGAGTCATCTCTAAAAGATGTAAAGAAAAAGAAGTTGAGAAAAGCATCGATAGACTAGCAATGAGCTTGTTCCAGCAAATGTATGCCTCATGAGATGAGGCTACCACAAAGGTGGATAAGTAGTCTCCGTATGTCTCCTAGTCGTCGAACTATGTTACAAGCATAGGAACTAGCCAGTGGATTCCACCTAACCGAGTTAGGAATCATGCGGTTTCACATTGGACGGTGATTCCACCTATTATTTGTGTGAGGAAGACACAATATTTCAAGTTTAACTCACATGATCTATGTCGCTTAAATGATCAAAGAAAGTATTCAGTTCACTTTAGTTGTGAAACACTTCTTTCTGGTTTGGGGAGAACACTTTACTTGGTTTCACTTTAGCATGTTAACCATTTCTTTTCGGTGTATGGAAAACATTGGATGTAATGTTAAAGCACAAGATCTATATTCACTTTGATTGGTCAATCACCCCTTTTCAGAATGGGGAAGGCACTGGATTTTATCTTAGCTCGCACGATCTTAATTCTAAATGTGTCCTTAAGAAAGAAAGAAAGAAAGGAAAAAAAAGAGATTAACATTCAAAGTGATATAAGCAAGTATAGAGCCAAAGAATACCAATCGTCAGTGTTTGAAAAGGATTAAGTTTTCAGCAAAATAATGGGCATAGCCAATAATTATTTCTTTTATCATGAAAATGGGCATAACCAAATAAATTTGGCTTATAATGACTTCTTATATTATTCCAATAAAGAGGAGTAAATTTTAATGGAAAATCAATGCCCCATAATATACATTATATTAAAATAATGAAATAAGTGGTCTAGTCAATAAAGATTGGCTTATAAAGATTCTATGCCCAATCTAACATGAATTGAAAGAATAATTTATTATAAGGCTACCCAAATCATTTCCATAGTACTTTCGATTACTTGATTCATTGTATGTATGGGACTACAATGAATTAATTAACTTGTAATTAAAAAAAGGATCAAAGGAGATCATTGAATTATACAACAACAAGAAGAAAAAGACTGGAAAAAAAACTAAGTATCAAAAAGGGTGCTCCCGGGTTAGGGAGTATCAAATTTCAAAACATTTCGATCGATTCGTTTTAAAATTATGTTCACGATTCTAAAGTCTTGTGTTCATACATAAAATGAGTTGTGGTTCTTTTGCATGCTTACAATAACGTCAATTCGAAACACCAATTCACAAATACGACCGAGGAACAGTTTAGTATGTCACTTTCCAGAATGCTTGTTGTAATGGAAGATTCATTACTTGATCATGCATAGTCCTTATGTGTATGTGTGGCATACCAAATACTTATTAAAGTGTGTACTAACCCTATCTATTATTATCTTATAGGTCAGGGGCATAGAGAAGGTTGAGACCTAATTGGAGCTGTTTGGATTGTCGATCTCCAGACTTTGGTAGGTCCTTTTTATGATCGAGGCTTCTACATTTTTGTATATAACTTAGTACATCAGACATAGGCATTATATGTTTTCCCTATAATTTCTTTTTATACGTTTATTTTAAAACTTTGTATTAAGGTCGTTTTGGCAAACAAATACATTATATATTGATCTTTGATTATAATTGATTCATAAATTGTAGATGGTTGTTTTAATTTGAGATATTAGAATATTATTCTATGTAGTAATCATATAGAGTGTATGTATATTTAAATATGTTTTAAAAATATTTAAATTTTATTAAAATTTAACTATATGATTTTGATGAAACCTAACAAGAGGCTTGTCTGTGACCTGTGAGACGTTAACGATGTAGGTTGTATTCAGATTCAAGAATCCGGGTCTGACAATCTTGGATTGCATTTGAATGGTTATTTAACCTAGTGGTTAATAAGAAACCACCACTACACGATTTTTAGGGAGAATTATGGGGATGAACAATGGGAGAAAATTGAGAGCAATGGGGAAGGGGTTGGGGAGGTTGGTAGGAGGGGGGCGAAGCGAGGTGGGTAGGGTAATTGGGTGGTGGGGGGAGAAGCGAATTGTTGTGGAGGATTGGTGCTTCCCTTCGCTCCCCACTAAAGTGCAGCCTAAACTAGCAATAAATGTGGCCTTTTATAAAAGGCTACACTTTTGGACTTTAAGTAACACTTTTTAGGGTGTGGCCTAAAGAAGTGTAACCTTTGACATTAGGAAATACTTTTTAAATGTTGCCATCTTTTGCTACACTTACAAAGCTTTACCAAAATATTATAAGGGAGCACTTTGTTGTGATGCAATAGCAACACCTATTATATACTATACTACACTTAAAAGTGTTTCTTTTTCAGTGTTATTGGTTACACTTCAAAAATGTTGCCTTTTATATGTCATATAGAGCAACACATATAAAGTGTAACTTTATATCTCATTTAGCGCAACACTTATATGTGTAGCCTTATATCTCATCTAGAGAAACAGTTATAAAGCGTAACCTTAACCTTGGGCTTCCTACCGCAACAATTTTGAATTGCATATTTTAACTGTATAATCACATTATTAAATATACAAGTGACATAAAGCTCAAAATTAAATGATAATTAAATTGAATCTATATATTTCAAATAAAATTAAAGAAACATGCCTTGTACAACCAGTAATTAGAAAGTAATTGCTTAATCATCTTTAATATCAGTAAATTCTAAAAAACCAAATGCATTTAAACGTATATGACAATAGTACAAAAACTCTTCATCGGTCATAACAATAGATCGATTTTACCTCTGTCCACAATTTAAATTGAATTATCAACCTTTTTATGCATATTATAAATAAAATTATGAGTAAGTGCAATAATTATGTGTTTAATATTCGAGAGTTCACAGTTGTCATAATCAAAACCTAGAACCAAGACGAGACCGACATCGTTGACCTCTCAAAGGTCGCAAACAAGCCAACATACGTCGTTGTTACTTTTTCTAGGTTAATTTTAGTGTTAAATATAAACTTTTGTTTACTAAAACTTTATATTGGAAACATTGATCTTGCATAATACTATCTATGTAACCTCATTAGCATTCACAACAACCATATAACTCAAGATAATCAAATGAAATATATAGTCTTAAATATTGAGTTACCAAAATTGCACCAATACCACGTCTGAAAGTAAATATAAAAGAAATGCTAGTGGAACATACTCCACTAGCTCATGCCTAAGTCTACGCTAGAATAAATCATTAAGCATCCTTGAAAGCATGATGGCCTACCAAATCCCAATGAAAGCTCCACGTCCGGAAGACTTCTGATTTGACTTGTAATCTCCAACGTCTAGATGCACCTGCACCTAAAAGTAGATAAATATATGGAATTAGTACACTTGTACTAAGTATGGGTATATGCAAGCACATACCACGGACATGCATTATTTAGAATAGCTCTCTCCTAATGATATGATTTACAGAAAGTCAAGTCAGTGGACTTGCCAAAATCGGATTACGAAAGTCATGCCATGAGAGTAACATCCATTATCTTAGTCCATCGCTTGTCCTCTTCCTCTTAGGGCCCCTTCGATTGAAGTAGCGCCCATCTCACGTCGCCGCTGTCATTTCTGGGCGCGCGCGGGGCGGCGCCGCTGTCTCCAGCGACGCATGCCATTTACTGCCCGCCTCTCGTTTCCGCGGGTCGGTCGTTCGCGTGGCCCACATACATATTTTCATCTAGCAAAATCTCTCTTTCATTCGTCATATGACTGATCCTTGGAATCATGAACTTAACATAGGACTTCCCAAAATAAAAAGCTTTACACAATATGGCCCTCACTAGGGAGCCTTGTTTAGGCAAAAATAGAGTCGATTTATTCATTTATACGTACTCTCATAATTCATTTTTCATTCTTGTCTTGGTGGAAAGACACCAGATATAATTAGGATGTAGTTTAATTATCTCATGGGGTTCACTATGCAATGACTAAGAATGACCTAGTGTCATTACATAAGTCTAGTTAACCTCTTGATTAGCCTACCCAAAAACCTTTGGTATCGTTCATTTCATTGGGTGAATTACATGTGGCTGGCCTCTTTCTTTATTTGGGAACTTTTACTTTAACTGACCTAGATCATGTGAGCTCCATAAAATCCTGTGTCTACCCACATTGAAAAGTGGTGGAATAACAGGCAAAAGTTAAACTTAAAACATGCTAGAGTATATACAGAATTTGACCCTGCTAGATCCCTATATTGGCTTCATTGATTCAAAGACTAGGAGATATAAAGAGACCCATACCCGTCTGGACGGACAGTCTCATCTAATGAAATTACATGAAACTCTGCCTTCTCGAAAGAAGGAATCACCACTCATATCTAGCCTATCATGCTTAGTATAAAGATCAATTATATTCATCTCATACATCTTAGAAGTTGGCTTCTAGCATGAGGGCATCATTGCTCATTAGATGATTTCTCATCTCATCATTAGTATTAAGTATGCATTGACTTTAATTCTTTGATGAATGTTTTTATAGAGACTTATATCTTCATTAAATTTACACTCTTATAGGTGAGTATGTTTTGTTAACATTTACTTAGGTTTATTTGAGATTGGTCTCATATTTCAGATTAATTTCTTATCCTGTTGTCACCTTATTCATTAGTCTTAGCGCATTTTCCCTTCGTAATTACGAACCCCTTTTTACGTGAATGTTTATTTCATCATATGTCAATGCACATGGACTGTATGTGTTTCAAACTCTTAGCCTAACCTTCATGGGAATCCGCCCCTTAGCCCTTGCCCCCCTCTCCTGACTATACCATCCCAGGCTGCACTCTATTAGGTTCACTCCTTTTAAACGTATGTTGGACTTATGGATATATACATACAAGCCATGAGGCTTCATTCATAATTCGCCTAAGTGATTCATACTTACCCAAGGTTATGTGGTAAAAAACTTATGCATCTTATATGTATTCCAAGATCTCAATTTGGATCCTTAAAGGCAGCATTCATTTAATCATTTATTTACGTAAGACTTATGTGTCAATACGGAATTGGGCAAGGGAAACCTATTTCAAATCCCTTCCCCAAACCTACACTTTCTTTCTTTCATTCCCTTATTTTTGTCTTAAACATTTCAGCCTGAGGGACTCAAGATCGAATCCCCACACCCACATTATTTTCTTTTTCTTTATTTACTTGATTTCCTTCATTTAGACATAGAGGGTGTGGGATAGAACCCCCCAGAGCCTCACTTTTTTTTTATTTGCATTTTCTCCTTACTTTCTCGTTCGGCCAAGAAGTTATGGGTTCGATTCCCACATACCTTATTTGATTACTTCTTTATTTAATTTTTCTCCTCTCTCGTTCACCCATCCAAGAGGTTGTGGGTTCAAACCCCACACGCCTCACTTCATTTTTCTTTCTTTTTTTCTTCTAACTTTTCACTTGACCTTACTGTATTTCAAAATCCCCTTACCTCATTTTTTTGATAACTTCTATATGGTGAGGTTTTGGGTTCAATCCCCACTGCCCTCATGAATTTTCAATTTTTTTTAAAAAACTAAAATTTTTAATAGTAAGATGCCGAAACAAATTTGCAGAATGCTGGAAACTTGTTCAACCTTTATGCTGTCCATTTTCTAAAATATTAAATGTCAGATTCAGGACAATTTTGGTGTAACATCTAATGCATCATTAGGTGAGTTTTCATGGAGACTTTCAGAAATTTGATCACTTTTTTGCAGTCCATTTTCTAACCCTCTTTCATTTTAAAGATTAAGACAATTCGAGTAATTTTTAAGCAGATCTTTAGGTGCATTTTCAAGGTTACTTTCAACCAAGAATTATCATTCAATTCAGCAACTTTGAACTCATATCAATATCACATTTTTAACATATTCATACACGTAAAATACAACAATTTACATGTCAAATTTCATGCTTCAGGCCGAGACTAAAATCTCTTTACACACATGCACCCACAAGTTACATTTCACACATTTTCTAAAACACTTCTTTAATTCTGAATACACATTGAAATATGTAATCAAAACCATTCCTAAAATCATCTATCAGAAGTCATACCAATGTATACTTGAATCTCCAAAGGATATAATGACAGGGGCATGCAACGGGGACAACCTTAGTTTTATTTTAAATAGTCTAAACCTTATGAGTCTCCTGGGAAACGAATCAAGAGGTATGAAAATCCATACATGAATTCATTCAAAGATGTTCTTATGTGCTTGAAAAATCCCCTATCAAGACGACGTCTCACCACCTAAATCACAAGCACAGTCCGTAGAGAAATTGGTTTTCATTTTAATTTTGAATCTTATTTTGCTTTTGAGTTTGACCGTTCAAGTTCTTGATGAACTTTATATTTTTTTTGTTTTGTTCTCTTCTTTTTACTGATGAGTGATCGTGTAAATAAGATGAGAGTACAAAGATATTAGCCTAGGATTATTATATTGGGTGGAGACTTAGTCAAATTAGGAATTCTCTTAATTATTTACAAATCTGAGTTTTTTCAAATGGTAAGCGAAATGACCACCAAGCCCCTACAAAATCAGATTGTAATCATCAATTTAATCAACCTTAATGTTGCTTCAACAAAGGCTTGAACCTGGGTGAAGCTTAACTTGCGAATAAGGGTAAATTTTGGCCAAGCCTACCCGAATTGCCCCTCCTCTTTAAATTAATGTATTAATTAAATAATTAATTATATACTTAGGGTAATTACAATACTACCCTTATCTTGGAAAAGACCATTTTACCCCTAGACCTTCCAAACCTAAGATTACCCCTTTTTAAGTCTGGTCAAACTCATCCGGGTGAATCTCATCAATTCGGGTGCCCTACATGGTTTATTCTCAAATTACCTAGCTCAATTAACTCACCAAGTTTGTTCGTTTAGGTAGTGCATAGGTTTTGAGGACTAGTTCTACGCGCAACAAGCCGAGTGGACCCGATCTAATCCAGGCATTCTAGGTACTTTTAATCATTACTTAACATAGTCATTTTCAAGTTATTAGATTATCCCCCCTTAGGAACATTCGCTCTTGAATTACACTTCTAATTATCTTGTACAATGCCAATCATATCATATCATAAGTAGTTTACGCAGTCATGGAATATCAACAAATAATAGAGGAGACAAGGAAACTTAGACTTAAGAGTAAGGAGTCTAACCTCAAGAGCTGAAAAGATGAGGATAGCGGGATATCATATTGGCCTCGGCCTCCCACGTAGAACCTTCACTATGGAAGCCTTCTTGTTTCTAAGCCGCTTTACCTACCGGTCTAAAATCTCAACAGGAACCTCCTCATAGGACAAGTCATCATCAACCCCCAAAACTTCAACAGGAAGAATCAATGCTATATCACCAAGGAACTTCTTTAACATACTGAAATGAAAGACTGGATGAACAAAACAAACTTATATGCCACCTCACCCACACGTTGTTGAATCTCGTATGGCCTGACGTACCTCGGACTCAATATCTGCTTCTTGCCGAACCCCATTACCCCCTTAATGGGTGATATATTCTAGTATACTAGGTCACCAACATCAAACTCTAAGGGGCGCTTCTTGTTATCTGTATAAGACTTTTGTCGACTGTAAGCAGTAGGTAAACTGTCCCTTATAACGCTGACCTTCTCTAAGGCCTCATGAATGATCCCTGGACCCAAAATGGATGACTCTCAAACCTCAAACCACCCAACTGGTGACCTACACCTCCTACCATACAGTGCCTCAAATGGTGCAATCCCAATACTGGAGTGATTGCTTTTATTAACTGAGAACTCTATCAACAGTGATGGTCCTCCCAACTACCTCTAAAGTCGATCACACACGCCCTCAACATTTCCTCTAATGTCTTAATGGTGCACTTTGCCTTCCCATATGTTTAAGGATAGAAGGCAGTACTGAGCTTTACCTGCGTGCCTAAGATCTTCTTGAAGGATCTCAAGAAATGCAATGTTAACTGAGCTCCTCTATCTAAAATGATAGACAAAGGAATCCCATACGACCTCACAATCTCATCAATGTAAAGTCTCGCATAATCGTCGGCCCTGTAAGTAGACTTCGAAGGGATAAATTGGGCAGACTTTGTAATCCTGTCCACAATAACCCATATTGAGTCATGATGTCTCTTAGTCCTCGGAAGACCAACCATGAATTCCATGTTAATGGCCTCCCACTTCCAAATCGGAACCTCAATCATCTGAGTTAGACCTGCAGTCTTAATTTTCTCCGCCTAAAAGTGCAGACAGTTAGGACCCTTGGCCACATACTCAACAATGTCCTTCTTCAAGCCATCCCACCAATAGATCTTCCTGAGGTCATGGTACATCATGGTGGAACCTGGATGTATCGACTACCTGGAACCATGGGCCTCTGCAACAATCTTGGTCCACAAATCATCCATGTCTGGTACAGACAGTCGGCCCTGATGCCTAAGTATGTTGTCACCTCCCAAAACAAAGGACTCATTCATCTATATCAGCACTGAGTCCTTCTACTTCATAAAAACAGGATCAAGATGCTGACCCTTGTTGCCTTCAACTACAAAGGATGATTTAGAACTAGGATGATCTAAAACACCTCTGTTAGTAGAAGCCATCAACGGCACACCCAGTCTTGCTAGTCTTTGTACATCCTTCACCAACTTCTTCTTCCCAATATCAATGTTGGTTGTACTCCCCATGCTCAACCTTCTCAAAGAATCAGCTACAACATTTGCTTTCCCTTGATTGTAGTGGGTGCTCATATCCATAGTCCTTCAACAACTCCAACCATCTCTATGTGAACACGTACTTGAGACTCTTATGGTCAATAAACATATCCATTTTCACTCCGTGCAAGTAATACCTCAACATCTTCAATCAAACACCACAACTGCAAACTCCAGGTCATGATATGGATAATCTTCTCATGAACCTTCAACTATCTAGACGCAAAGGTTATCATCTTAAAAATTTGCATAAGAAAAACCCAAACAAACCCTAGAAGCGTTAGAATAAACAGTGTAATTCTCACCACATTCAGGTAACCTAAGCACTAGGGCTAAAGTGATCTATCCTTGAGCTCCTATAAACTTTTCTCACAAGTTTCTATCCATTCGAACCTGGCTTTCTTCTTTTGTCAAAGCTATTAGTGGGGCAGCAATGAAAAAAAAGCCTCCACAAACCTGCGGTAGTAATAAGCCAATCCAAGAAAGCTACGGATATTAGTGGGAGTAAGAGGTCTTGGCCAGTTCTTAACAGCCTCAATCTCCATCGGGTCCACCTATACACCCTGATATGACACAACATGACACATGAAGGTGACTAATCTAAGCCACAATTCACACGTGATGAGTTTGGGATACAACACATGTTATCTAAGTACTTGCAAGGTTAGTCTAAAATCTTGTTCATGCTCTTCCTTGGTCTTAGAGTAGATAAGGATGTCATCAATGAATACTATGACGAAAGAATCAAGGTATTCACATAATACTTGGTTCATGAGGTCCATAAAGGCAGTTGGTGCATTAGTGAGACCAAATGACATGACTAAGAACTCATAACGACCATAATGGGTACGAAAGGCTGTCTTTGAGATATCTTCATCGCTAACTCAAATCTAATGATACCCAGAACAAAGATCCATCTTCAAAAATAAACTAGACCCTTGGAGCTGATCAAATAATTCATCTATTCTTGGAAGTGGATACCTATTTTTTATATTGACTTTGTTGAGCTGCCGATAATCGATACACATCCTAAGGGTTCCATTTTTCTTATTCACAAACAGCACTGCAGAGCCCCAAGGGGATATGTTCGGCTGGATGAAGCCCTTATAAGTGAGATATTTTAACTGCAGCTTCAACTCTTTTAGTTCAGCAGGAGCCATTATGTATGTAGGAATTAAAATTGGTTTAGTATTGGATCTAGGTCGATACAAAAATCGATATGTCGTGGGGGAGGGATTCCAGGAAAATCATCGCATTAAACATCTTTGAACTCATTCACTACAAGCACAGAGTCTACGGAAGGAATGTCATGATCTAGATCATTAACACTCACAAGATGACATAACAATCTCTTGAACATCATTTTGTTAGCTTTTAGGTTTGAAATCAAGGGACTTGAACGACTTAAATTGCACCCCTCCCAGACCAGCTCTAATTCATTAGGGAAACATAATATCACAACCCATCTACGACAATCCATGAAGGCATAAATTTTATGGAGCCAATCCATACCAAGTATAATATCGAAGTCATTCATGGGTAACTCAACAAGGTCTGCACACATAGTCTTAGAACATACTACTATTGGGCAGTCTTTATGAACCCTATAATCTCTCACATTTTCTCCCAAGTGAGTCCTAACAACAATTGGGTAAAGTAAAAACTCATGTAGTGTTTCAAAAGTAAGAACAAAAAAGGGAGTCACAAAAGATAGCATAGACCCTGTATCAAGTAAAGTATAAGCAGATGTTGAGAAAACTTCCAGCATACATGTGACCATATCAGCAGACTTCTCCTTCTCCTTCCTACCCTTCAAGGCGTAGAATTTGTTCCTCTTATGAAGTTCGCCTGCAGTAAAATTCTATGGTTAGGCCTAGGGTGAGTATTACCTCCAGCTTGACCCTATCTGTGGGTAGTACCTGACCATGTGTCCTCTCTTTCCACAACTAAAGCAGGCATTTCTGCCTAGTCTACACTCTCCACTGTGAATACGACCACACTTGCCACATTCCTTTCTGGGACACTGTTCTTCATCCCCCATTGCCGTTCTTTTTCTTGGGTCTGCCTCCTCTAGGCACTGCACTTCTCTGAGAGTTAGAGTTCCCTGAACTCTAATGATCCTTCTTAAATCTGGGCAGATCACAAACTCTAATATTTCTCCTTCCACCACCTCTGTTGGAACCTGTCTTGTCAGAAGGGTTAGGCCTTTTGACCTCACAGACTCTCCTCTTCTTCTAGCAGTCCTGAACCTATTTGACATGTACCATAAACTTGGACAAGTCCATGCTATCAATGAGAATCACAACCCAACACTCCTCCTAAAACTATTATGAGATTCCTCTAAGAAACATGCTCATCTCATTACTGTTGTTCGACGCAAGATAAGTGGGATACCTGGAGAATTTGATCAATTTTAGGGAATACTCCTTGACCGTCATCAAGCCCTGCTTAAGGTTGATTAATTCCTCAACCTTAGTCTCTCTCATATCTCTTGGAAAGAACCTCTCGGGAAAAGATATTTTAAACAACTCCCATGTGATCGGTACTCCGCCCAATGCCTTGCTTTCCTTCCACAACTTGCACCAACACTGTTCAACTCCTTCAACTAGTATGAGGCCAACTCAGCTTTCTCAATCTTCGTGGACCCCATCGCCACCTGAATCTACTAGACCTCCTGTACGAGTTCCTAAGGGTCTAGTTCAGTCTTGGATCCTATAAACATTGGAGGATTAATCCTTTTAAATTCTCGCAACCTGTTCTCCAAGTTATGGGTTGGTGGTTCTCCCGCTGAAGATCATGTATATTGGCCTGGGCCATCTTAGCCTGAGCCTTCTAAGTGATTGATTGATCCATTTGTGCCAAAGTTGTTTTCTGCACCTCACCATCAGTCAACACAACTGAGTTAACTGGCATGGCCACTCCTGCAGCTTGAGCCTGGGGTGGAACTTTGATGTCCCCAGCAGCTGCTCCTACTCTTCCCCGACCAGCGTTCACCTTGTGTTCATTTTCTAAAAAAAATTATGGTTTATATTAGATACACTCATAACACAAAAAAATCAGACATTAAGGAATGCATGATAAGATCAGAAGAAGGGAAATTTTCTTATGCATCATGCAGTCTATAATTCATGATAGTGGTGCACTTCACTACCATAAAGTAGAAACTTATGGATGAGGTTGATGTGAACTTATTATCCTTGGAATTAAACCTAGTGCTCTGATACCAACTTTGTTACAACCAGAATCTAGACCATAGACGAGACCGACGTCGTTGACCTCTCAGAGGTCGCAGGCAAGCCTAAATATGTCCTTGTTACTTTATCTATGGTAATTTTAGAGAAAAATTTGAACTTTTGTTTACTTAAACTTTTTATTGGAAAACATTGATCTCGCATAATACTATCTATGTAAACTCATAACAATTAACAACAACCATCTAACTCAAGATAATCAAATGGAAGATATAATCATAAATATTGAGTTTCCCAAGTGGCACCACTACACTAGCTCATGCCTACATCTACGATAGAATAAATCAGTAAGAATCCTCAAAAGTATGAGGTCCTTCCATATCCGAATGAAAGCTCTACATTCGAAAAACTTTGCATTGACTCGTTAAGTTCAAACGTCCAGCTTCAGCCACACCTAAAAGTAGATCTTAATGGAATTGTACCAACTTGTAGCTAGTATGGGATATTGCAAGATATACATAGTATGCATATTTAGAATGCTATCTCCTAAAGATTGACGTTAATGGAAAGTCACGTAGTGAGACTGCAAATTTGATTTGGAAGTCATGCCATGAGAGTACATGCATTATCATAAACGTATCTATTGCAATGCACACGAACCATATACATATTACATATAGCACATTACATATTGTATATAGCACATATTATATCTCATTTCATTTGTTCATATGCCATGAAACCTTGAAATAGTTTACTTAACATTAGGACTTCCCAAAATGAGGGCTCAACCTATGGGACCTCAACTAATGAGCCTTTTTAGAAAACACAGAGTCTGCTTCATTCATTCATACGTACTTGATTTCATTTCATTTATAGGATAGTGTAAAAACCAAAAATACCTAGGATGTAGTTTAAGACTATCATTAGGTTCACTGTGTAATGAATAAGAATGATATATTGTCGTTACATAAGTCAAGTTCACCTCTTGATTATAATACCCAAACACCTTTAGCATCGTTCATTTCATTGTGTGCATTACATGGGTCTGGCCTCATTCTTTCTTAGGGAAGATTCAATTTAACCGACATAGATCATGTGAGCACCATGAAATGGAATCACTGGCCAAAGTGAAACCAAAAACATGCTAGGCGTATATAGAGAATTGAACCTCGCTAGATCCCTATGTTGGCAGCATAGGTTCAATGACTAGGAGATATAAGGAGACCCATACCCGTCTGCCTTCTCGAAAGAAAGAATCACCACTCATACCAAGCCGATAAGTGCTCAGTGTAAAGTTTCATTACATTCATCTCATACATAATTGATCTGGCTTCTAGCATGAGGGAATCATTTCTCATTAGATGATCTTTAATCTCATCATTAGTATTAAGTATCAAATTAACTTTAATATTTTCATTAGAGTGTTCATACAGACTGGTCTCTTCATTAACTTTACACTCTTATACGTTAGTACGTTTTGGTAACATTTACTTACGATCATTTTAGATTGCTCTCATATTTCACATTAGCCTATTATCATGTTGTCACTACATTCATTAGTCTTAGCGCATTTGCCCTTCGTAATTACAGACCCCTTTTTCCGTTAATGTTCATATAATCAAATGCCAATGCACTGGGCCTTTTAGTGTGTTACACACTGGCACTTAACCCATCTAGGGTTACATCATTCCTTACATAACATCTTAGGTTCACATACTTTTAAACGTATGGTGAACTTATAGATCCATACATACAAGCCATGAGGCTTCATTCGTAATTCTTCTATGTGATTCATACTTACCCATGGTTATGTTGTACAAGACTTATCCTTTTTATAAGTATGCCAAGATCTCAGTTTCAATCCTTAAACGCAACATTCATTTAATCATTTATTCACGCAAGACTTACGTGTCAATATGTAATTGGGCAAGGGAACCCTATTTCAAATGCATTGTATAACATTTCATTAATTTTATTTATAATTTTTTATTCATATGAATGTCTTGTTTAGGGATCCCGACATCCATTCCTCAAACCTACACTTGCTTTCATTCTTTCTTTGAATTGTGCCTCAAACAATTCAGCCTTGGGGACCAAAGATTGAATCCCCACACCCACATTCTTTTCTTTTTCTTTCTTTACTTGATTCCTTCATTAAGACTTAAGAGCATTTGGGATCGAACCTCCACAGCCTTACCTTATTTTTTTTAATTTGCATTTTCTCCTTACTTTATCATTCGTCCAAGAGGTTGTGGGTTCAATTCCCTCATAACTCATTTTATTAGTTCTTTATTTCATTTTCCCCCTCTCTCCTTCACCAATCCATGAAGTTGTGGGTTCGAACCCCACACGCCTTACTTCATTTTTCTTTATTTTTTTCTCCTAACTTTTCACTTGATCCTTACCCCATTTGAATCCCCGTTACCTCATTTTATTATTTAATTTTTTTTATAACATGTATAAGGTGAGATCTTGGGTTCAATCCCCACTGACCTCATGTATTTTTTAAAAAAATTGACACTAAAATTTTTAACAATAAGCTGCAATTTGTTTACTGTTTTTGCAGTCCATTTTCTCAACTTCAAAATGTTAGATTTAGGAAAATTTTCATGTATCATCTAATGCATCTTTAGGTGAGTTTTCATGGATAATTTCAGAAATTTGATCACTTTTTTGCAGTCCATTTTCTCACTCTCTTACACGTTAATCATTAAGATATTTCGAGTAGTTTTTAGGGAGATCTATAGGTGCATTTTCAAGGTTAATATTAGTCGAGATTTATAATGCAATTCAGCAACTTTGAACTCATACGAACATCACATTTTTAACACATTCATACACGTAAAATACAACAATATAATATGTCAAATTTCATGCTTCAAGCCGAGACCAAAATCTCAGTGCACACGTGCACCCACAAGTTACATATGCACACATTTTCTAAAACACTTCTTTCATTACAACATAATTCCAAATACACATTTAAACACGTAATCACAACCAGCCCTATAATCACAGGGGCTTGCAACGGGGACAACCTTAGTTTTTTATTTTGAATAGTATGAATCTTAGGATTCTCCTAGAAAATGGATCAAGAGGGTAGAAAAACCATACCTGAATTCGTTCAAAGATGTCCTTATCTTCTTTCAAAATCCCCTACTAAGCGTCACGTCTAACCACCGAAATCACAAGCACAATCCATAGAGAAATTGGTTTTCATTTTGAATCTTATTTTGCTTTTAAGATTGACCATTCAAGTTTTTGATGAACTTTATACTGATTTTGTTCTATTCTCTTCTTTTTACTGATGACTGATCGTGTAAATAAGGTGAGAGTAGAGAGAGATTTGAGAATGAGTTAGCTTAGGATTATGATTTTAGGTGGAGACTTAATCAAATAAGAACTTCTCTTAATTGGTTAAAAATCTTATTTTTTTCAAAGGGTAAGACAAATGACCACAAATCCCGTAGAAAATCAGATTCTAATCATCAATTTAATCCACCTTTAACGTTGCTTCCACCAAGGCTCAAACCCGGGTAAAGCCTAACTTGCAAAAAAGGGTCAATTTCATCCAACCCTACCCGGATTTCCCCTCTTCTTTAAATTAATTAGTTAATTATATTATTAAATTCTTAGAGTAATTACAAAACTTCCCCTAGCTTGGAAAAAATAATTTTACCCCTAGACCCTCCAAACCTAAGATTACCCCTTTTTAAGTCCGATAAAACTCATTCGGGTGAATATGTTAAATTCGAGTGCCCTACATGGATTATTATCACCTTGCCTAGCTCAAGTTACTCACCAAGTTTGTTGGCTTGGCTAGTTCATTGGTTTTGAGGTCTAGTTCTACGCGCAACAAGCCGTGTGAACTCCGTCTAACCCAGGCATTCTAGTTATGTTTAAGCATTACATAGAATAGTCATTTTCAGATTGTTACAACAGTAAGACTTACTACTCACTTATTGAGGGAATTAGGAAATCAAGAAACTGGGGACGCTTTTGTAATAAAATATTACTGTAAGATCTAAAATACACAAAATAAGCAAAAGAGGATTGTATTATTTTTATTTTTATTTTTATCATAACAAAAACATGATTTTACTATTATTCATTTTATAGTGAACATATTATTCTACAAACTCTTTATAATTTTTTGCATTCATAAGTTATGAGCATTATTGCTGAGACTCTTTAAAATGTTGACGAGTGTGTGTAATTAGTGTAGTTTTTGGAGGATCCGACAAGTGTGTGACATAATTTTTGGAGATTCCAAACAACGTAGTTTATTTGAATAGGAGGTTCTTAAGACTTGAGAACATGTTAATGCAATATGTTTTACATAGTCTAGTCTAATTCTGTGCGCAGTTCGTTGAAGGATTACATTCTATGATATGTGGGCTGTTTGTGGAAGGATGACATTCTATGACGTAAAAAATGAGAAGACTCAATTGGTCATACCTATAGACAAAGTCAAGAATAACACCTATTGTTTCAGCAACTTGGTTCAAAAAATTAAGATCATCAGTAATACATACAACATACTTAACGCCTTTTGCCTTTTAATATGCCAAAATGCAAAGACAAGAATTGTTGATACCAAGAGGTTCCTTAGAAAACTAGGCTAAAATTTCAAATGCAGAATACATCCATAATTTCCTCCAGAACATAGATTTGGAGTCTGGACATGAATGACTTACTAGAGTTATGTTCAAACATTAAAATGTACTAAGAAGTAATTTTTATGATAATTCATTAAAGACAATAGATTAATAAAGATACAAATTCTCAAATGACATGTTTTGATATAAAAACATGTTACTAAGAGGCAACCTAACTTAATTGTCGCCAAAAAGAAGTGATTCACAACATATAGCAGAGACACTTACTTATGTGATGTTGTAAGAGTTTAATGTTGTAAATATTAGAGAATTATAAAGTTTCAAGCCAATAAACATGGGGTTCTATTAGAATCATAGAGTTAGATAAACATAAAATTAGTAAATAAAGTTGGACGCACATGATGATATAAAATTAATTCAAAAGGCTTAATTGTGAAAGATAAGGTGGACACATCCATATAAAAACTATAAGAGGATGAAGTCAAGCAAAGATTATGCATATTGTTGATCATTCTCTATTTTCACAATATTCTTGTTTATTTTGGAACAAACTTATCCATATTTTAATCATATCTTGATTTAAATTCCAAGCTTGAACAATTTGGAATGCGACGAGCTCATGTATAACATATTATTATAAAATTATGCACAAGAGATGGAAACCTTCCACTAGCTATAATAATGTTGTCGAATATTTGTACAATACACAAGTGCTCAAGTTGTTGCTCCAATTCCCTGATTGCCTCAATGTAGCCCCTGTGAAAATAGTCACCCTTAGAGGGGCGGGTTCAAGAAAATAGATGTCCAATAGTTCCATTATTACTAAATATAATTCTTTGAAAACAAAAAGGTAGTTTAAATTGTTTTTCATTGCAAAGCTACAATAATTGTAGGATATAAATTTTTAGCCCGAATCAGAATTCGACTAACATTATAGGTCATTAGGTGGCTGGAAGACATTTACATAAATCATATTTGTATAAGCTTATTTCATAATCAATTTCATCATACTACAATTTCCTAAATGAAATTGACATCAAAAAGTACTTTCTTGGCTAAAATATAAATTCATTTTTAGGAACAAGATCTATAGAATCAATAATCAATCGACCATATGAATAATTTCATATTAAATTAACATCAAGAAGAGAACCCACAAATAAAATTCTCACGTAACACAAACATACCTGAAAAGCGGCTAAAAGCAAAACCTTAAAGGGTCGTCAACTTCCAACTCAAGAAGGATAATAAGAAAATATAGGTTGGTACTGTAAGAAAAATGAAATGAACAATATCATCTCACACACATACATTACACTCTGAGTAGACAAGGAGACCATTTCGCCTTTGAATTGTAATATAGGCTTAAGTCAATACCCTTTTGTTCTGACATTAATATATTGTTTTATTCCTTAAAGAAAAAAAGATCACTCTAATCTTGGGGAATTTGTTGCTCTCTATTTGCTCTATTATAACATTTTAGAAATGAACATCTTCTATTGATAAAACTAAAGACTATTTTTTGTTGTTAATTATAAAGGAGTATTATCCAAAAAAGATAGTTGCATTAGATTGAATAAGGAACATCAGTACAGGAAAGGGTAGGGAAATAAAAAATAAGGAATCATCTACAAAGATTTTCTGAATGAAACCGACTAAGAAAAATGTCTAGCTTATCAATAATAAGACTGCAGGAATTTTCTTTTTTCTCATTGCTTGGCCATGAATTCTATAGTACCTGATGTTTTGTGTTGCAATGTAAATGCATTTGTGCTACCATTTTTATTAATTACTACAAACATAGCAATTAACCACCGTTTATTTTTGAAAGTATTACACAAACTAGTATCTATTCGAGTATGCAAAGGAAATAGTTTGCAGGCGGAGGAGAAATAGCGACGTATGGTGTAAGATGGTGAGGTTCCAAACTCAGAGATCACATTGGGGAGGTACTGTGTAATCACATAATCATATAAATAAAAATTGTTTTGAAAAAGATATTAAGACCATTGTACATACCTACACTCTTATACATGTTTCTCCACAACAATCCAACAAAGTACAACTGTTGAAAAGACAATATCGCACCAATGGTTCCTGCATGTATTTTGGGTAAAAGTAGAAGTTTTAGAAGTTTTGAAGGTTGTATATAAGTTAATTTGATAAATACAATATCACATCAATCATGACATTCATTTACAAAAATAAATTTCAATTTCTAAAACTTGTTAGTGTTGCTTGAAATATTCTTTATTCTAGAATTGTATCGAGAAGTTTGGGATATTTAAAGTAGTGAATTGTGATATATAAGCAAAATTAGATTACAAATGTGACTTTAGATGTGTCAAAACTGAAGTGCAGGTTGGAAGTAAACTAATTTCATATATTTCAGAAGTTGTTCAGCCCAACCAATAAAACGTAGGAAATCTAGATAATGAACCCTCACTTCTAGTAGTGTTCTAATTTATTCAAAGGATGATTGACACCACAACATTTTAAAGTATATCATAAAGGAAAATGCTTTACAAAAGCTAATAACATTGACATATAACTTTGATGTTGCACGTTCACCAAAATAAGCATGCAACAAAGCTTTAGAAGATTTTAACAGTACTAGTTCTCTTAAAAGCTTGTCTCCCAACAAATAGCAACAACTCATCAGCTCGAGATCCAACTAACTAAACCATGCCGACAAATCTCAAAAGAAATATTAGAAAGAAAATAGTAGAAATATAAAAAAAGTACTCATGTAGTAGAGCTAACTTAAACTATTATGTTTTACTATAAACAATACATATGAAACAAGTTTATTTCAATGTGTAGGTTAGTCACACATTGTGAGTTCAAACACTACCACCAAACAAAAGCACGATATTTAAATGGAAGAGTCAAATAAATATTCTCAATTGTTGTTAATAAAAAGAACAAAAAATTAAATGCATAACTGCCTTCGAAATAACAATAACAGTTGTTGAAGCCACCAAGAGACAAGAACTACTGAAACTACATTACAATTTCCATTCACAAATAATCAAAACGACATTACTCGTACACAAACCCTCTCTGTCATAAGTTTTGATTTTATTTGTATCTTAATTCTTTCAACAACATTGTTTATAGGTTGCAAAGTTATCATCTTAAATGTTTTGACAAACTAATTAAGAGTAAAAGTAAGCCTAAGGTAAGATACAACTATCTAATGTTTTCACCAACCATATTTCTAAATCAATAAATCAGTTCTTATACAATATTCACTCATTAATGATATTTACTCTTTAAATCCATGGCAGTGGCACACCAATTTACTAACAAACAAGTTTCACTTCACCATCAAAAATGGTAAATTTCTACAACTTATATCTATTAAAGATTAAAAAGACAATCCAAAAATGGGAAAGGTACCATCTATTGATTTGAGTGACTTTTGCAGATAGTCAAAGTTAATTTCTTTGAGAATTACTTGTACAGAACTGTGTATAAGAGCTTTGGCAATACAAGCGCCCGTTAAACTACCACCAATAACAACAACCTTCTCTATTTTCCAGTTCTTAAGCTTACAGTCATTAACGATTGTTACATGTACATAGTAGAAGTTCCAATAGCTTCAAAAGATGGAAGGCAAGACAACATTTGAATGTAGTTCTTAAAAGGGAAAGACTTAAAAAACTAGTTACATTGAGATCCATAGGTTTAGTGTTGCACGTTCAGCAACTCATTAACTATAGAGCCACAAACTAAACCGTACCAGCAAATCTCAAAACAAATATTCAAAAGAAAATAGTAGAAATAGAAATAACAAGGACTCATGTTGCACACCTAAGTTAAGCTATTAAGTTATATTGTAAACAAAACCTAGGAAACAAATTCCATTGACAACAAACCCCTTCCACGTAATTTTTACTTCCCCTTCTGCACTATATCTTAGATTGTGAGTTTATAATAAATGGGTTTTCACCTACTATTTGATACTTCCACTAAAAAAGTGTACAAAAATAATAAAAACATCTTTTTATAATGGTGTATTTGGTTCCCTGCGAACCTCAGAGAGCATATAAACGATTTTCAAGTTCCAAACTAAGTAAAGGATGATAACAACGACAAAGTACATAAATATGAACTTTCATATTTCTTGATACATGCTTTTTCCAGCTAAGAAAGAACTTTTGTGATATGTGTTAAAAGCCTCACCTTTAACACTCTAACATATCCTTAAGAAATTATACCTTTTTTAATCACATATTGTCTTTTAACTTCTAAGATAGCAAATGACTTATGTATCTTATTCGTTATAACCCATATCCACACCCGTTTATCCCCCATGTATCCACAACCTTAAATCCCTTAATTTCTCCAAACAATGATTAAATTATTCCAACTATTTCTCCATTTCTGAAATGTAGGTGAACCAAGTAACGACTACCGTAAAATCCCTTCTTCCTCCAAATAATGATGAAATTCGTTGACCTTTTTCTCAAAATTCGTTGATGATGGAAAAGAAAAACTAAGGAAATCACCACCATCGATCAAAGTACTAAAAGTGTATAGCGACAACGAGATTAGGAAACATACAAACTGGTTACAATGGAGACTTTTTTAGTAAAATAATAAGTAAAAGAAGTAGAAGGAACAAAGGTTTAGGCTTGAGATATGTGATATGGTCAAATAAGAACTATTATTCTTATTTTAGGGCACAAGTTTTATTTTAGAGTTAATTTATTTTGTATTAGTTTTTTTCTTGCCAATTGGAAATTAGAGGGAGAGTTAAAGGAGGGAATATTATATTTTAGAGAAAACATTAGAAAATCTATATATCCACTCATATTAAGTGGTGTTTCTTAAATTATCAAAATACCACACTTAAAAATGCATTCATACATGTAAATAAGTGTTGCCAATTATATCATGATATGACTACACTTAAGAAATGTTACTAATATTATTTTGTCCAAAACCTAAAAACTAATACTACACATTAAATGTGTAGCAAGAAATATTTAAGGCAGCACTTTACAAGCGTTTCTAGATTTAGTGTGGTAGTGCACCCATGTTTTTTTTGCTTCTCGGAGATAAGTGTCGTGAAACTGTAACAACTAGAATGATCTGGTAAAGTGTGGGTTGACATGAGGTTCATCCCTAGAGGGTGATCCCAAGGATTTCAACTCTCTTCATCAAGGATCCCAACTATCAAGATGTTTTCAAAGTTTAATTGTCCAATTGCATGATTCTACCATGGGTTCTTGCATTAATTGTTTTTAAACATTTATTATAGATTAAATTATTATTGTATTGATTAATTTAACCTAATTTAACTATGAACCCATTAATTGGATTAACACAAGTTTTTGACTATGTTACGGGTTACTTGATATTGATCAAATGTTGATGAATTATGGTGTAGATTTCTATGGTCTGTATAACGTTGTAATAATTGTAGTAAATAGATATATAGGTTGTATTGGATTTATGAATATGTATTAATTAGACCTAGTTTCATTAACATAGATACAATTATGTTTATTCTTGGTTATGGCCATTGGTAAGGGACATGTGATATCGACTGTGGTGATTTAGCATTGGGTTGAGTTGTTGAGAATGATGTGGTGGTAATATATCCTATTTCCTTTATTATGTTAATTTGACTTTAATTGTATTATTATTTGTATGGTCCACTTATGGTGGCGGTGTTATGTACTTTACTTGCAATTAATGTGGCCTTGTCGGCATTACTTTTTGCAATATCATGATCATGGCCATGTAGGCAACTACTTGAAGTAATGTGTATATTTTTGTTGTTTAATATGTGAATCATTACTATCTATATACATGTGAAGTCATATATGTGTTTCATGTCATCTTAGGTTATAATGTTAGACTATGTCACGACCCAAAACGGGTCGTGAATGGCACCCACACTTACCTCCTTAGGTGGGCGAACCAACACATCTAAACCCGAACATATACCAATAGTCACTAAAATAATATACATAATGTGAAGCTCCCAAAGCACTAAGCAACCATTTAAATAAGTTTACTAAAGTTAATACTTATCCTCCCAAAATCTGATAGTTCATCATCACAAGACATCTAATCTCAATACTAAGTCTAAGAATATACGAAACACTAAATATAAAGAATAAAATGATATGTGTCCGAAAGTATAGGGCACATTCATGTCGTGACCGAGAGAATCCAACACGGAGCTGAATGGATAGCGCACCCTGTAACTTCATCTGCGGGAAGGCCAACCTGGCTAGAGCTGAGGGAAATCAGAAGGTCATAGGTACACTGCGGCATTTTCATAAAAGGAAACAACAGACGAAAACATAGTAGTACTCAGTACGAGGAAACATTGTACTAGTAAAAGATATCGGTCAACCCAAAATAGTAAAAGAGTAACTAAATTAAAAAGAATAATAGATGAACTCAACTATAGCACTTTAAAACATGTGATATAAGCAACAAAACAAACCCGAACAAGTTCAATCAACAATAAAGTCAGAACGTATTAATGTCAACGGTTTTATCAAGATCACAATGATAACTCATGACTCCAAACCAAACCAATTTGGGAGTTGAGTTCTTTGAGATGAATATCTTCCATTAATTAAATTTTCCCTTTAATCTTATCGTGTCGGAACGTGACACTCCGATCCAAAAATACTGTGTTCTGGAACGTGACTACTCCTATCAAGAATACCGTGTAAAGTGACACTACGATCCAAGAATACCGTGGTAAGAACGTGACACTCCGATTTAGAACCAGCCGGTCGAACGTTGTGTGTGACACATCCAAACTAACCGTCCGTGTCGGAAAGTGACACTCCGATCCAAGAATACGAGTCCAACCGTTGACACTCGATCCAATTATGCTATTTAAAATTATCCTTATTATCAACGCTTTCAATTCATGTTATATATTTTTCATAGCTGGTTTATTTCAAGGCATCACTCGATAGATGGGGGAGTAGAGAATATAAATTCTACGGTCTCAGGATTCAGGACCAATCAACAACTACAAACCAAACACACAACACACAGTAAGTACATAGAGAAACTTCCACAATACATTCAAGACATATCCCCCAATCACTATTAAGAGTTACTATCTTTCAAATAGCAATAAACAATTAACCTACCTCCAATGAAGAATTGAAAGTCAAGCAAAACTACTTCTCCAATGCATTGCCTTTCCTTATTGCTCTGACCCTTCCAATCTATCAAATATATATTATATATATATAAGTGTAAGTTCACAAGGCCATAATCTCGATATCTGTGTGTAGCGTATACCCTCCAATTATAGCTTAACTTTAGTGGAATTAAAATAACTCGAATACACTAATATTTAATTAACCTAACTCAATATTTTAAAACCATGGCTAATAACAAGATAACATGGAAAGAATTGGATTTTAAGGTTACTCTATGTTCCCGGAACCTCTACCAGCGGAAGGAAAATCAAAACAAACATATTACATAATTTTATAAACACACCATATGCAAAAGTTCCAATTTTATCATAGAAAAATATCAAAGTGATACCCCACCTCAAACTCTTATGTGGTTATATATTTGGCCTCAAGTTGTTATAATCAATAATTATAAGAATTGGAAAATCTTCCTACTGCTTAATTAAATTGTTATACTTCAATAGACCATTAGGCCTCCATGACAGGTAATTCAAAACAAAGGCATTTCCATCAATCTAAAAACTTGAATGGAAAAGAACGTGATACTAAAACATACGAAAATTATTTTAAAATAGTAAACATATGACTGTAACAAATTTAATTCTCCATGAACTAATTAATTTTATATATATAAAACTTCAATTGCACTCATCACCAACTTTTAAGCCCAATTCTACCAAACATTACAGTTAAGACATATATTAAAAGGTACGCCCGATCCCTCCTTCACATACAACATTACTATTTATATATATATATATATATACACCTTTTCCTTCCAATCAAGGACATAACAATAGAATAATAATATCACAAGCCAGTTTCGTACAATCCCTACGACTCCAGTAATTTTTCTAGCGTTTTATGAAGATCCTATTTTACAATGTCAAATATTATACTAAAAATAATTAAACAAGTCATGCTAATAACATGACAAAATCCAACTTCTAACGTTGATATCTGATGGACAACAGTTAGTGGACACGGCCGAATGGTTCCTATTGGCAAACACTTATTCCCTCTACAGAATATTTCCTACTTAAAGATACTAATAAAATAATTATAAGAGTGGTGAAAGTGACCCATTATTAAGTATAAAAATGAGTTCTTAACAGTAACTGAAATAAATTGTAAAACTACCACATAATTTCATAATTTAATAATTAGAATAGTCCACAAATACCCACTTAAATCTATCAAGAAGTATTTTCTAAACAAAAAATTTCTAGTGCCCAAACCGAATAAACGGGTTTGTTACAATAGATCCCATTACCCATCGTCGTCCCGATACGTCAAAAGAAGTCAGTCAAAAAGGATCGTTATCCTCAATGATTATTCAAAAAAATAAACCATTATCTTCTCTCCCCGATAGATCAAAAACTCGAGATCTAAGTCCCTATAGAATGTCCTATAGAATTGCACACAGACTTGTTTATCAAACTCCCACATTCATTGCAGTCAACACTCCTTAATAATAACAAAACGTCTTTCTATAATACATCGATAATCTGCCGTACTTCAAACAATCATTAGTATAAAGTATGCTATCAAAGACATGTTCCAACTTGGCTATCTCTTTCATATTTAAGCATTCCTGACAGATACGAGTCCCAAAAAAGGCCTTATAGCATAATTTCAAATGTTGATCGAACTTTTCCATGAGAACCCTATAAATCACACCCAAAAGTCAACTCCTAATAACTTTCACATCACCATGCTTAAAGGTACCATTTTAAACCATTAGATATATGTAATGCCAACACTTAGGACAAATTCTTTCACACAAGATATTAGGTGCGAGACAGCTCATAACCTATATAATTAACAATCAAATGTCCAGGTAAAACACCTGAACATTTATGAAAGTCCATCAATAGGTAGAACTCTTAACCCCAACGTTATTCGTAATAACAATGTAGATAGACTTAGAGGCTCAACTTTTACATCATTCTTAAGTGTCATCGATCCTAACGGGAGCAAAGCTAACAGCAGGGGAAAAGAAGAAAAGGGGAGACCGCCAGGAGGGGGGGTGCGGGGTGGGGGGGGGTGGTGGGGGGGGGGGGTTGGGGCTCCACGCCCAACCGAAAAGACAACCCAAAATCCAAAGCAACAAACACACAAAACAACCAAACCCCACCCGCACACCCCAAAACAAAGAAACAAATAAAATAAAAAGACAACAAAAAAGGAAAAAAACAAAAAAAAACAAAGAGAGAAAAAAACAAAAAAAGCAAAAAAAAAAACAGAAAACCCCAAGTACGAACACCGAAACAAACCAACAACTACCCCAAAAAGAAAAAACAAAAACAAAAAAAAAAAGCGCACCATAGTAATACGACGACAAACAAACACAACACAGACGAACTAACAAAACAAAAACCGAACGGAAAACCACTAAAATAAGACATACACACAACCAAAAAGAAGAAAAACAGAAACAAAGAAAAATAAAACACTTACAAAAACAGCAAACACAGCAAACAGAGGAAAACGAGCAAAGCAAAAACAAAACGAAACAACAGAAACACAAAAAACAAAAACAAACCCAAAAACACAAGAAAAAACACACAGAAAAAAGAAAAAGCAAAAAACAACAATAAACACAAAAAAAAAAACAACAAAAAAAACAAATAAACCAACAAGAAAGACAAGAAAAAAAAAAAAAAAAAACCAAAATACACAAACAGGACAAACACAAAAAAAGGACAAAAAAAAAAAAACATAAAAAAGAAGAAACGAAAACAAGAAACCAGGTTTTTTTTGTGTTTGTGTTTTTGTGTGTTCATGGTGTGTGTTGAGGGGGTGTTTTTGGGTTGTTTTTTGGGGTGGTTAAAATATAAAAACAAATAACTTAAATCAAAACAAACCAAAAAAAAACACAAAAAACTAAAAAAAAAAAAAAAAAAAAAAACACAAACACAACAAAAAAAAAATAAAAACAAAAAAACAAAAAAAACAAACAAATAACACAACACCAAACCATTTTCTTTTGGAAGCGAGTGATAAGTCCTAGTAAGTCTGTACCGAACTAGTTCACATATCACACTTATATCTAAACTCCTAGGCAAAAATTCAAAACAACATCAAACTACACCGCATCATGGCATTTATTACGAGAGAGTCTATTCTGTCCCTCGTTCAAATTCTTTTCATGGTGAAAATTCTCAAGTAGCTCGCACACTTCAATATTATCAAACTCTTGTTTATCTAGCGTGCTACCGGATCTCATGTTGTACTAATAATCCATTGAATGTCCTTCACACTCTAAATCACAAACACTGGGGTACACCCTTCCTTAGATCCTTTAACAATCAAAAGTAACAACGTTATGGTCCAAAGGATGCATAAATTTTTCACGTGCTCAATAAGATTGAATCAACAGTGTTCTCATCTTACTAATCATCCTTGAAAAATTATCACCAGAAATGCTACTTATCAAAAAAAAATTGAATATAAGTACAATGTGTTAACACAATGCCACTTAATTATCTACATTTGCTTATACTTTGAAGATTTTTACAACTCACCCCTATCAAAGTTTATCATTGATTGCAGCTCTCCAACCAACCATACCTTTCTTCACTAAACAATCCACACCTAATCATTCTCAATTCAAAGCACCAACAGAACTAGCATATCCTGAGGTGAAGTCTGTCACTCGCTCTCTTAAGTTCTATTCAATAGCTTTTAACCAAGTTGATTAACTGTATGCTATTACCTTAACCAAAGACAAAATTAGATGAAATCACCAATTTATAACCCAATTCTCTATCCTTTCGAAGATACATTTTTAAGTTCTACAATAGAGAAAATAATTTTGCTATCACTTATTTTTCTTAAGGCTACACATCCCAAACAAGTTTTATCTTATTTAGTTATAGGATTCCAGCTCCTTTAAATTATATTCGAGGGTGCCCCCTAAACTCCTAAAATGTATCATACAAACCACATTACTCCCACCGAATAGTAGATAATATCAACCTTAGGATACTCGCAGTTTTAATCACCATACAAAATTTATTTGACCAATAATTGTATTCTATAATTTGCATCTCTGTCACCCATCCATCATTACTCTCTATCACCATCATTGTATTTTAAGCCCTTTTCGTGGCACCACAAAGTACAATTTTTTTTTTCGCGACATGACACGTATAACTCCACACATTAGTAATCAAAATGAAGGGACTAACAAATTGTAATATTCACTTCTATAAAATCTTCATCCCGTCCCCTCCCCTCCCTTTTACTCCCTCACCCAAAGGTTTACCCACAGGATTGTCTCCACTATAAGTATGTCATGCTAGTATCAATCACCTTTTGAAGATTACGATAAACCCCAGTCATCACTAAAACCCTCAAGAGACATTGCACAGTTTTAATGGGTAATATTTGTACCAAAGATCAACACTAAAGATTTCTAAAATAAGCTCAACCCACTCAAATTTTCCTAAAAGAATGATCAATTAAGTTTGTGTAGTAATAAACAGTTTGGTTTCGCAAAATGTGAATTGTGCAACACTAAATCTTATTATCTGACCATGTCGTACAACTGTTAAAACTCCATTAGTAATTAGTATTATACTTGACAAGCGACGTACTGTTCCACATAACCCTAGTACTGCCACACGTGAAAGTCCTTTAGATACCTTACAACAAACATAATACCTGTCCATATATCGTACCCAAATAGCCAACATATTCTACCATTTGAATACTTGACAAAACATTATCGAATATGGCTCTCTCTAGGCCCAAACAATTTGTTTTACTTCTTAGATAATTCAATACCAAATAACACACTTCCTAACTCTAACCAAGTAAGCATCCGATGACTTTCTCAAATATACCCTTCACTCGATAAAGTCATCCGTGTGTATTTATAACCGACACTCGACAATGAGAACTACCACACATTTGCGGATCGACGAAATATATCTAGTTCTACAGGACATATTTTTTTTTTCTTTCTGCTTGTTGCTATTCAAACATCAATACGCACGTAGTACCCATATTTGACATAGACTGAAGAAGTCAGATACAAATTGTTCACCTAGATACAATTGGATCAAGTAGTAGCTCGAATGAAGAAAGAAATGAGCTTTTCCTAAAGTCCTATAGCTGCCGAAGCAAAAGTATAAAGGCGTCCTTAACATGCGATAAGCAACAAGACCAATGTGAAAAAAGTGTAAAAACAATAAAAAGTACAGTAAGCACTTATTAAGTCAACGGTTCTATTCAAGATCAACCTGAGAACTCACTGCTCCAAACAAAAAATTTTGGGAGTTTGAGGTTTTTGAGATTGATATCTTCATTAATCAAATATTTTTCCTTTAATAATATCGTGTCGGAACAATGACACTCCGATACAAAAATACCGTGTAGGAAGTGATAGTCCGGATCCAAGAATACCATTTCAGAACTGACACTCCTGATCCAAAGAATACCGTGTAGGAACGTGACACCCGACTCCAAGACAACCGGGCCTTTACGTCGGACGTGAACACTCCGATTCAAAAAATACCATTCAGATACGCTGACACCCGATTCCAAGAATCCGTATCGGAGAACGTGACACGCCGAGCCAATATAAGGAATGATCCCTTTACTGGATGCACCGCTGTCAAATTCATTGATATTATTTTCATCAAGCCTTTCTTTATTCAAGGCATCATTTGATTTAGATCGGATTGAGAATTAAATCTAAGTGTCTCAGGATTTCAACCAATCACCCAAAACCACACTACCAAAATGAACACACAATCACACAATCACAGGACAGGAGAACTTTCACATATCATTCAAGGCATTATTATGAAAATCACTATTAGAGTTTACTATCAAATGCATAAACCATAACCTACCTCCACCGAGAATAAGTACAAGCAACTACTCTAAATTACGTTCATTTCTTATTGCCTCTGACCCCCGTCCTATTTATCAATATATATATAATTATATATATTATATAATCATCATATATATAGATATATATATATATCTACAGGTGTACGTTAAAAAGGCATATAAATACTCCGATTATCTGTGTCTAGCCTATACCCTCCAATTAGTAACTTTAGTGGAATTTAAAACTCGATACACCTAATATTTTAATTAACTAACTCGATATTTAAAACATGGCTCATAACAAGATAACTATGGAAGAATTGGAATTTAAGTTACGTCTAGTCAGTAACCTCTACAAGGGAAAATCAAAACAACCTATTACATAAGTATAACAAATCCATATGCAAAAGCTTCCATTTTATCATAGCATATATAAAGTTTATTACCCCACCTTACTCTCTTATTGGTTATATATTGGCCTCAATTTTATAATCAATAAGTACATAAGAATTTAAAATATTTTACTGGTATATTAAATTGTTATAATTCAATGGACCATGAGGCATCCTTACATGCAATTCCAAACAAGGCATTTGCCCTTCAAATATAACAACCTTGAATGGCAAGGAACGTGAATACTACATAACATACGAAATTGTATTTTAAAATAGTTAAACATATGACTGGTATAAAAATTTAATCCCATGAACTCATTAAATGTCTATATATAACTTCAATTGACATCATCCCACCAACTTTTAAGACCCAAAAATTTCTTACCAACATTACAGTTAAGAAATATATTAAAAGGTACGCCCGATCCCTCTTTCACAACAAAATAGTAACATAATTTTTTTATATATATATACAACACCTTTTCCTTTCAATCAAGAATAACAATATAGTAATAATAATACTCACAAGCAGGTTTTTTGCCTACTAAGCCCATACCGACGTCCAATAATTTTTTCTCAGCGTTATGAATATACTCGGTTCCCAGGAGCAAACGGGAGCTAGGACTGACGCAAAATGTACGTAAAACACAATGCATGCAGCTACAAACGACAGGGTCAAAAATCCCCAACATCAACTTGATTTACCTGATCCTGGGCAACAAGACTTTCGTGGAATTACTGCAGATTGCAGTTTATCTTGGATGCCCTGAAACATATTTCCATTCTACAGACACTATTCCTCCTGAAACTATGAGAGAGCTAATGAGTAAGAGTGGGGGGGTGCAAGTGACCCCATGAGGAAGGATAAAATGACATTCCGAACCAGAACGAAATAAATCGAGTGTAAAACTCACCCCACTTTGGTTGAATTTAATGAATTGATAATTAGGAATAGTCCAAAATTTACCCACTTAAATCTATCAGAAAAGTTATTTCTCACATAACAAAAATTCTAGTGCCCAAAACCAGAACTACAGGGGTGTTACAACTATGAAATTGACCTGGTGTTGTATAGTTCATGGGTCTAGTCTTTGTTATTCCTACATGACTTATGAATCTATGATGGTCATATTGATGATGTTATTATAGTGTATAGGATTACTTAAAGATGATAATAGTTACTTTTATGTTCTTCTAGAATGACATGTAAATGTGTGTTGAGGTGAAGTATGTGTTGTCTTGCCTTGGTTGACATGTGTCCCTTACTTGATGTATATATGAATATAAATATGTGATGTCATAAATTAGGATGCTGAAGTCTCTTAGTATTGAATGTATTCATGACATATGACCTTAAATGAAGTTAAGAGGACTTTTATGTGAAACTTTGAACCTAGTGGTATGGTTAACAATGTTGAAGTCGTAAGGCATAATGTTATCCTTAAAAGTAAAGGAATGATAGTCTTAAGGTTAATTGTCAACCATGTGAGGAGTAGGAATAGTGGCCCTTTCTTTGGTAGGGTAAAATGCGTTGGGTACTAACCTTGTAATCAAACCCCTTTTATCGTGAACCGTATGTGGAAATTACTCTCTTGAGAAAGAGGCTAGCACCGAGTGGGTATGGTAGGGAAGTAGTTCAGATAAAGAATGAGACTGCATTTGTAGGAAAACATATCCTTCATATTCTTAAAAGTTATACCTATATGGGACATGTTAAGTTCTACCCTTGGCAGTAGCCACTTTTCATCGGAGTAGGTTAGAACTCGATGTTCAGGCCCTTTCTATCTTGGTCTTGTGTCGGTTATTTCAGTATTCTCATCATGCGGAATGGCCTATTATCATTAGAGACGTTCTATGAAGTTTAGTGGTGATATCGGGCACGCTAATCTAGACATTACAACAATAGATTTTCCAGATGTAGGGGAGTTTCTAGGTATTGTCAAGACCATTACTGAATGTCTTTATGGTGAATGTCTGCCCTAAATTAACTAAGAAATGAAATTACTTGAGTTTTATATTACTATCTTAGAGTAGTTAAGAGTTGTCTAGTTAAGGGGTGGTGTTGATGACGGGTGGAATAGGAATGGTCACTTAGTATCTTACCTAGATTAAATCTTAAGAAGACTTTAGTTTGGGAAGAAGAAAATGGTTGTTATGTATAAATAAGTAGCCTTATGTAGTATTATTAAGGATACTTAGGTAATCTTGAAGGGGTCCGTCAATTATGGAATCATCTTCTTGAGTTAGTGTTGTAGGTATTTGATGCCTTGGTTTATAAAAGAATGTCCATATTATCTATGGGTTGGATGTTTGAGTCTGTAGTTGTATGTGCCTTTATTATAAGTGTTCTTGAGAGCCATAAGTATGCTTAGGAGGGTTATTGTGGGAGTTCATCTTCGTGTTGTTGAGTAGGTATGTAGGTTAATTTGTAGTTTGATGCATACTACATGTCAATAAAAATGCGTTTTAGTAAACGGTTTTTGGTAGGAGAAGAAGAACTTCACTGTTACAGTGAAGCAATTCACTGTACAATGAAAGTAGCTTATTGTAAAGTGAGCTCAAAAATGTGAATAATTTGCTAAATGTTATCTTATGTGTTTAGAAATTGATAAATGTTGTTTTTATGATTATAATATTATTTTTAAATGAAAATACGCATTTTTCAAATATATGTCCATTTTCATGGTTTTTATGCAATATGTCATACATAGTACAAGTGGTTGTACTAATCCAAGCTTTTATCTGTCTCTATAGTTGTTGGTAGGTGAGGAGTATTTGGGAAGTGAAGACATGGATCGTAGCATCGCTCAAGTGAAGTTGAAGTGTGTCCTCATTTGATTTGAGGGCCTAGATGTCTTTTGTATTTCCATTTGAAGTATTGTAATAAACTAAGTATTTCTATATTAGTATTGAAGTATGGGTCGTGTCCCAAGTATTCTCGTCTCTTAAGTGTGATGAGATTGAGTCTTAGTATTTCCTATGACGTTATATGAAAGAGTTTTTAAAGACTATGATATGTTTTGTGAAAATTTTTAATTTCGTACTACATTTCATTATGTTTATGCGATGAATGATATGTAGGATCTTGTACAAGACCTCCGTGAGGTCCAGTGCGCCAGTTGCAATCTGAGATTGCCCCTAACATCTAGGGTGTGGTTGTGGGATGTGACACGATCCCTTTTCGATATTTGGCACTTTGGTGTCACAAATTATTTCTTTTTTGTTTTAATATTCGAAAATCGCATAAACTATCACTATTTATAATGAAATTCTATCTAGCTACTTATTTCACTGTTACTCCTTTGGGACACAACCCCTACCCTTGGTTGGGTTAGTAAACTAGCTTTGATTTGTAGACACTCATCATATAGGCTATTGTCATTTATTTCACAAATTTCAGAAGCAATTTAAAGCTAATCAGTGAAGTTATGAGATACTGCAACATGGTAATTTATATATACATACCCATCTAGTTATAACTGGTCACCAACATAACAAGAGACTGAGGAGGGTTCTGAGAGAGTTTGTGGACTAATATAAAAGTTAAATGTTGTATAAAAAGTTACAAAGGAAAAAGTATTCCTTGCATCAAACAAAGTATAACCATCAAAATAAATGACTCACAATGAACTAGTAACAATATAAAGAGAGTCTTCCTAATCCTTGTGAGCCTGAAGAGCGAACAACTTGTTCTAGTGGTGACCGCCACCTGCACAAAATGATTAACCCTGCTGAGTCGGGCGACTTTTTGGTGCTTCTGAAGTTGTAGACTGAGCCCTAATATTTTGACGTCATTAACCCTATTTAGAGAAAGCTAAATCCCTTAATAAATGACCAGTCTAACTAAATATAAAACAATCATCTTTATGTGCAAAACACTCACCCGGATGGTTCTTTCAACACTTTTCACAAGTTGGATAGGTTATGGTAATGGAAATACATTCTTGAGAATTAGAGTATGATGCCCTACGTTTGTTACCATGGACACCTAGAAGATCAAACACTAGTTGATAAAGGTGCTCGAGTTGAAGATTTATATTTAAACTGCGACTGATTTCCACAACCCCATATCTTTTTAGAATACTCATAGTTTCCTTTCCTAGACATTTTGTACTCCTAAGTATTATCCCTAAGTTTATCTACCTCAAAATGTTGGGCATGAGTTATTAGCCTAGATATGTTCATATCTTCTAGAAACATAGAGTTTGAAAACTCCATTTTCACCAATTCAGATACCCTAAATTTGAAAATATTCATAAAGATTTTCAACGTAATCGACATACTCTACAGAACCTAGAAACATATAATAAAATCAGATGATGGAGATTACCCATTTAAAGTCTGTACATATAAAACCGAGTTTAATGAAAACTCAAACTAAAACTGAATGTAAACTATGTTTGAATAAAATCCTCTAGTGAAAAATATGCTTAGACATGTTCCAAACTAATTCTAGCAAAACTGAAACTAAAATTTTGAAAATGGAAATACAAAATGTCACATTCCATGAAGAATGAGGACTCGTTAAGTATGCTACTGAACAAGAGATCGGGAACAAATCAATACATAATCTTAATGCTGAGGACCTAAACCTATATCACGACATAATGTACCACAGAGTATGTGCCATTACTTAAAGGGTACAAAGCATACATGATAATATTAAGCGGAATAATATAAAACATAATATAACAAAGCAATAAGAGCTATAATAAAATCTTAAATATGATGTCAATACCGAAATATATTCGAATAGTGAACTAAGTGAATGCATTGACCATGTACATGACATTCTATGAGTGAATATTGAACTAAAACTGATAACCTGGTCGATGAACTAGAATCTGATTATGAGATCTAGTGTTAACAAACATAATTCCACGTGTAACAACCCTAAAATTACTATGCTAAGTAATGTCTAACGTATCTATAATGGCTAGATTGAATCACATTAAGATATGAGTTTTCTTATCTCTTGTCCCCTTTCCCAATATACCCTTAAGGTTCAGTTTAATCTCAATTAAAAAACTAATGTTGTCCCCGTTGCATGCCCCTGTTCAATAACCTCCATTGAATGATTAAGAGCATCGTTGGGATGTCTTTATGGTGAAATATTTAAACAGGTCAGCTTTTTATTATGTGTTGATGTGTAGCCTACCGAAATCATGTAAGGTAATTAAAACTATATTCTGGAAAAGTGTATAATTGGTTGTTTTGAGCCATGTGTGCTGCCTGTAAATTTACATGTTTTGCTGCTTATGAAATTTGTATACTACAATGTTGTGTTCGCATGTATAAAAATGGTAGAAAACGTGATGTTCAACAACAATTTTAATATTGCTTACCAGAATGTAAACTCAAGCAAAATACTACAAATACCAATATAAGGATGATATAAAAATTGATTGTAAGAGAAAAAAAATTCAGCTTGCTGGAAGTTGGTGGTCTTGGCCAAGGATATGAAAAATGAACTTTATTCTAAATTTTTTAAAAAAACTGTGAAGTCATTGGAGATTGAAACCATGACCTCACCAAATGTAAACTACATAAGAATTTCATGACAAAAATGCAAGTAAAATTAAATGTGGATAGTGGGGATTGAACCCAATACCTCTTGAATAGATGAGAGAGTTAGCAGTAAAATAATGGAGAAAAATTAATGTGGCGAGTGGGGATTGAACCCACGGTCTCTTGAATGGATGAGAGAGTTAGGATAAAAATAAATGTGAAGAGTGGGTATGAAACCCACAACCCCTTTAATATGTGAGAAAGTTAATAGATAAGTTAAGAGAAAAATAATGAGCTTGTGGGGGATTGATCCCACAACCTCCTTACCTTAAAAAAAACGGAGTGAGGGAAGTAGGATATGACAGGAAATATTAATGGGATGTTAATGGTGATACTAACACAGTGTCCCCAAAACAATAAAATGAGTTATAAATTAATATAATATAGATTGATGTTTCTCAAGATTCAATATCGGTTTTCCCGTGCCCCAATTCCTATTTTGATACACTAAGTCCCATACGTGACAAAGATTTAATGAATGATTCCTCCAATAAATAAAATCAATATCTTAGCATATGAACAAGATGAATAAGTCTTTTACTAGATAATCTTGGGTAAGTATGAGTGACTTAGACAAATTATGAATGAAGCCTCATGTCTTGTATGTATGGATCCATAAGTCCAGCGTACATTTAAAAGTAAGAGAACCTGTGATGGATGTAATGAAATGATGTTAAACTAGGTGGTTTATGTAAAAGCGTGAAACATACTAAAAGGCCAAGGTTTGGTTTTTTTATTGCATAGTTACGACAATAACATTCACTAAAGGGAGTGTAAGAATTGATCTAAAGTCATTCTCAATCTTAACTTACTGCAAAAGAAAGTTTGAAAATGACTCATATTTTAATATGTCAGAAACGAGTGGATACATAACTATAAGGCTAGTGCCAAGTGAGATAACTAGCAACCTACGCATAAAAATCAGTTGTAACTAAATGAAATTTCTTTGACGAGATATATAATACTAAAAGAATAATAAGAAAAGAAAAGAGTGGCTTACCCAGGTTAGGATAGTACAAGTGGAGAAATATGTACTATTCCAAGATCAATGTCCATCAGTACAACTCCCAAGCACAGCATATGCATGTTATATGATGAACAAATAATGAAAGATGAGTAAAGATGACATGAAAAGCTGTTAAGAGAGAACAGGTGGCACCATAATATGTGGCTTGTGCAAGTGATACAAGTTGTACCTACGCCGATATAAGGTTACCAAAAGCACTTAACTCAAAGAGTGTTGAATAGTAAGAGACAAGTCACACACTATATCTAAGTGTAAGGACAATTCACTCTTAATACGTGATGATGAGATGAGAAATCATCTAATGAGCAATGATGCCTCTTGCTAAAAGCGAACTTCTATGATGTATGAGATGAATATAATGGAGCTTTATACTGAGCACCGATAGGCTAGCTATGAGTCGTGATTCCTTCTTTAGTAAATTAAGAGGTTCATGTAATTCTCCTGAGATGAGATTGTCCATTAAGAAAGGTATGATTCTCTTTAAAGCTTCTGGTCTTTGAAGCTATACTGCCAATATAGGGTTCTAGTAGTGTAACGACCTGTTTAGTCGTTTTGAGCAGCAGATTTTATTTCTGGAAGAACTGGCTGAGTCGACGGATCCCACGGAACCCGTCCATAGGCACGACGACCGTCGAGGGGGTCTCCTTCCAAAACACTTAGACTTGAGAAATTTGGGTACTGAGATCGCTCTCTGAACGTCATGACGAAAATGGCCGGATGGACCGTCGCGGCGACTGCAGGTCACAACAGACATTTTATTACTGACAAGATTCCCGGTCTCTGAGCTTTTTGACGAACACGCAGGCTGGACCAATCACAAACAGTACGTGATTGGCCGTCACAGGTCGTGACAGTGACCCTGACTGGGTCGGATTTCTGTTTAAATATTTTAAGGGGCGTTTGGACTATTCCTTCTTATAATGAATAAAGTTTGTTGTTTACTATTAATATTAATTACTTGGAGGTTACAGGAGACAAAGTAACCATTGGATAAAAGTGGGGTCCCACTTTACCTATCTTTTATCCTTAATTTATATGCTAATTAGGGTAAAAGAAAAGGAGGGTTTTGACTAAGAAAAACATAAGAACCGATAGAGAAGGAGACACAGAACGATAGGAAAGAGAGAGAAGAACATCATAGTAAAGCCAAAGGTTTTGGGAACATCTCTTTGGTTGATCGTTTGATTCCTTTCGGTGGATGTAGTTTATGGTTTATGCTATTCGTAGTAAACTCTTAATAGCGATGATATGTATTTGGGTGTATCTTGTAAACCCTTACCTTCTATATGCTTAATTGTATGCTTGTATGAATGTGATTACATAATTGTGATAAAATAAGCATGAAAAAAAATGAAGCTCTTGAATCCTTAAATCTTGAAAAAAATAAAACCCTAATCTGCCTTTTTAGATGAGATTGATGATGCCTTGGTATAAAGAATCTTGATCGCACACGAAGGATAGAGTAAGTGGAACGGTTGTCACAGACCAACACATAGTTAGGGGATCGGGTGTCACGAACTGCCACGTATAATTAGTGGAACGGGTTGCCCCACGAACCGACACGTACAATTAGGGGATCGGGTGTCACGAACCGACACGTAGAATTAGGGGATCGGGTTTCACGACCGACAGGTAGAAATAGGGGGATCGGGTGTCACGAACCGACACGTAGTATCTGGGAAGCTGAGTGTCACTACCGGACACTAGAGAAATAAGCATAATGAATCTTCAAAAGTGTTAATATACTCAATCTAATGAACCTAATTCCCCAAATGGGTATGTCAATTTGAGGCTTGAAGCCCTCTGGGGACCTTGGCGTGCTTATGTAATGATTATAGAACTTGTTTGTTTGTCTACATGTTGAGTATTGTAGTTGAATTTATGATATCTATTTGATGTATAACTGTTTTCTATTTTGATTGGCCGAGTGATCCTTACTCAAGTACTTGTGTTTTGTACTGACCCAACGACCCCCTACTTGTATGTTCCCCCCCATTCTTTGTCATTTGTGTAGTGCAGCAAACGTGCCATCGTCTTCAACTCAGCCGCAACTCTAGCTAGTCCCTTCATCAAAGGCCATATTCATTCGGATGAGCTAATTGCTTCTAGCTTTGACTGGATCTTCCTCGTCTTCTTGATGCCTTTGATATTCCGGCATGGACTAGCTTTTTTACGTATTTTAGTTCTTAGATACTCTTAAGATTAGTAATTTGAAGGATATATTTTTCGTGGTGATGACTTCCAGGTTTTGGGAATAAATATATTGAGTTTTTCTAAGTTATTATCGATTTCATTAAAGGAGTTTTAAGTCTTCCGCATTATATTTTTTATTTATGGTTGAAACGTTTGGGGAATTTGGAATGGTGGTGTCGCTTGCAAATCTGGTGAATAGATGTGTGGTGCCATTCGTGACAAATGCCCGACTCCCATATACGATAGCATGTTTTTTGTTTTCACAATTCTGCCCTTGATTCTACCTTTTTTCGGTGTGGGTTTTCAACACTGGAATTTTATGATTCTCACTATTATCTTTTTTCCCGTTACGGTTTTAAAGATGACTCAAAGAAAGAATGAGAGCAGCCTCAAATAATGCACAGAAAGAATGAACGATCCAAAAAGATGGTTAGGAGGATATGATAATCAAGAGGTGAGGTGTACACCTTAGAAAAGACCTAGTTTACTCTTTGTTTGTGCATAGCGAACCCGATGAATACTCTTAAACAACATCCAAGGTTATAATTGGTGTTTACACTAAATATTATAGAATGAATGAAAATAACTACGTAGATAATAAGCAACTTGTGTTTGCTAAAAGGAGGCTCCCTAGTTAGGTCTCATATGTTGAGGCCCCGGTCATTTTTTGGAAGTCTTAATGTCAATTCCATGATTCCAAAGGTCTCATGGAAATATCAAGGAAATGATATGAATTGTAAATTATGATTATTTGCAATATGTGAATTGTTTTGTGTTCTAAGGGATATGTATGTTGATCATGTTTCCCAAAAAAATACACCAAAGATAACTTGAGATGCCGATGTCGCAGGGGGGTTTGCAGTGTAAGTTTCGGGTGGGATCAGTCGAAGGATCTCACTACTCGATAAGGGGGACGCATACTATCCTAATCCGATTTTGCAAGTCCACTAACTTGACTTTCCATAACTCATATATTTAGGAGAGAGCTATTCTTAATCATGCATGTCCTTGGTGTGTGCTTCCATATACCTATACTTAGTTCAAAAGTGTACCCATCCCATACCACTCTCTTCTTTTTAGGTCCAGGTGCACGTGAATGCTAGAGCTTATGAGACTACCTTGAAGTTATCTGAACGTGGACCACTCATCCGGACAAGGTAGGCCTCTTGATTTTAAGGATGCCTATATTTTATTCTATATTAGATGTAAGCATTAGCTAGTGGATTATGTTCCAATAGTGTTTTTTTCCAGTTATTTTCACTTATTGTATTAGTTCCAATTTTGCAAGTCTATATTTATATACAGATATGACTATGTCTTTCATTTGATTATGTTGATATTAGATGGTTGTTCTGAAATGATTATGATTTTATGTAGATATTCTTATACGAGTTCATTGTTTCTCACTATGGAGTCTAAGTAAATAAAAAGTTCAAAATTTTCTGCTAAATCTAACGTAGATAATGTAACAATGACGTATGTAGGATTTTCTGCGACCTTTGAGAGGTCAACGTTGCCAATTTTGGATAGGATCTAGACTCCGGTAGTGACAAAGGTGGTATTAGAGTGTTAGGTTAAATTAAAAGGATAATAAGTTTACATCACCCATATCTAGTATTTTCTAAGTCATGGTAGTAATGTGCACCAGTATCCTGAATTAGAGACTCCATTATGCGTAGGAAAATTCCCTTCTTTTGATCTTATCTTGACTTCTATAATGTTTAATTTTTTGGTGTTAAGAGTGTATCTAACATCAACACTGAAGATTCAGAAAGATGAATACGAGGAGAAACGCAAGCGGAGAGATTGGAGGAGCAGCTGCTGGGGTAAATCAAGTTTCTCCCCAGGCTCAAGCTGCTAGAATGGAGATGCATGTTAACCCAACTGGGTTGACAGATGGAGTAGTGAGGATAGTCTTGGTAGAGATCGCCTAATCCATCACTTTACAAGCTCACTCTATGACAGCCCAGGCGGAGCAACAAGGTTTCCCCTGGGAGAACCCACCTTCCAGCACCATGGCTAACAGGTTATGGGACTTCATGAGGATGAATCCTCCCGTTTACACTGGATCTAAGATAGTTGAGGATATCGAGAAGGAGTATAGGGTAGCTCTGCTGCATGATAGCATGTACCTATCGAAGCTTATGGTCAATGTCCAACAAGTGTAGGAAAGCAGGAAGAGGAAGCATACTAGGGCAGGGAACAGGTCAAGGCAAGTTGCGAAGAATTTTTCAAGTAAGAGTAGTATTGAAATAAGGTACAAGCCTAGGTTTAATAAAGGACTGTCCCACCAAGGGACTCAGTTCATCAAGGGGTCGCCATGATAGGGATTCTGAGTCTAGAGTTAAGAGAAATAGTGAAGTAGATACACCTCAGGAAGTGTTGGCAAATTTCATGGAGGAGAGCATAGGAGGGGCTCTTTTGCTTGTTACAGTTCTGGAAAACCAGGTCACATTATTAAGGATTGTTCGTATATGAGAGATCAAGAAAAAAGGAAGGAAAAAGTTTAGCTGAATGGTCCAAGTGAAGAGGTTCGAAGGAGGCAATGTTTTTTCGTACTCAAGTCTAGGGGTATAAGGGAAGACACTTCTGGTGATGACTCCGTTGCGTAACCTAAATTAGTTTTTAATGACTATTGTTTTATCCACTAGTATAAAGTTAATATGTTTGAGTCATAATGTTGGTTGCTGAATTATGTGACTTAATTGTTTATTTATGTTGTATGCTTTGACGAAAGTAGTTTAGGAAGGAGATCTAAGTCTACTAATTTAAATGTACTAGTAGGTTTTAAGGATGTGCACCAACCTACTAATATGTAAATCCGATATTAACAAATAAAAAAATAATTGAATTGCTTAGGTATGGATTTTCTGCATAACTGTTGTGCTACCATAGACTATAAAACTAGGGTAGTGAGGTTTCAGTTCCCAAATGAGATAGGGTATAAATGGACAGGGCATGGATCAATCCAACAAAGCCATAAAATTTCAAATCTTAAGGCCAACAAAATGTTACCTAAGGGGTTAGATATACTCCTTTGAAGGCTTGTTTTGTTTAAGAAACTCTATGATTTAGTCTAATGGTCAACTTGGTGTTGTAAGTCCAAAATCGTATGTGTAATAATTGCACTATGTAAGTTAATATATATTCATGTTGCTTTTTTGTATATCGTGATTTTTTTTTGTGTGTTTCATGATTGGTGAGGTGCATCAAGTTATGTGCGATTGAGAAATAAGTTCCTCAATCTCAAATATGAAGCTTTATATAAGCTTGAGTAATATGCACTATCTAGAGTAAGTGTGGAACAGAAATTCACAAAGAGTAAAGTCTCAAGTATGTTAACATTCTTTCAAAAATCACCCTCTTTATTTTAAAATGATGTGTAGTGTCATTCGGGGATGAATTTTCCTTAATGGGGGGGGGGGGATAATGTAAAGACCCTTAAAATGACATGCTATGTAATGTCTAACGTACATAGAATGCCTAGATTAGACCGGGTTCACATGGATTGATGCCCGTAGAACAAGACCTCTGAACCTCTGAACCTATGCAACAACAATGCCAACTAACTTTTTGAGTTAGTTGAGCTATGAAACATTACGTCCAGCCTTGTAGGTCACCCGAATATGAAGATTTACTCGGATGAGTCTCAACCAGACTTAAATAGGGGTAATTTATGTTTGGAGGGTCTAGCGGTAAAATGGTATTTTCCAGGACAAGGGTTGTATTGTAATTAAAATAATTAATTAATTAATTAATATGGTTAAGGTGAATTAAGGGTAGAAAGGTGTCTGAAATCGACCCTATAAATAAATCTTGTCCTCCACCTCCGGGTTTCGACTTATTGGAGAGCAATGCTTTATTGATTTATTGTATTAGTTTTGCTGTGACCTTTAGTTAAGTTAATGATATGGTTCGTAACTTTGATGATTTGATAACGAAAACTCAGAATTTTTAGTAAAATAATAATAATAATAATTAATACATAATAATAATAACTATTTATCATCAATAAGTAAATATGGGGAGTGTAAGTTGGACTAAGCCTCCACCCTAACTCTCTAACCTATCCTCTCTTCTTCACATTCCTGACTTCTCATTACAACCATTTTTCATCAGCAAAATAATTTACCAAATATCGTTCCGTATATTAAGAATTTACACACCCACACTCAAAATGAAAAGCTACGCTTAAAAAACGAAATCAACAACATTCGTCTCTCGACCGGGAATTTTTGGGATTTAATAGTTGAGGCAGGTTGTGTCGTTTGGAATAGTCCCTTGCATTGACAGAAGTGTGAAACGACATTAATGTATGGGTTTTCTTCTCTCTTGGACCCTTTCCTAAGTGACCCTTAATGTTTAGCTTAAATGCAATTGAAAAACTAAGGTTGTCCCCATTGAATGCCCCTACCATTAGATCCTTTAAAAAATTTGAAGCATGCGTTGGTATGTCTTCTGATAAATAATTTTAGGTCTGGTTGTTATTATGTGTTAAATGTATATCCGTAATCATCTAAGGGATGAAAAATATATTCTGTAAATGTGTATTAAGTTTGCTGTTTTTAACATGTGTGTGTTTTAAATTTGCTATGTTTGCTGCCTTAAATTTGTATGTTAATATGTTGTATTTCGCGTGTATAAAAATTTAAAAACTTTAATGATGTCTATGTTTGCTGCCTTAAATTTGTATGTTAATATGTTGTATTTCGCGTGTATAAAAATGTTAAAAACTTTATGTTCATATAATTTTAATGTGGCTGACTAAATGTCACTCAAAATAATAAAAAAAATTAATATAAGGAAGAGAGAAAAATAGATTGGAATGTAACAAATTTTATGCTTGCTGGAAATTGGTGGTCTCGGCCAAGGATATGAAAAATGATCTATGTTCTAAGTTTTTTTTAAATGTGAGGTTATTGGAGATTGAAACAATGACCTAACCAAATGTAAATTACATAAAAATTTCCTGAGAAAAATGAAAGGAAAAATAAATGTGGAGAGTGGGGACCGAACCCACAACCCCTTGAATAGATGAGAGAGTTAGGAGAAAAATAAATGTGGAGAGTGGGTATTGAACCCATGACCTCTTGAACAGATAACAAAGTTAAGAGATAAATTAAGACAAAAAGAATGAGCTTGTGGGGGATTTATCCCACAACCTCCGTTCCTTAAACGAGAAAGAGTGGAGGAAACGAAAGGAAATATTATGGGAGTTATGGGGATCGAACTAGGGTCCCCCAAATCTAAAAAATTCAATTATAAAGTAAAATAAAAGATTAAATGTTGCTGAAGGGATTCTAAATCGGGTTCCCTTAAGTAAGTCATACGTGAACAAATATTTAATGAATGGTACCTCCAATGATCAAAATCAATAACTTGGCATATCAACAAGATAAATAAGTCTTGTACCACATAATCTTGGGTAAGTATGAGTCGCTTAGACTAATTATGAATGAAGCCTCATGATTTGTACGTATGGATCCATAAGTCCAATGTACATTTAAAAGTAAGCGAACCTAAGATGGATGTAATGAAATGATGTGAACGTAGGAGGTTTATGTAAGAGTGTGAAACATACTAAAAGGCCAAGTGCATTGGCATATGACAAAATAAACATTCACGTAAGAGGAGTGTAGAATGATGTAAAGTCAAATCTCAAGCATACTCCAAAAGAAAGTGTAAAGAATGAATTTGTAGTTGATATGTAAATATAGGAGTAAGTACATGACTATAGGGTAGTGCAAGTTATATAAGTTGCACCTACGCCTAAAAATCAGTGTCACTAAATAAAATTTCTAAGAAAGTATATATATACTAAACGGTAGAATAAGCAAGAAAAGAGTTTCTACCATGGATAGGGACTACAAGTGAGACAAGCAAGATATACACCTGGTATCAACTTCCCTCCACGTAAACTCAAGAGAAACATATGTTGTTATATGATGAACAAATAATAAAGGTGAATAAAGAAGAAACGAAAAAGATGTTAACAGATAACTGGGTGCCACCATAATATAAGGCTAGTGCAAGTGAGACAAGTTGTACTTACACCTATATAAGGTCACCAAAGGTACACACCTCCTAGATTGTTGAATATTAAGAGGCAAGTCTCAGTAACACTCTCTATGTAAGTATAAGGACAATTCACACTTAATACGTAATGATAAGATGACAAATCATCCAATGAGCAATGATGCCTCATGCTAGAAGATAGCTTCTATGATGTATAAGATGAAAGTAATGGAACTTTATACTTAGAACATATAGGATAACTATGAGTCGCGATTCCTTCTTTTGGGAAGGCAGAGGTTCATTTAAATCTCATTAGATGAGATTGTCCTTCCAGAAAGGTATAAGTCTCTTTATATCTCCTAGTCTTTGAACTTATATTGCCAATATAGGGTTCTAGCATGGTTCGAGTCCCTATGTACGCTAAAATGTTTTGGTTCACTTAGGCCGGTGATTCCACTTCTTTTCGGTTTGGGTTAAACATTGGTTTTCATGATGCTCAGATGATCTATGTCAGTTAAGGTTAAAGTTCTTGAATAATTAATGAGGACAACCTCAAATAATGCACATAATGAAATGAATGATACGAAAGGTGTTAGGATAGGATAATAAAGAGGTGAACTAGACTAAAGTAAGGACACTAGGTTATTCTTGGTCTTTGCATTGAGAACCCGATGAAAGTCTTAAATTACAAAGTAGGTATAGATGATGTTTACACTAGTATATCAATGAAATGAAAATGACATACGTATGATTGAATGAAGTAGACTCTGTGTTTGCAAAAAGAGGTTCCCTAGTTGAGTTATCATATGTTTTAGCCCTCATTTTGGGAAGTCTTAATGTAAAGTCCATGATTCCAAGGTATCATGGTATATGAAGGAATGATCTGAACAAGGTGATATTATATGTGCAATATGTTATGTGATGTTTACAAAATTATATGTATGATGATGCATGTTACTCTCATACCATGACTTTCCTAATCCAATTTGGCAAGTCCACTGACTTGACTTTCCATAACTCATATGGTTATAAGAGATATTTTATTAATCATGCATGTCCTTGGTGTGTGCTTTCATATATCTATACTTACTACAAGTGTGTACTAATCACATATAACTCTCTACTTTTAGGTGCAGGTGCACGTAAATGCTAGAGTTTACGAGACTGCGCTGAAGTTATCCATACGTTGAGCATTCATCCGGACAGGGTAGGACCTCTTGTTTTCGAGGATACCTCGCTTATATATTCTAGCTTAGATATAGGCATTACCTAGTAGAGTATGTTCCACTGATGTTTCTTTCCCAATTATTTTCAGATATTGTATTAGTTCCATTTTTTAAACTTTATATTTTTACATAGATATGAATATGTCTTTGATTTTATTATCTTGATATTAGATAGTTGTTGTGAAATTCTTATCAGTTTATGTAAATAGTCTTATACGAGTTCAATGTTCACTATGAAGTCTAAGTAAACAAAATGTTCAAAATTTTCCGCAAAAAATAACCAAGATGATGTAACGATGACGTATGTGGTCTTGTCTGCGACTTATTAGAGGTCAACGATGCCGGTTTCAGATAGGGTCCAGACACCGGTCGTGATAAAGTTCGTATTAGAGCATTTGGTAAAATTCCGAGGATAATTAGTTCATTTCAACCATATTGAGAAGTTTCTAAGTCATAGTAGTGAAGTGCACCACTATTCTAAATCATAGAATGCATGATGCAAGAGAAATTCCCTTATTCATATATTTTCGTTCCTTCTCTAATGTCTGATTTCTTTGTGTTAAGAGCGTAATTAACATAAAATCTTGAGATACAGAAATATGAATACGAGGAGAAACGCAGGCAGATAGATTTGAGAAGAAGCTACTGGGTAAATAAAAGTCCTCCCCAGGTTCCAGATGCTTGAATGGAGATGCCTGTTAACCAAACTGGGTTGAAAGATGGAGAAATGAGGATAGCCTTCGTATAGATTTCGCAAACCATCACTTTAAAATCTAAGGCTATGACAGCCCATGAAGAGCAACAAGATGTTCCAAGTGAGAACCCACCTGCCAGCACCATAGCTAACAGGTTAAGGGACTTCACGAGGATGAATCCTCCAGTTACACTTGATCAAATATTGATGAGAATACAAGGGAAAAAGTGTAGGTAAGCTATGTTGATTGATAGCATGGACCTTTCAAGGATTACGATCCATGTAATCCAAGTGGAGGAAAGCAAGAAAAGGAAGAATAATAGGGCAGGGAATAGGTAAAGGCAAGCTGAGAACAATTTTTCAAGAAAGAGTAGTACTGAAATCAGGGATAAGCCAAATTTTAAGAAGGGACTCTCCCACCAAGGGGAGTCAATTAATTCAAGGGTCACTATGAAAGGATTTCGAGCCCAGAGTTAAGAGAAACAATGAAGTATATACACCGCAGGATAGTCCAACTTAATAGAGGAGAGTGTAGGAGGGGGTCTAACGCTTGTTACAATTCTAGAAAACCGTGTCATGATGAAGGATTGTCAGTATGTGACAGGTCAAATAAAAATGAAGGAGAAAGTTTAGCCGAATGGTACAAGTCAAGAGGTTCCAAGAAGGAAACGAATCTTCGCACTCAAGTATAGGGGCGTACACATACATCTCTAGTGATGTCTCGGGTGCGTAGCCTAAATCAATTTTTAATGTGTATGGTTTTATGAACTAGTATGAATTTCATATGTTGGAGTCATCTTGTTGGTTGCTGACTTGTGTGACTTATGTTTTTATTTATGTTGTATGCTTTAATGAGACTTTTTTTAGGAAGGACATCCTTAGTCTATTAATGCAAAGCTACTAGTAGGTTACAAGGATGTGCACTAAACCCTTATATTATATTAAATCACAACAAATTTATTCACCACAATAAAAACAATCATGAAGAGAGCTAGGTATTAGATTTTCTCAGAGAATATCTAAACCTTACGGTAGTGAGATTTAAGTTTCCGAATGAGATAGGGTATAAATGGGCAGGGCATGGATGAATTCGAATAAGCCATATAATTTCAACTCTTAGCCAAAAAGACTGCCTAATCTACGGACGACCGACTTATACTGACCTACTAAGGCTGGTTCTGTGTAAGAAAACTCTATGTTTTACTGCAATAGTCAACTTGGTGTTGTAAGTCCAAAATTTATCGTGTAATAATTCACTGTGAGTTAAAAAATGAATTATGTTTGCCATTGTATGTTGCTATTTTTGTTGTTTGATAGCGTAGACATAATGTTTTTTGTGTTGCATGAGTTCTGAGGTGCAAAAAGTTAAGTGCGATTGAGAAGGAAGTTCCTCAATCTCAAATATGAAGCTTCATATAAGCTTGAGTATTATGCACTATCCAGAGTAAGTGTGAAACAGAAATTCACAAAGAGTAAAGTCTCAAGTATGTTAACATATTTTCAAAAATCACCCTTTTTGTTTTAAAATGACGTGTAGTGTCATTCGGGGGAAAATGTTCCTAAGGGGGGGATAATCTAACAACCGTAAAATGATTATGACTAAGTAATGTCTAACGTATCTATAATGCCTAGATTTTACCGGGTTCACATGGATTTATGCGCGTAGAACTAGACATCTAAACATTTACAACAGCCAATCCAACTAAGTTTATGAGTTAGTTGAGATAGGAAAGGTTGGGTCGAGCCATGTAGGGCACCCAAATATGAAGATTTACCCGGATGAGTCTTATTTGGACTTAAAAAGGGGTAATCATATGTTTGGAAGGTCTAGGGGTAAAATGGTCTTTTCCAGGATAAGTATAGTATTGTAATTACCATAATTATTAATTAATTAATATGGTTGAGGGATAATTTGGATAGAGTTGGCCGAAATTGACCCTTTAAGCAAACTCTTGATCCACCAGGATTCTAGCCTTGGTGGAAACAATGATTTAATTGATTTATTGTATTTAGTGAATTAGTTAAATTAATTAATATTTAATTTTCTTATTTAATTAAAGGAAAATCAGAGCTTAATAAAATAATAATAACAATAATAATAATATTAATAAATAATGGCTCCACCAAAGTCTCCTAATCCTATTCCTCCCATTCTCATGTGTCTCACTCTCAATCTCACGTTTTTCATCAGCAAAAGAACTGAAAATAATAGTTCTTCACTCTTGAAGAACTTACACACAAAAAATAGAACGAAAAGCTAAGCTTAAACAGAAAATCAACAACATTCTTCTCGACTGATTGAGTTTTGGATTTTTGTGGTGAGACAGTGGTGTCGTTTGAATAGGTTGCATTTAAATAAGTGTCAAACGATATTAAGGTATGAGTTTTCTTCTCTCTTTGACCCTTTCACAAGAGACCCTTAAGGTTTACTTTAATCGCATTTGAAAAACTAAGTTTCTCCCCGATGCATGCCCTTGTCATTAGATCCTTTGAAATATTTAAAGCATGCGTTCGTATGTCTTCCTGTAGATAATTTTAGGTCTGGTTGTGAATATGTGTTGAATGGGTTTCTAGAAATCATGTAAGAGATGAAAAATATACTCTGGAAAAGTATATTAAGTAGGTTGTTTTGAGCATGTGTGTGTTGTAAATTTACTATGTTTGCTGCCTAAAATTTGTATGTTAAAATATTGTGTTTCGCGTGTATAAGAAAGATCAAGACATGATGTTCAAATAATTTTAATGTGTCTGACTAAATTTCACCCAAAATGCTACAAAAATCAATATAAGGATGAGAGAAAAATGGATTGGAAGAGACCGAAAAGATGGAAATTGGTGGTCTCGACCAAGGATATGAAAAATGAACTATGTTCTAAAAAAACTTTTAACAACGTAAAGTCATTGGAGATGAAAAACATGACCTCACCAAATGTAAACTAATAAAAAATTCATGAGAAAATTAAAGGAAAAATAAATATGGAGAGTGGGGATTGAATCTACGACCTCTTGAATAGATGACAGAGTTAGGAGAAAAATAAAGAGAAAAAAAATGTGGGAGTGGGATTGAACCCACGACTATAGAAAGGAGAGAGAGTAAGAGGATAAATTAATTCTAAAAAAAAGAATGACTTGTGGGGGATGACCCACAAATCCTTGCTTAATGAGGAAGAAGAGGGGAAAAAAGAAAGGAAATATTATGGGGAGTGATTGGGGATAGTAATTAGGGTCCTCAAATCTAAAAAATGCAATTATAAAGTTTAACATAAGATTAAGTGTTGCTCTAAGGATTTGAAATCGGTTTCCCTTGACCAACTTCGTATTGATGCATAAGTCATACGTGAACAAATATTTAATGAATGATGCCTCCAATAATCGAAATCAATATCTTCGCATATCAACAAGATGCTTAAGTCTTGTACCACATAATCATTGGTGAGTATGACTCACTTAGAGAATTATGAATAAAGCCTCATGGCTTGTACGTGTGGATCCATAAGTATAGCGTACGTTTAAAGTAAGCAATCCTAAAATGAATGTAATGAAATTATGTGAACCTAGGAAGTTTATGTAATAATGTCAATCATACTAAAAGCCAATTGCATTGGCATATGATGAAATGAACATTCACGTAAGGCACTGTAGCATGAGGGGTAAAGTAAAAATACAAGATCTCAAAAGAAAGCGTTAAGAATGAATTCATTAGGTAAACATGTAAAACTAACTAGTGACTACATGACAATAGGCTAGGCAGTGTGATAGCAAAAAATCAGGTAACTAATGAAATTTCTAAGAGTTATATATATACTAAACGGTGGGAAAAATCAAGAAAAAGTGGCTAGATGAGGATAGGGTATATTACATGTGAGACAAGATGTATCTACGCCTTAGATCAATGCCTCATTGTTAAACTCACAAGAGAGCAATGATGTTATACGAGAACCAAATAATGAAAGGTGAGTAAAATTTAAATGGAAAAGATGTTAACGCAGCACAGGGTGGCACCATATATGAGGCTAGTGCAACTCGACCAAGTGTACTACCCTGTTAAAGGCACCAAAAAGTACTCACCTCGTAGAGTGTATAATATTAAGAGACAAGTCTCAATCACGCTCTATATGTAAGTGTAAGAACAATTCACACTTAATACAGAAGGATGAGATGAAAAATCATCTAATGAGCTATGATGCCTCGCGCTATAATCCAACTTCTATGATGTATAAGATAAATGTAATGAAACTTTATACTGAGAACTTATAGTCTAGCTATGAGTCGCGAATCCTTCTTTAGGGAAGGAGAGGTTCGTGTACTTCTCATGAGATGAGACTATCTGTCCAGACAGGTATGGGCCTCCTTATATCTCCTAGTCATTTAACCTATACTCCAAATATAGGGTTCTGGCAGGTTTCGACTCCATATGTACTCTAGCTGTTTTTTGTTCACTTTTGCCGGTGATTCTACCTTTTTTCTGTGTAGGTTTAAACATTGTATTTCTTGATGCTAACATAATATATTTCGGTTAAGGTTAAACCTCCAAAAGAAAGAATAAGTCCTGCCTCAAATAATGCACAAAATGAAATGAATGATACCAAAATTATTAGGATAGGATAATTAAGAGGTGAGCTAGACTTAATTGATGACACTAGGTTATTCTTTGTCATTGCAAGCAAACCCGATGAATATCGTAAACTACAACCTAGGTATTACCTAGGTATAGCAGGTTTTGCAAAAGTATATTGATGAATGAAAATGTAGTACGTATGAATGAATGATGCACACTCTTATTTGCTAAAGGAAACTCCCTAGTTTGGGACGTCTAAATGTAAAGTCAATGATTCCAAGGTCTAATGGCATAAGAAGGAATGATATGAATTATGTGATATGATATGTGTGATATGTTATGTGTTGTTTCCAAAATGATATGTATGATAAAGCATATTACTCTCATAGCATGACTTTCTTAATTCGATTTGGCAAGTCCACTGAGTTGACTTTCCATAACTCATATTGTTAGGAGAGAGCTATTTTTAATCATGCATGTCCTTGGTATTTCCTTGCATATATCTTCACTTAGTACAAGTTTTTACTAATTCCATAAAACTCTCTAATTGCAGGTGCAAGTGCAGGTGAACGCTAGCTCTTACGAGACTACGCTGAAGTTATCCGTACGTAGAATATTTATTCGCACTTGGTAGGCCTATCTTTTATATTCTAGCTTATATGTAGGCATGAGCTAATGGAGTATGTTCTACTAGTGTTTCCTTCCCAGTTATTTTCAGAGATCGTATTGGTGCAATATTGTCAACTCTATATTTTAATACAGATAAGACTATGTCTTTCATTTGATTATCTTGATATTAGATGGTTGTTGTGAAATTCTTATGAGTTTATTTAGATAGTGTTATACGAGTTCAATGTTTCTCACTATGATGTTTCAGTAAACAAAAATTTCATAATATTCTGCTAAAATTAACCAAGATGATGTAACGATGATGTATTTAGGCTTGTTTGCAACTTCTAAGATGTCAATGATGCCGATTTCGACTAAGGTCTAGACTCCGATTGTGACACAACTAGAGACATCTGTGTATTGTATGTAATATATTGCCAAACCGAGAGGACCCAATATAAATAGTAAGGGATATTAAGACATGAATGACATGATCATTAATAGTGAGGCCCATATAGGGGAGTTATACTATAGGGCACATAGTTTTTAGACTATGAGGGAGAGTGACCTTTAATACACTCGGTATTAGCGTACTCAAAACTAATTATGCAAGTAACACATTACGATTTAATTCTGTATTATTCAATAGCTCAAAATATTAACATGCTAATTTAAAATGCAACACTAATATACTGATAACGAAACATTCTTAACTAAGACACGCATAGCTAAATCAACTAACCTAACAACTATAATTCATGAACTAAACAAATCTACAAAACTAGGGATCTTACTCTCATGATAAAAGCTAAGAAGCTTTTCCAAAAAAAATCATGACAATATTAAGTGGATTAGTCTAACAACTAGATCACAACATTTTTCTAAATTTGAATAGCCCCTATGTCTAAACATGATATAGAGAATCAAGAATATGATTGAATTCTAGGATAATAGTATGGGAATGAAATAAACTAGTTAAATCCCAGATACGTGGTGGAAAACTTGACAGAGAAATCTTTTGATTTTAGGGTTGGACTTGAAAAGTCGCCTGTTTTTGTTCTTGAGAGGGTTTGGTCCACTCTTTTTCCCTTTTCATTTAACTTGATCATTTTTTTAGGAGAATGAATTGACTACGACAACTTATAACTAAGTTAGTAAGGTAAAACTTACTAAATAGATGTATTTTAGGGTTTAAATGATTTAGTTAACGGGTGCAATGCATAAGGAAAATAATAAAAAGACACTGACCTAAAAGCTACCAATGCCACCGATGGATCGTAGAATGACTGATGATCCGTCGTGGTAAATTGTTCCTTCTCTTTAGAGAGGGGTTGCTGAGTTTATTTATCCACATACAAGGACCATGGTACGCGTCCTGATCAGCGGCCTGTAGGTACGATTATGGATTTACCCAGGAGAAATTTTCCTAGTTTTCTTGGAGGGAGTTTTACGTGGCAACACTGGACCCCACCTTGATCCATGGTTACCCTACGGTTCATAGGTGGCACCTGTAACTTATGCAATATTATGATTTTCTAGAATACGAGGTTTTAAAATAAAGATTAGGAGAGTTACTTTATAGAGTTAATATTTATCACATGACATAAGAGTAACGAAAGAAGTGGAGTTTCCTAATCATCTTGTAGCTTGTCATTTATAAATTTGGCATGCTTGACACATATAAACAAGAATTTACTGTAAGTGACCTACGAGACATCCTAGGATCACTCTAAACCTTATTGTCATATTACCAAGTTTTTCACGACCCAGGGGTACCCACAAGATGAAACACGGTATATAGAATTCCCAAATATTCCATACAAGAAACATAGTACTCATTATAATAGAAATATAAAACTTAAAGTATGATAATAGTCCTAGTCCAAAACATTTTATGAAAATTGAATGGTGAAGTGTAGACTCTTTTCAATAGATAAACATATAATAAAATAAATGAAATTGAGTTACATCATGTACATAAGAGAAATACATGAAAGAAAGTGGAAAAAAAATCCTTCCTCGAAGCATGAGAACTCACCAAAGCTCGGGAATCAATCAAATCACCCACTATCAACGAAACGGAGCACCGTGAATATCAGACCCTAAGTTTGAGGAAAGTGTAGGGGAAAAATATTATATTACCAAGTATAATAGAAATTCATAAGACATGTATATCATTCTAAAAGGGACATTTCATTTCAAGACATTAAATTGACCGAACTATAACATCGTATGAAATAATTATCAAATATAAGTCATAAATCATGGTCAATCCATGTTAACTTCTTATTTAAAATCATTGAAAAACAATATTGAATAATCTTTGAGTAACCGCCCGCGTCATTTTATCCGCTCGGAAAATTAACCTTTAACAAATATTGTAATCACGTGAGTTATAACATGGAATCTGTTGTCTACCTCACAACGAAAAGAGATGTCCTGCTTGCTGAAGGTAAGGACCATAAACTTCTAACGTAACTGGATCCACTAGCTAGTTGACCTATGGGAGCAGAAACTGAAGTGATTTGGAGATTTTTACTAGAAACCCGACCTCTATTGCGGGAGAACTTCCATCTCAGATTCAATATCCACTCGCTGATAAGCATAAATTCATATTGAATAGTCCTTTGACACTTGTCATTAAACATGAGAAGATGTCATTGGACAATCAATTCAAATTAGTGTCATTTAGATAGCTCTTTATATTTGATTGAATTATGTGAGAAAGCCTTTCAACCTAAAAATACATTCTATATGACAAAATGTTTCACAACATGCTAATATCTGTGTGTATTGAATCATTCTTGTAAACACAAAAACATAATATTGGCTACTTAACTCTCAAGAACCCCATTTTAAAACATTTGGCAGAGATTTCATAAAGGCATAAGTCCATTACTTTACCTCCGTAAGGTCAAAAACTCACATTCCAATTATAAATAATTCTAGGAAAAATGGGGTTGAGATATAAATTCTCATTTATTGATGTGAAAATAGTAATACATACTCAAATTAATAGAACTCTTCTTTTAAGATCAAAATCCCACAATATATATATTTCATGAATTCAAAACATGCCAATTAAATGGGTTCATGAAGGAAAACATCATAAATGAATTGGAATTCGTAAATTTAGGCATAGATTATCATAAATCAATCATTTAAATAAATCATGAAAGAAACCCAAGATAATTGAACAAAACCAAAAATAAATAAGGTAATTCTACAATTTGACATAGAAAATTTGTGAACTCAGTAGATGAAAGGAATCCATGGATGAAAACTGTCATACCTTGATTATAATTTATAGCATTTAATGGAGAAATTCACACTTAAGCATAAAACCCAAGTTTGAATCTTCTTTTGTTGAATCTTCTTCTTCTTCAAGTTTCTAAAGAGATATAGTTTCAGAGAAAATTTGGGATTCTTTTACGAATTTGAAAGAACGAAGTAAACAGGGTTGATTTGGGGGAGAAATACTTATATAGGGGTCATAAATATAGGCATTTTGACGTTGTATATACACAAATATTAAAGAAAAGACCCAACTTACCCTAAAAATTAAGTGACAGCTCACCATTTACGGACCTAGTCGGCATACTATGGTCTGAACCATGGCCTATCCTTGTGGACCGACATTTGTATATCTAATACTCTAATTTGGGGTTTTAAACTACAGACCATGATCAAAATATGTGATCTGACCTATAGTATGTAGGTTTGATATCAGTTCTTTGCCCTCTAACCATAGCTAGAAAGGCCATCCATGGACCACACCTAGGGTTCATAGTCCCACTGATAGTTTACAGGTAGCACTCGTGGTTTGATACCTACAACGCGTGGAAAGCTTTTGTTTGGCATTTTTGAATACGAGGTGTTACAACATTTTACTCTAAACAGTGGAATTTGTTGATCCACTAGAATTTCGCTTCCTTAGAAAGACTTCATACATTATTACTATTTATGAAATTTTATAGTCAAATAGGCTATTTCCTCATCATCATTCTATAGGACACTTTTTTAATGGTTTTAGTTCCAAGAACTTTCCTTTACTTTTGTCCTCTTTGGATTTTTTGTGTTTCTTGTTTTGTTCATATGTTTGATGATTATCAATCAACAGGTCCATGTTAAGAATCATCAGGTTCCTAGATTTATTGCTAGCATTTACTTTGCTTTCCCTGACTTGGGAAGGACGTGAAAAATTTTACAAACCTACTTGCATGGATAAATAGTTTCAAAAAGACATCAGAGCTTATTTGTGATGGAAGTGAATCTGTGTGCATCTTATAAATGGTCTCTCTTTCTTTCATGGCTATGATTTCAAATTGAGTAGTGACAATTTCTACATTTGATTCTTTTGATACGCTAAAATTACACCTATTTAATGAAATATAAATTGTTTTAAAAGAAAGATCCCAACTTGTAGGTTAGGGTTGATCCCACGAGGAACATGGTTTAGACTTAAACATAACTCACAAATATATTCATTTTAGACAAATTACTTCACTGAAAAGTTAATAAAGGGTGGGGGGGGTAGTGAAACAAATAACTCATTGATGTTATGTAAAAAGTGAGCAAGATTCAAACTTTATTGTTATCATTGAGAGAGATAAACGTGAGTGTATGTGTTCCCCATAAGATCATAATGCGGAAATCCTAGTATGAGTAGTCTTTTTCTATTTTATGGCATGAAAAGTTGTAAGATATGTATCCTAAGTGACTGGTTCTCAAAATAGGTAATATCACTATGCACCTTCGTCTCTACATGTGTACAATTTACTAACTGTTAGCTTTACCTAAGGTTAGACATCACATCAATGAATGATTTAGTTTTCACCATCCCACTAATTGACATCACTCTATAACATGGTATCCCACTAAATTCATTGAGAATTTTATTCATTAACTACCTCGGTCCTATAAGTAGCAATAAGGCGAGATCTAAGACATGCACTTGTTAAAAAGACTACTAAGAGAAAGAATTGCATATGAATGCATCAAAACTAGAAATAATTACTTTGTTATTATTTATACGTTGTTAATTCTCATGGTTCCCACAACCGTAGTTGTGGATTTCTCTACTAATGCTTTAAAGAAGGTAATTGATATATTCAGAATAAGAATTTATGATGTTATCTATTTAGTAGAAGAAACCCATAATCTCCATTTGAATATAAAATCCAGTATCGTAATACACTAAAATATGGAAATCAAATTGCTAAAATTTTAAATATAATTCCCAAAGGAATGCAAGAATAAAACTACATACTATTTAGACACCCCACCACAGAGGATTAAAAAATCTATTACTAAAAAACATTTCCTTACAAAGGAAATGAAAAAAGGAAATAAAGACTATATACACGTCTTTCATAGATGTGACTGCCCTATGTACCGTGGATAAACCTAAAGTTCATAGGTCCCTTCCCTAGTTTTTATAGTTAGAACTTTTCCACTGAGGCTACATACCTTCAACACTCATATACAAAAGACGGGCAAATATTATGGAACGTAGGTTGACATACGGTCCTGCACTTAGTTTGTGGCTCCACACTTAGTAGTTTTCATCAGGCAGTGGAACTAAAAACTCTCTGATCCATCGTATGAATGTGCAGGACGACCTGTAGTATGAAAAACACTCTATCAGTTGCCTCTGTAGTTCAACACTGAGTTGTATTTCCTTGAATATTGTTCCACGCCTACCCACGGTGGACCGTGACTGTACTGTCAGTCCGTAGATCACTTTCATGGGTGGCTCATTCTGTAGAATTTCCGCTGTCATTACTATCGACCTTGTCCAAGCTTATTTCCTAAAAATTTAACACAATAAACATTTGTTCTAATACAAAATGGTCCTAGACACAAACAACTTTTATGTGAAATAAATGACCAATAAACCTCACGGTATATCAACACCCTTAACTTGAATTTGTTGTTTGTCCGAAAGAGATGCACTAAACTATAAATGAAATTGAGTAGAAGCACAGATAAAAACTCAATCTATCACATGTCTATTTCATTACATTTCATTCTCTAACTGCAATTCTTATCTCTTAGACTTAACATGTTTGTTTCAGTTCATTAAATTTTTTTAATGCAACTCCTGTCTCTTAGACTAAAAAAACTAACTTATTTAGATCAAGATATTACAAATAATGACAAATAGACACAAAACATATTTTTTTTCTAAATGAAAAATGTACCATTCTCCAACAATTTAAATAGTTCCCTATGTTCAAACGAAATTGTTTTCACATAAAAGATAAGATTTTTGAATTTAAGGATTCATTCAATACACACGCTGAGAAGTGATTTCAAGTACACTTAATGCTCAATATCATAGGGTTGCCCTTATTTTAACAAATTATCGTACAAACTAGTTTCTATGCTCACCGTAGGACTTTATTATCTTGTAAGCAAAGCATAACTGGTCAATGATAAAGGAAAGACTCTCAACCCTATCACATTCATGTCAACCTCCGGCTATCCTACACAATTCTTGGAGACTCTTCTCAAGATGTCATTGTGCCCATGTGGTTTTTCTATAGTCATACCCGAAAAATATGACCTAGTAGTAAGCTTTTGCACCACACTGCTTGTCACTACAGTATCTCCCAGAGGTAGTGGAGGGAGAACAATGGGTCCTTCAGATTCAACTGTAATAAACTCGAACCTTTAGTTAATTTTTAGCCTTTATTATGGTGGATTTCACCCTCAATGTTTCCCATAGTATATTATCACCATGAACCTGGAAATTCTCATTAACAACCTCAGGAGGCTACAAATAGATTCCATTACCTTAATTCCCTCCGATTTGATTGATTTGTACCCATAGTTTGTTCATCCTTCTAAATGTTTTGCTCAACCTTTGATGGAATGAGGTCCATGGCTTGCCTCAACTTCGTTCACTTGGCATACACTAAAGTAGAAACGTATAGGAAGAAAACATAAGTATAAGTGAAATAAGCAAATAATTGACAAAAGTTCAATAATGTATTTCAAGTAAATCTAAAAGACTTTTCCCCGGTAGCGTCACAAAAATTTGATAATCTGAAGTTACATCTTCGTAAAAAATATAAGGGATAGTTGTCAAATAAAAAATCAAACTTTTACGTTAGGGTCGATCCCTGGAGGTATATGATTTATAATTAAAATTGACTTGCAAATAAATTCTTTTAGCCAACTTATTTCTGAGACAATTAAGTAAGGGGGTTGTGAAACAAATATATTACTGTTGTTAATTAGCAAGTGAGCAAAATTCATAAATTGTTTTTATAGATGACATAGAGAATCTAGGGTGTATGTGTTCCCCATAAACTCTTAATGTGTTAATCCTAATAAGAGTAATCATTTACTAGTGTATCACATGGAATGTTGTAAGATATGTATTCCTAAGTGATTTGTGCTCCAAATAGGAAATTTCACCACACACCTTGATCTGGTTACATGTTTATTACTAACTCTTACCTTTCCCTCCTATTAGACTACACATCTATGTATGACATAGTTATTACCTCTCACCAAATGACATTAGACTATTAGATAATTTAATACATAATATATATTTATAATTCATTTCCCAATAAATACCTCCTTGGTCCGGCAAGTGGAAACAATGTGAGTTCTAACACGTGCACTCATTAAATAGACTTCTAAGCGAAAGAATTACTAATGCATGCATCAAAAGTAGTCAAGAACTACTTAGTTATTATCATCCATTGTTTATCATTGTTTGTTCCCACAACCCTTGTTGTGGATTTAGCTATTTTTACTTGAAAGAACACAATTCATAATTTTAGAAAAATAATTCATGAACTTACGTATAAAGTACAACAAACCCATAGTATCAAATATAAGTTCAAAACTAAAATCATTATAGACCGACATCCAAAAATCAAATTATTAAAGTTTTGAAGTTAATTCCTAAAAAAAGACCAAGAAATAAAAGTAAACAATAATGTTTAACCCCCAAAAATGAGGTTTATATTCCATATTTATAGAAAAACATTTCATAAAAAAAGGAAACGAAATAAAACTTTAAGATGCGGCATTGATCGACAAGACTGACTTATGGACTGTGGAACAACTTACAGTGCGTTCGTCCCTCTTGTAGCAAGAAACTTTGAACTTTTCCACATAGGCTGGAACCTTCAAATCTCATATACAAATGGCGAGTGTTGATCGGTAACCTCATCAAAGATACTTCATAAACTATTAAGCATAGACAATCATTTGTTAGTATATAACCCGACAAAGGGTTGGGGTTGTTCCACTTGTAGTGGTACTGAGAATATTTAAGCTACTCACAACTATAACCCATGCTAGTCAAAGCTACTAAAAGTTATCAAGTAAAAATTATCACAATCGGGGAATACCCCCTAGAAGTAACACGACGTAGTTTACTTCTCGGAGGTCTTATACAAGTCATTACACATCTTTATTTGCATTGTCATAAAATTAGCACCAAATTTTAAATTTTTTTCATCGTATAACACATTACTCAAAAGCCAATCAATTTAAAAATCATAAGTACAAAATTAATACACTAAGGGGAACGGCCTTTTCAAATACAAAAAAAATATTTCTATACTATTACAAGAACTTAATTTAAACTCTTGTCATGAAGGTCCTTGAATCTTTAAGGACACACATGAACTTGGGAATAGTAATAAAAGCTCCTCATTGTACGTAAGATCCTCTAGCCATCACCACCTACACTTTGTGTAAATTTTAAAAAGAATGGTTTTAGTAAAAGAATGCACTAAGTTTGATAATTATGAAAAAACACGATTTCAAAGAAGACATTTAGTTAGAAACCATGTGTCATGTCTTTATAGTAAAACTATATAAGCATTTGATATACTAAGCACAATTTAGCCCACATTTATCATATAGACTTAGATATCACTAATAACAGCACTTCAAGCCATTTATTTTAATTAAGACACATTCAATATCTCCAATACATTACCTCCCTTTTAAACATAACTTTTTTGTTTAAGGAACCCTTCAGTTTTAATTAGTACAATGTCTCCCTTAATCACAGATGGTAATTTATATATGGTTTCCACAATACCAACACATATATATACGCAACATCATAGCCTAATCTTACACATAGACATCACCCATAAAAAAAAAGAAAAAAAAAAAAAAGAAACAACACTCAAGTCAAACTAGTACAATGTACAAGTAGTATCCCATAATATTACTCACACTATGTGATCCTAGAATGTCACCCTAGACTTAGGCACATCACATTCAATAAGATATGACACATGAATTTAACCTTAGAAATAAGATCAACATATTTAATTAATTTTTACATAAGGACTCTTTCATTCATTTCATCTTAGTCATAACCCATTTAATCCATATCATAGGAAACCCACCCTCACAACCCTTTTACAAGGTTACTTGTGCAATGGACACATGGAGTACCATTCCCCACACATACTAAGAAACCCGTTGAGAAGCCATAAGTGTAATTCACATGCATAATCTAATTAATTCCTTCACATAGGTAAAGGCAACTTTATCATGCATTCATATTAACATACATAAACCAAAATACTTATTTCATAAAGTAAACTTATTGTAACTTCCCGAAAGTCAACTTGTGCAATGAATAAGTAGGGTCCATAGTCCTATCTACACTAAGTATCTCTTCAAGGAATCATGACCAATGTTCATAATCTTATCTAATCAAGATTACAAAACAAACTTTATATGCTAATTTTAGAGATTATGGAGATCATGGGTTATTCAAGGAAGTACATTGGAAATCATCTTGAAAACCTTGATTAAGTCGAAATTTTTCATTAGAATTACTTTGAAAACCAGTTGATAATGAACCCATGTTTAGATTGGAAATTTAGAATTTTTATTATAGAAACTCTTTGAAAAATTATTGATAGAAATCCTTGATTGATAGACTATCTAATGATGAAGTTCTAACATACCTTAATAGAATAAAATCCCACGAAATTTTGAGAAGAAAGATGTTTAAAGTCCATCTTCTAGCTTTTTATTGAGATTGGTCTCCAATAAAGTTCCAGAGAAAATGTTATTTGAGAAAGAATGTTTAATTTGAAGAATGAATTCTAATTTGGGGTTCAAAATGTTTTATCTATCTTATAGTACCCCAAAATGGGTAAAATAAAAATAAACCGTGTAATTAGAATATCGGGTGAATTGGGGTGGCCAGACAAAAGCAGAGTTTTAGGTGCGATTCGACAGCCACCTTTTGACGGAGTATCTACTGAACAATGGCTCATCCTTGTTCTCTGTCAACCTGGTCAAAAGATAATCTTTAGGGGTCTAATATACCACAACTAAGAGTGGAGACACCCCCCCCCCCTTTAAATGGGATGTCTTTTGATTGAAGTAGTCTCAAATGTATTCGTTTATGACACTATTTTTGGAGCTTCTTGCAAAACCTTTGGATGATCCACAAAGACCCTTAGGGTGTTTCTTGGGGATTCGTACCCGCGTTTCGACCCTAAACATGAACATATATATTCTAGGGTAACCTCCTATAATTTTATACTCTAAAGAACACCCTAAAAAAGGAAAACATATAAAGACACACTAAAACAAAAGACTAGTTTCCAGACGTCTTGGTCGTCCTTTGATGTTTAACCTCAAACCTCATTAAACACACTATTATGATTTGTTTCATACCAAATTAACATGGTATTACCTGTTAAAACACATGTGAGGCTCTAGTTATTCTTCGTTCATTTTGAGGGTTGTTAAATTCTTCCCCACTTGGCAACATTCGTCCTTGAATGACACTCATAGGACTTTGAATACTTTTAAAATCCAATGATCCAATTAGAAACCCACAACATTTAATATTAATACAAAATGATAGTCAATGAACCTAATTATAATGAAACAGTTACTTCATACAATTAATTATACATTTCAAGCAACATAAGCAAGCATGAACTATTCCTATAAATGTTTCATGCACACATGCTTCCTCATATTCATTGCAATTCTGAAGAACTACTTTCTCAAACATTACGTCCGCTCATAATTTCATCATAAGGACTAACATGCAATAACTTTAAAATCACACATAGGCAATGATCAACATTACAATTAATGAGGAAATTCAGTAACTCATATTAAATGCACATAAATCATGAGTAGTGTACGTCAACTACAAATCTTATCATTTTATCATAATACCATCAAAGCTATTCATAAAATCACCATGTTTAGTTATGTTTAAGGAGGAATTTTCTTCTCCTTGAATACTCACATGTCATCATAGAGTTCATATACAAGCATTTCATAAAGGTCCATTCATCTTAAGGACAAAATCCAACTTCTAGCCAAAGTATGCTCATACTCCCTTCCTTATGAAGTGAAAATGGTAGATCCCACAAATTAAACCACAACAGTATGAAGTTATTGCACAAAATTTAATTTTATTGCATAACACTAGTTTTCATGACCATGCATCATTTAGGAAGATTATTGCAATTAATAAGAACACATCAATAAAATTGGCAAGATATACCATCACTTTTGAAGAGTGAGCATACAAAACCACATATCCTTGAAAGAAATATATCTTTTCTCATTTAACTAAAACTCAATATCATGATTGTGGGGCGTAAATACCCTCACATAAAAAGTGTAATCAAGCATGTTCATCAAAGCATTAAACGAAGTCTAATGCGCAGTTACCATATCAAGATGCATAACATGCGAAAGATGCAATTGGTCAAAAATCCATTTTTATGCAATAAGAATCTTTAAAAACATGCAGAAAATATTGTCATCTAATACATGCATAACATATGGAGAATATTCAACTTATACTCATATGAAAGACTCCATAAGATGGACAAGCTGTCAAGATCAGAATCTAGACCCCAGACGAGACCGGCGTCGTTGACCTCTCACAGGTCGCAGACAAGCCTATATACGTCATTCTTACTTTACCTAAGTTAATTATAGCAAATAAATTGAACTTTTTTTAAGTTCCATCTACCATTTTCAACTTAACATCAAGGTGTTAACAATAAAATATAATATTGAACAGACTCAACTGACAGAAATAGTTCCTCATTGGCATTGAATGTAATTCTGCCAAAACGACACAATACAAAGTGTACAATTAAAATGAAAAAAATACTAGTGGATCATGAGCCACTATAGAAAACCTACATCTAAAGCTAGATACTAAACGGTAGACTACTCGAACGCAGAGGTCTTAACATGTCAGGAGAAAGCCTACTCACTTCCTGGATAGCTGTCACATCAACCTGTAAGCTCTAGCGTCCACCTCCGCCTGCACCTAAAAATATAGCGTTGTATGGGATTAGTACAAACTAGTACTATGTGTGGGTATATGCAAGCAGACACCAGGAGATCCATGAGTAAGAATAGCTCTTTTCTAACAACATGATTATGGAAATTCAAGTCAGTGGACTTGCCAAATTGGAATTAGGAAAGTAAGTGAGCTTTCCAGATTTGGATTAGGAATGTTAGTGAGCTTTCCAAATTTGGATTAGGAAAGTCATGCCATAAGAGTAACATGCATTAGCATACTTATCATATTTCACAAAACACATATCTTGCATGTAACACATAACATATTGCATATAGCACATAACATTTTTCATATCATTCGATCATATGCAATGAGACCTTGGAATCATGCACTTGACATCAACACTACCCAAAATGAGGTATTAATCTATGGTACCTCAACTGGGGATCCTTATTTAGCAAACCCAGAGTTTTCTTCATTCATTCATACGTACTTCATTTTATTTAATACATAGGTTAGTGTGAACACCACCCATACCTAGGATGTAGTTTAAGAATATCATCGAGTTTGATGTGCAATCAAAAAGAATTACCTAGTGTCATTACTTAAGTCTATCTCACCTCTTTATTATCCTATCTTAACACCTTTGGGTATCATTCATATCATTATGTTCATCATTTGAGGCTGTCTCCCATTCCCCTCATTGGGAACTTTAACTATTAAAACCAACTAATATGGTGAGAATCCTGAAAATCTCGTGTCTCCCCACACCAAAAAGAGGTGGAATCACTGGACAAGTGACCCAAAACATGCTAGCGTAAATAAGAATTGAACCCCGCCAAATCCTTTTATTGGCAATATAAGTTCAAAGACTAGGAGATATAAGGAGATCCAGATCCGACATACCGGACAGTCTCATCTTATGAGAGTTATGTGAACCTTTTTCCTTTCCGAAAGAAGGCATCACCACTCATAGCTAGTCTATGGGTGCTCAGTATAATGTTCCATTACATTCAACTCATACGTCATGGAAGTTTGCTCTAGTATGAGGACATCATATCTCAATAGATGATTTCTCATCTCATAATTAAGTAGTGAATGGGTTCATCTCAATACTTTTCCTTAGTGGATCTAGAGACGACATCTCTTCATTAACTTTAAAACTCCTCATATGTAAGTATTTTTGGTAACATTTACTTAGATTAATTTGAGATTGATCTCATCTTTTACATTATCCTAATATCATGTTGGTCACCACATTCCACAAATAACATTAGCAATTTGCTCTCATCAATTACTCACCCCTTTTTGTATGATGTTTTATTTCATCATATGCCCAAGGCTCTATTGTCATTTATTTTTATTTCAGCTCGACTTAACCCTTCTGTTTCATGTTCATTTCATTGTTCATTTCATTGTTCATTTTCATCATGTCCAATGCAACTGTCTATTTAGTGTGTTTTTACACCTTCCCTTGGAAAACCCCCCTTCTAGGGTTACTCATTTCATGACATAAATCTTAGGTTCCACTTATTTTAAACATATGCTGATTTTGGGGGCAATACATACATGCCATGAGCTTATTCATAGTTCGTTTTAGTGATTACTATCTTCCTAAATTATGTGGTACAGGACCTTATGGATCCTGTTATGTATGCAAATAGCTCTAATATGGATCAAGTAGGTACATGGTTCTTGAATATTTAATTCATCTATGACTTATGTATCAATACGAATTGGGCCAAGGGAACCCATTTTCAAAATCCTTGGCCATAGAAAAAAATGCTCTAGGAGCGAGGCAGTAAGGAGGATGGTCGTTTGATAAAGAGTGTGGGTCTGTAAAATCCGGGCCGGTGGGTTTAGAGGGCGGCAAGACGGTAGCTGTAGGGGTAGTGGGAGTGGATGGGTCGGTCGTGAATGGTGATAGGGGCGGAAAGTGGGGGCGGGGGAGGGGGTGAGGAGGGGGGTAGGGGGGGGGGAGGCTCGTGCGGTATCGAGGGGCTTAATAGAAAGATACTGTGGGGTTAGCTAGCTTTATGGTTGAGGACAATATTACATTTTTCTTTATTTTATTTGGTCCCCACGGCTTAGGGACCCAAGATCAAGCCCAAACGCCTTCATTTTCTTATAATTTCTATTATTTTCATTTTCTCTTTCTTGGCCGAGGGGTTGTAGGATCGAACCCCCACAACCCCTTTTTATTTTAATTTCTTTTTTGATGGCTTTTTCGAGTTGATCATGAGGTTGTGGGATAGAACCCCCACAGCCTCACATTATTGTTCATTTAACTCTCCTTTTTCGCGTAAAGGTCGTGGGTTTGATTTCCACGCCTCACACTTATTTTCTTTTAATTTTTTCCTTAAGATTCACCTAGAGGTTTCGAGTTCCCACTCCTCTCATTTCTTATTTTCATACTTTATTTTCTAGACAGGACCATTGTTCGAATCCCCGTCACCTCATCCCTTTTTACTTCATTATTTTCATCATTTTTAACATAGTGAGGTCATGGGTTCAAACCTCCATGACCTCAGTTGTTTTAAGTAATTTTTTCACAACATTTTGAACCCTATTATCCTGACCGAAACTCATTCTTTGAATATGTAAAATTTTTATGCCTTTTTTCTCACTTCTTTAACTTTAAACATTTAGACAATTTAAGTAGTTTTTTAGTGAGTTATTTAGGTGAATTTACAAGATTTCATTCGATAAAGAATTCCACACAAATCAGCATCTTTACATCACTTATGAACATCACGATTGATATAAACATGTGTACATGAAATGCAAAGATTAACATCACATTTTATACCATTAAAGTCGAGGCGCATAATCATTGTTCACATTGCACACACGTAAACATAGTTTCGTATCACATAGGTGATCCATCATACGATTTCAAACACACATACATGAACATATTCATCATGAAAACACAAAACACACCTAATATCTACAAGCAAACATATCAAACCTACGAATCCTTGGGAGCTAGTGACAGGGACATGCAATGGGGGAAAACACTAGAGAGAACCAAGAGTGGAGAAAATGTAAAATAGGATAAATTGGTGTGGGGGAGATGCAGTGTAAGACGATTATGGGGGTCAAGTGGGTTTTATAGCAAATGGTGGGGGGGGCGGGATTGCCTAGGAGGGTAGTGGGGGAGTTGGAGTTTGGAGGGGTGGAGGGGTGGGGGTAGCGATGGGTATGGATGCGGCAGTGGGGGGGAGTAGTGGTGTTGCCGGGATTGGTAAGTTGTTAAAGGTGTAGTGAGGGAAGAGTGGGCAGACTGAGGGACTGTGGTCAATTGAATCAGTTTTGGGGGAATGGCTGCGTATTGGGTGGGGTTGGATGGGGGTTAATGATGAGAGTGTATGGTTGTGGTTGGGGTCGTGAAGATAGTGGGGTAAGGTGGTGCGGAAGGCTGGTAGTGAGTTGGGGTTATAGCGGTTTGAGGGTGGTTGTGAGGACTTGGGGAGTTTTATGGTGGGAATAATGGTTGAAATGGAATTGGGATGGGGAGACGGGTGTGGGGAGGGTGTCAGTGTGGGTAGGGGGGTGATGGGGGTGGTGAAGCTGGTAGGGGTTTGAGCTGGAGAATTTTTTGGAAGTTTTGTTAACGGGAGTTTTATTAGTATAAGGGGAGTTGGGGTGGGGTATGGGTGGGGGGTGGGGTGTAGATGGTTGTGGTTGGTTACAGGGTGGAGGGATAGGGGGTGAGGTGTAGGCGTGGTTGGGGGTGGGGTTTTCCGTTTTGGGGTGTGGGGGATAGACTGAACCTTAGGTCTCTCCTTGGGAAAGGGACGCAACAGAGAAAGAAACCAACCTTTTGACGTTCAACCCTGAATGATGACCAAAAAACCCTTCTTTCCAAACACTACGTACAACACAAAAGTACACCCCACTCGGTGAAAAACTTCTCTTGCCTACGTGATATTAACGTTTTGTTTTTTCATATATTTTCGTCTAAGTCTTCAAGTGTGAATGATTCTTGTAATTTTCTTTTCTTTATGTGTATTTTTGTGAGAGAGAAACGTGAACTGGGGAAAAGGAGTTCTTGAATTAAGAATATAGCCTTGACAGAGTTAGAGTTTTTATTAGGCTTAGGACTTTGTTAGGATTTAGTCAAATAAGGTTTTATTAAATGATAAAAAATCTTATTTACCTTTCATTTTAAATCATCTAATAAATAGTAAATATTAATTAATTAAATTAATTTTCCAACTTAAATTTAAAAAAATTTAATTCATTGCTTCCACCTAGGTTCGAACCCTGGTGGAGCAAGACTTTACTTCAAGAGCCAATTTTTGGGCCTCTCTCCCGAAATTCCCCTCAACATTACTAACTAAATAATATATTTAGGGCTAATTAAAATATTACCGTTAGCTTGGAAAAAATACCATTTTACCCCTAGACACTCAAAACTTAAGATTTCTCCTTTTTAAGTTCGGTAAAGACTCATCCGAGTAAATCTTCATATTCGGGAGCCCTAATTTGCTAGACCCAACCTTTCCTAGCTCAACTAAATCCCCAAGTAAGTTGTCTTTATGTCGTAAAGGTTCAGAGGTCTGGTTCTACGCGCATCAATCCATGTGAACCATGTCTAATCATAGGCATTCTATGCACATTACACATTATTTAGCAAAGCCATTTTTTAGGGTTGTTACATTATTCCCCCCCCCCCTTAGGAACATTCATCCCCAAATGACACAACTAACTATTTCGCGTAATGCCAGTTAGATAATATCATAGTTACTATACACAATCAAGAAACCCTCAACAAGATGATTCCTCTACAATCCCTTCACATTTTACAATCTCCTTGTTCCTTACCACTTGACCTATTGGTCTACAGATCTCAATGGTCCTCCTTTAGGACAAAGTTTTCATCAACAACCCCCAAACTTCAACAACTATAATAGATGCGGATCACCTAGACACTTCGTTTAACACTAGAGGCATGAAAGACTGGATGAACCGAAGCTAGTTCCACACAATGCCAACTCATGACACCTGACCACCCGATGTATGATCTCATATGGCCCAACATACCTCGGTCTCAACTTCCCCTCCTGCACAAACTCACACCCCCTCATCGGTCATATCTGCAAATATGAACTGGTCCACCAAACATAAAGTTCTAAAGAGGCGTTTTATGTGTCTCCATAACACTTCTGGCAAACTGTAAAGCAGTAGCCAACCTGCCCTAATCACCCCCCTGACCTTCTCTAGGCTGAATGATGATCTCTGGAAACCAAATGATTCTCTCTCCACCTCGACCACCCAACGGAGCATACACCTCTCCCATACAGTGCCTCAAATTGTTCCAATCCCAATGTGGAGTGAGCTATTTATTATACAAGAACTCTATCAAAGGCAAATGGTCGTCCCAACTACCCTTGAAGTCAATCACACACGCCTTCAACATGTCCTTAATTGTCCATATGGTACGTTCTACCTGCCCTCAGTCTAAGGATGAAAGACAGTACTAAGATTCACCTGCGTGCCTAGGCTCTTCTTGAAAGATCGCCAGAAGTGCAAAGTGAACTGAGCTCCTCTTCCTTAAATGATAGACACAAGAATCCCATGCCATATCACAATCTGATCAATGTAGAGTTTCGCATAATCCTCGACTTTGTAAGTAGACATCACAAGGATAAAGTGGGCAAACTTGGTAATCCTTTTCACAATAACCCATATGGAGTCATGTTGTCTCCTAGTCTTCGAAAGACCATCAATAAGTTCACATTAATGGAATCCCATTTCCAAGTCGGGATCTCAATAATTTGAGTAAGACCGCCAAGATTAAGATGTTTTGCCTTAACCTGTTCCCAATTAGGACACTTGGCCACATAATATGCAATGTTCTTCATGCCATCCCATAAATAGATCTGCTTAAGGTCGTGATACATCTTGGTGGAACCTAGATGTTTGGAGTATCTGGAAGCATGGGCCTCTTCAATGATCCTTTTCCGCAAATCATCCACATCTAGTACACAAAACCTGTCCTGGTAGCTAAGTATGTCGTCATCTCCCAAAGCAAAAGACTCATTAATCTTAACCAACACTAAGTCCTTTAGCTCCATCAACACATGATCAAGATGCTGGCCCTTCTTGACTTCAACCACTAAGGATGATTCAGAACTAGGATGAACTAAAACAACCCCACTTGTAGAGTCAACTAACCGCACACCCAGTGTATCCAGTCTATGTATATCTTTCACCATCTCCTTCTTCCCATACTCAATATGGGTTGTACTTCACATGCTCATCCTATCAGCTAAAACATAAGCTTTACCTGGATGGAAGTGGACATTCATTCCATAATCCTTCAACAGTTCCAACCATCTTCGCTAACGTTTATTCAACTCTCTCTGTGTGAACATATACTAGAGACTCTTGTGGTCCTTGAACACATCAACATGCACCCCATACAAGTAGTGCCTTCGCATCATCAGTGCAAACACCACAACTGCCAACTCCAGGTCATGAGTGGGATAATTCTTCACATTAACCTTGAGTTGTCTGGACGAATAAGATATCACCATACCACCCAACATAAGAAACAACCCAAACCAACCCTAGATGCATCACAATACACAATGTACTTCTCACCAAACTTAGGCAAAGTAAGCATCGGGGCTGAATTATGAGTCTATCCTTGAGCTCCTTGAAACTCTTTTCACAAGCCTCTATCCATTCAAACTTTGAGTTATTCTTAGTCAAAGTTTTCATCATTTAGGCAGAACTGGACTAAAACCCTACACAACCTACAAATAACCAACCAATCCAAGAGCTACGAATATTTGTGGTCTAGTAAGGGATTTTCCATTCTTAACAACCTCATTTCCGCCGTGGATCTACCTCCACCGTTGTCAGAGAGAACTGACTTAGGAAGGTCATTAAATGTCAACCAAAATTCACACTTGTAAATTTGCATCAATCTGATTTGTCTAAGTTACCTGCCAGGTTAAGTCTCAAATATGTTCATCTCACTTCGTTTGTCTTAATTGAGATGAGAATGTCCATAAATGAATAACTATGACGAAGATCAAGATCCTGAAGACTATGTTCATGAAATCCATAAATTTGCAGGTGTATTTGTGATCCAAATGACATAACTAGTAACTCAAAATGACCATCATGGTTATGAGTGTCACATTTGGTATAGCTCCATACCGAACATGAGTTTAATTGTACCCTAACGAAGATCGTCTTCGGAATAAACCGTTCCTTGATTTTGGTTGAAAAATCTCTAGTCTTTGAAGTGGATACTTTATTCTTGATAGTGGATCTTTGTTAGAAGGCCGATCATCGATAGAATTCTAGGGTTCCATCTTTCATTTTTCACAAACAATCCTATAGCGCCCCTGGGATCTTTCTTGTATGAATGAAACCGTTTGTAAGTGAATTTTTTTAATTTGTAGCGTTCAAATATTTTATTCACAGCTAGAAGACATCTATACGAAGAATTAAAATTGGGTCTCGAAGTATCACGGATTCTACGTCGTACCAAGGTAAATCGATGAGCGTGAGGGAACTCCAGGCGAATCACATCAAGGAAATACATCTTGGAACTCATTCACTTATACACTGATCTAGTTGAAGAATGTCTTGATTTAAATCATTAACCTCACAAGATTGACACAATATCCCCTTGGAACATCATTTTATTGGCTTTAAGTATCATAATCAGGGGATTAAGACGACTCGTTTTACCCCTCCTAGATAGCTCTGCTTCATTAGGGAACGAATCTCACACCACCCGCCCTACTACGACAATCCATACAAGCAATAACAATTATGAATCAAGTCATGCCAGACTAACATCAAAAAAACTCCATACGAACTCACCCAATCTGCACACATATCCTTACCACATCAACAATTGGGCAATCCTTGTATCCTCTATCAGTTCTTACATTTTCTCCTAAAGGTGTACTAACCACTATAGATTAGTCAGAACTTTAGGTATATCCTAAATATTCCCAAAAGTGAGATCATGCAAGGAGTTCCAAAAAGGAAACGTAGACCCTGGATCAGTAAAATCATAACCCAAAACCAAAAATTTGAGCAGACTTGTACATCCTGTTGACCAACACAACGACCTTTCCTCCCTGCTCCTTGACCCTTACCCTTAAGGGGGTAGAACATGTTTCTCTTAGGAGGCTCGGCTGCAGCCGCATCCTCTAGATAAGGACTAGGCTTATCATTACCTCGAGCAGGACATCATTTCTCTGGGCAGTACATAACTATGTGCGCGCTCTTACCGCAACCGAAGCAGGCATTAGTACCCTATATGAAGTCTCCACAGTCAGCACGACCATACTTAGCACGGTCCTTTTTCAGATGCTGCATCTCAACTCCATTGACCTTCCTGGGCCGGGTCTTCATGCTATAAGTGTTGTACTCCACTGAAAGTTAGAGTTCCCTAACCTCTGTTGTCCCTATTTGAACCAGGGTTGCTCACGGATGCAAAAATTATTTTTGTGGCCTCCATGGTTGGGACCTGCCTGATCTTGAGGCTTAAGCCCCCTAGAATCATGAACGCCCCTATTATTGCAGTTGTCCTCTACCTACTAGACATGCAGAATCAACCTAGAGAGGTCCGTTTTATCATGGAGCATCGCATAGCGACACTCCTCCTCCTAATCTCCGTTTATTCTAATGAGGAACCTTCTTATCTCATCCCGCGGTTAGATTCAAGGGAAGCAACATACCTTGACATTGTAACTAACTTCAGGGAATACTTCTTGACTGTCATGGATCCCTGCTTAAGGTTTATAAACTCCTCAACCTTGGCCTACCTCATTTCCCAGGGAAAGAATCTCTCCAGAAAGGTTGTCTTAAACAACTCTTAAATGACCGGAACTCCGCCAAAACATGGCTATGTTTCAAAATTTTGAACCAAGACTGTGCAACATCCTTGAGTAGATAAGAAGCCAACTTTGATTTCTAAGTATCTGTGGCCCCCATAGAAACCCAAATCTTATGCACCCCATCCACAAACTTCTGAGGATACTTTGAAGTCTTAGACACTGTGAAAATAAGAGGATTCATCCTCGTAAAGTCTTTCAGCCTTTCAGCCATGTTGCGAACTGGTGGGTTCTCCCTCTGAACATTCAATCGGTTGACCTAGTCAGTCATGGCCTAGGCTTACATAGTTATGGACTAAGACATCTAGGCGAGATATGTCCCGGTCAAACCTCTCACTATCATCTTTCGAACAAAAAAGAGATTAATCGGCATAGCCACGCTTAGTTGAGCCTGGGGTGGGGACCTAACCCACAACCAACTGCTCCTCCTCTCCTGTAACCACTGGTCTCCTCGCTAGTGTTCCACTTCTCGACAAAACACAAGATTGAATGTGTGATACAACCGACTGCACTACATCAAGAATCATACATTAGGCCCAACAGGCCGCGCCATACATATTCGAGAAGGCGTGGATTTTCACTAGACCGCATATGGCATTTTAGTCCTCCTATATCACGAGTCGTTAGTGATTGCCCTTCACACTACATGACTTAGAACTCGCCATGCTGCTTGATGTGAACTTATTATCCTAGACATTTAAACCTACGCTCTGGTACTACTAACTTTGCGTCACGTACCATGTCATCTAGACCCAGACGAGCACCCCATTCGTCGTTCGACCTCTCAGTGTCCGCCACAACAAGGCTACCAATACGTCACGCAGTTCCTTTACTTCTTCATCTTAGTATACATTGTGTAGGTAGACAGACACGAATGTTGAAACATTCTTTGTTCTTCCTAGATCATTCCTAGCCTTTTAGACACCCTTTAATCATGTAGCGCGTATCGCCCCAAATTCCAACCAGGCTAACGATAGATACCAACAAATGGAAAGGACCCTAATTCATATTTTGCAAACATCTAAACGTATTCGCTCCTTGAAAAACACGACTGAACCAATAACAATGTAAGGAAATCGACACGTTTAAACAGAAACAGCTATTAACTCCCAATCATTTCATCCACTGCGTCCTAAGAGCCCTACATCAAAGTTAGACATTAAGTGTAGACATCCTCAAATGTACTCTAGCAGCCTACCGATTGTCAAATAAACGCTTCTCACGTCCCTGGAGACTATAGTTTGGAACCGTCAACACTGCTAACAGCTTTAACACGTCGACGCTGTAAGCCTCCCAAGTGCGTGCCGCAACCTAGCCAACACATTTAGAGTTTGTATGGTATTAGGTACAACTCTTTCATACCTATGATATTGTCCTCGTATATGCAAGCCACCCCACCCAGAGGACATTCATTAGTAAAATACGTTTCCTAACAACAATGAATATGGAAGTCAGTTAGTGTCTTGCCAAATTCAGATAAGAAAAGTTAGGTGAGCTTTCAGGTACTTTGGAAATTACGGACAAGTGTGATGAGCTTGTCCCAAAAGACATGGATTAGGAAAGTCATGCCATTAGAAGTAACATTTTGTATACTCGATAACTCATGCATGTATCTTCGCACCACTCAGAACGCTTCAACTTCTTGCACCATACCACACTGTAACTATTGGTCATATACGCAGGCCTAATAGTCTTGAGCTCAATATACAATCCATCTTTCCTCTGGCTACTGTGAGAGCCCTTTGAAATCAATACAACCAGCACACATGACGGCTTCACATATGGGGGACATAATACGAGGGCATCGCTTCTTAAGCAACGACACTCATAGTCTGTGTTCCATTCATTCCATTAACATCGTCTTCATCTATTTAAATCATAGGCTATGTGAATACACAGCCACACCAGGAGTATTCTAACAAAGACTTGTCCCTCGTCATTCCGGCCTGTGTGCAATGACATCAGATAAATGACCTTATGTTAATTACTGTGATCCAGCTGTAGTGTCACACCTCTATGATTATACCTATCCGCACTCTAACAACAACCTCTGGTACTATCATTAATCTAGGATATGTGCACGCATTTGAGCGCTGCCTCATTCTCTTTAATTTATTGGCTGAGCTTTAACTTATAAAGACCGACATAACCGATTTTGTGTGTAATCCATGGTCGTCCCTCATCCCCCAATGACCAAAGAGGTGATCACCCTGGCCAATAGTGACCCAAAAACAATTCTAAAGAACGCCGACCCCGAGCGGCTACATCTGTGGGACCCCGCCCTCCCTATTTGGCATATAGGTTCAAATACTATGAGATATAAGGAGACTCATACCCAGCATGCCAGACAGTCTCATCCAGTATAAAGTTCCATTACATTAACCTCATATGTCATAGAAGCTAACTTCTAGTATGAGGTCATCATAGATCAATAGATGATTTTTTATCTCATCATTAGTATTAGGTGTGTTAATCTGAATACATTCATTAGAATATTCATAGAGACAGGTCTCTTCATTAACTATACACTCTCATAGGTGAGTACTTTTCGGTAACATTTACTTAGGCTTATTTGAGATTGATCAAATCTTTTACATTAGCCACATTGATTAACATTAGCACATTTGATATTCATAATTACTCACCCCTTTTTACGTGAATGTTCATTTCATCATATGCCAATGCACTTGGCAATTTAGTGTGTTTTACACTCTTACTGAACCCTTCTTGGGTTACATCATTTCATTGTTCATTTCATTGTTGATTTCATCACGTGCCAATGCACTTTTCCATTTAGTATGTTTTACACTCTTACTTAACTCTTCTAGGGTTACATCATTTCATTACATACATCTTAGGTTCACTTATTTTTAAACATATGCTTGACTTATGAGCTATCAAACAATCCCTGAGGCCCTTAGTTCTGTTTCATTGATGTGATCAATATCTTCCTAAGATTATGTGGTGGCAAGCCTTGCATTCTGTCTATAGAGCCAAGGATCTCTATTTCATCTAAGTAGCAGCATTTTTCGTTGAATATGTTAATTCACGGTATGACATATGTTTTTTATCAATATGGAATTTGGCCAAGGGAGACCTGGTTTCAATCCCTTGGACAATATTACATTTTTCATTTATTTTATTTTGGTCCACATGACTTGGGGACCCAAGATCAAGCGCCAACACCTTCATTTTCTTATAATTTCTTTTATTTAAATTTTCTCTTTCTTGGCCGAGGGGTTGTAGGACTGAAGCCCCACAACCCCTTTTTCTTTTAATTTCTTTTTTCATGGCTTCTTTGAGTTGGTCATGAGGTTGTGGGATTGAACCCCCATAGCCTCATATTATTTTTGATTTAACTCTCCTTTTCCGCCTAATGGTCGTGGGTTTGATTCCCACGCCTTACACTTATTTTATTTTTATTTTTTATTATGCTTCACCTAGAGGTTGTGGGTTAACACTCCTGTCATTTCTTATTTTCATACTTTATTTTTCAGCCAAGACCACGGTTCGAATCCCCTTCACCAGATCCCTTTTTATCTCATTATTTAAATCATTTTTAATATGGTGAGGTCACGTGTCAATCCACCATGAACTAACTTGTTTTGATTCATTTTTTCACAACATTTTTAACCCTCATAACTTGACCGAAACCCATCCTTCGAAACAGGAAATTTTTGCAGCTAATTCTCTCACTTCTTTAACATTAAATGTCTAGACATTTTAAGTAGTTTTTAGTGAGCTCTTTAGTTGCATTTTCAAGATTTCATTCGATAAATAATTGCACTCAAATAAGCATCTTTACATCACTTATGAACATCACGATTTACATAAACATGTGTACATGAAATACAAAGAACTAAAATCACATTTTAGAGCCTTAAACTCGAGGCACATAATCATAGTTCACATTGCACACACGTACACATAGTTTCAGATCACATCGGTGATCCCTCATACAATTTCAAACACACATACATGAACATATTCATCACGAAAACACAACACACACCTAATATCTACCAGCAAACATATCCAACCTACAAATCTTTGGGATCTAGTGAAAGGGACATGCAACGGGGAAACAACCCTAGTTTTCGGATTAAATATACTAACCTTAGGGTTCTCTTGGGAAAGGTTTTAAGACAGAAGATAAACCGTATCTTTTTGAAGTTCAAACCTCAAATTTCTGCCCAAAAAAACTTCTCCAAACACACGTCCAATACCTAATGTTCAACACCCCACTCTACGAAAAACCTTTTCTTTGCCTACGTGATTGATTATGTTTGTTTTTCTTATATTTTCGTGTGATTTCTTCAAGTGTGTGGAACCTTGGTAAATTTTGTGTTCTTGAATGTTATTTGGAAGAGAGAAACGTGAATGGGAAAAGAGAGTCATCGTGAATTTTGAGGAGATAGACGTGAGAGAGTTAAGAGTATTTTTAGTCTTAGGAGTCTAGTTTAGAACTTGGTAAAATAGGGTTTTATTAAATGATGTAAAATATTATTTCACTTTTATTTTAAATCAGCTAATAAATAATAAATATAAATTAATTACATTAATTTACCAACTTAAATCAAAACAAATTTAATTCATTGCTTCAACCTAGGTTCGAACCCTGGTGGAGCAAGACTTTACTTCAACAACAAATTTTCGGCCCTCTCTCCCAAAAATATATATCCGCCTTATTAATTAAGTAATAATTTTTTTAAGACCGTTAAAAACTCATACGAGTAAATTTTCATATTTGGAAGCTCTACATGGCTTGACCTAACCTTTACTAGATCAACTAACTCCCCAAGTAAGTTGTATTGGCTTTCGTAAGGGTTCAGATATCTTTTTATACACACATCAATCTATGTGAACATGGTCTAATCATAGGCATTCTCGGTACATTACATATTATTTAGCATAGCCATTTTTTTACAGTTGTTACACCAGCTACTAGGAATTCTTTGGTTTCAAGCTTGAGTAATAATAAAAGAAAAGGTGATGATCTCAACAATTTTACTATTCATCTCATCATCCCCCACTAAGGGTAAACCCATAAAAGAGAAACTCATATCATCCAAGAGAATTTTAACTTACCAATCATTCTCATCAAGTCTCCCATTTCCCTCTTGGGATCAAGTTTATGCATATACTTATTAACCTGATTCTCCTCTAAAGGAAGAACCATTTCTCACTAAATCTTCACTACATTTAATTAGGTGAGGATTTCAAGAGATCCAAAATTAGTATCTAAATCACTGAACTTCATATCCATAACTTGAAGTGATTCTCAACATGTAGAAGTTCAAAGAATATCAATGTAGGAAAATTAAGGAAAATTAAAACATTACAATTTATGAACATTATCCCCAACTTTGGCTGACCTTAATAAAATATTCATCACACGATGCCCTTAAATACAAAGGTCGAGTCAAGTGAGGACTAAACATCCATAAACCTCTCATAATGTGACCTTATACCATTGAGGATTTCACTCCTACAATCATAAAAGGATATTACTAATTAAATAATCATTCGGTACTACTCAGACACCGCTATTCCTCCAAGTCCATTACCTGAAGGAAAATATAAAAGAAAACATCTTAGGTTACACTATCCAACAAAATGAGGCCTTAACTAATCCATGAATACCAAAGGTAACTCCATAGTTTAATCAAATTCTATTGCAAAGTCATAAAAAGGTAAGTAGTTCTAGATTTGTTCCTACAAGTTTCATCACCTTAGGTAGTTCATCTATAGCCTTTACAGACTCTCCCTCAAACTTAGGGCTATAGAAGTCTTGGATTCAACCAAAGCATGAAACACATGATGGAGCCCTTAAGATCAACTATTACTTTTCTAGATACTTAGGGGAACCAACTTCTCTAGGAAAAATCATAGGGGAACTTTGAAGAGATTTTTCCATAAAAGCCTCTTTTCTTCCTCCTAATACAAGAGGAAGATAACTTCTAGACCATTAAAACATATATGATCACTTTTTGTGAAATTTTCCAACCAACCATGTCTAGGTACAATCTAATAACTTTCTCAAATGGCCATACCTAAGAAAATCTTAGAAGACAATCCTCGTTTAAAGTTGGTCAACATTCATTCACTTCTTCTCCCCATGAACTAAGGGGCAAATATATCCCTTTAAGTCAGCTTTAGAGTACAACATAATCCCAATTTATGTCATAAAACCCCACATTTTTCTTTTTAACACTCTTATGATATGTTCTCTTGGGAATTAGACAATTAGTCATATGGGTTCTCCCACTAACGAGAATACTTTACAATTACCTTACAAGGTAAAACACATTTTGTTCCCTTCTTAGTAGTATGCCTCTAAAAAAGACTCGAATCAACACAAGGACAACCATGAAGCATTACTCTTATAAAAAGGAAATTTCCATATCTCACCATACATATCAAATTCCTTTAAACTCCTCAATTCTACACCATAACTTTATACTAACATTGCACAAAGCCATAACATAACTCAGTATCCCAAACATGACTTCACTAAACCATAACAACTCATATCATGCTAGAACTACATCCCAACACTTATTCTCAATGTAGTACCTAAAATATTATATGTCACATATAGCAACAAATTGCACCACACAGAAATCATCCAAATCCATCTTCACATATAATCATCTAGTCACAAAACTATAATAAGCACCAGAACTAACCTTTGTCTCCCTCAAGACATGAGACATCACCCATCTAAGGAATCACATCTAGAAGGCAATCGTACAAGGGAAATAAGAGAGAGATCATATACAGTTAGCTCTTAGACATACACATTAGAGGTAAATTTTATAAGGTGAAACTTCACCGTCCCTATAGTCTCTCGCTCATATATGTGTCCCGCGACTTCACACGCGTTAAAAGGCTTATAACAAGACTGGATTTTATAAGACTTTTATGCTATGGCCACTTTTATAGCCTTATGCTATGATACCTAGTTTTTCACGGCCGCAGAAAACCCCTATAAGTAACATGACGTACTTGTCCTCTTGGAGGTATTATACAAGACCTTATATATATTTCATTGCATCTTCATAATATTAGCAGAAACTTTAAAACTTTTTTATAATATAACACAATAATCAAAAGCCATTCAATTTATAAATCATAAGTATATAATTAAGACATTACGTCTCATCTTGCCATCTTATACACGACATCTATAAATTAAGGGCACGAGGCTTAATAATATAAAAGAATTTTTTTACACTATTACAATATCTTATTTTAAACTCTTGTCATGAAGGTCCTTGAATAATTAAGGAAACACTTGTATTGAGAATAGTAATCCAAGCTCCTCATTCTAGGAAATATCCTCTAGTAATCACCACCTACTCTTTGGGTAAAAGGATGAAGAATAATTGTATTGGTACGAGAATGCACTTAATATTATAACCATGCAAAAACATGCTTTTAAAGAGGACATTTAATTAGAAACCATGCATCATGACTTAAAAGTAAAACTTCATATGTATTTGATACAATAAGCACAATCTTGCTTAAGTGGATCATAAATATATGGATATCACTCATAACAAATCTTGAAGAAATTTTTTTTTATGTGGAAGACACATTCAATAGCTCCAATACATAAACTCCCTTTTTAATCTTAACTCATTTCCTTAAGTAACCCTTAAGTAATACTTAGTACAAGGTATGACCATAAGGACAACAAAGATGGTCTTTCATATATAGGATTCATCAATAGAACCACTTATATTCATAAGGTCATAATCACACCACAGGGATTAATCTATACATAAGAACTATCACCCAAGACAAACCCAAAGCCACGCTAGTGGAATGTACAAGTAGCATCCCGTAATACTTCTAACACCAAGTGATCTTAGAGAGTAACCCTAGACATAGGCACATCATATTCAATAAGATATGACACATGCATTTAAACTTAAATATAAGATTAAAATAATTCAGCAATGTTTATATAAGAACTCTTTAATTCATTTAATCTTAGTCATAACCCATTTAGTCTATATCATAGGCAAACCACCCTCAAAACCCATTCCCCGTATTACTTGTGAAATTTACATATGGAGTTCCATTCCCCCAAACATACTAAGAAACCCCTTTATAATCCATAAGTCTAATTCACATGCATAATCATAATTCATGTCTTGACATATGTAAATTAAACCTTATGATTCATTCATATTAATATACATGAACCAAAATCCTTATTTCATAAGGAACCTAATCATAACTTCCCCTAATTTCCACTTGTGCAATACCTAAGTTGGATCCATAGTCCTACCTACATGAAGTAGATATTCAATGAATCATGACCAGTCTTAATAATCTTATATTAGTTCATTTCTTAACATTAGGAAGACATAAAAATAACTAACATGACAAGTGAGCCCATTGATCCGATATCTAAACCCCACACCCTAAAAGAAGGACATACTTTCAAGTGAACAACATAATATCTAGGTGGATCCACTAGCTAAAACCTACTGGGGAACGTAGTCAAGGGATAATGAGATTTTTTCTAGAACCCCGACCTATTGCATTAGTGGGGAGGATTCAATCTCATGAATATCAGTTAGATGACAGAACATATTACATTAGCGGAGGGGTGTTTTCGTCATTGTAAATATCCAATCGGTGCTAAGCTTGAATTCCCTTTTTAAAAGCTTTAAGACTTTTTTAAAATTAATTTACAAAGTAGGCTTTAACAACTTACTCTCTCATACATCATATAGATCAAAGTTTTCTATGATGAGAATGACCTTTAATTATAGAATCTACATTATGTGAGAGATTCCTTCCACATAATCGTAACATTCATAACATAGTCTGGTTTAGAGTACAATTGATAACCTTTCAATAGACTCACTTTCACTAGATTATATTATTCTTATTAATATCTATATTCATGTGTGTGTATACATATGTGAGAAAGACTTTCACAGAAACACCTTTAGAAAAAAAATGTTCAGACTTCATTAGCAATATACATTTCATGCATAGTAATATATAGAGGCGCATATGAGAATTATCCTTTCAATTGAAACCATAAACGTATCATAATAATGGTTATCCATGGAGTGTGTGTGTGTACATATTGGTCCTCATGAACACATAAAAGCAACATCATTCTTAATGAGATACCTCCCTTAGAGGGACAACAACACATTTAGAATATCCCTCAAGTCATGATTAACTCACATATAGAGAATATATGGACTATAGACCACACACCCACGTTTCATCATAGGAGATAAGAACACATTCAACATTCAATAGACAACTCCTATTATTGCATTTACACACTCAAATAGGGTTACATAGGTAGGGGTAATCTTATAACATTATTTAGCACAATGAAGCATGTAGACCATACCTTACCTTAAAATCCTCATTCACATTATCAGTACACCTTAATCATTATACTAACATTGAAAAATACATACATAATTTTCGTACTCATGATCATCATAAATAAAATCACTTTACATCTATTGTATTTAAGGCCATCATTAGAACCTGTATACACAGACAAGAATATAAACACCTCCACTATAAGTGGAGGAAACCATACAACATCATTCCCAATACTATAGACTAGATTAATCAACATACAAATTCTCCAAGCCATGATCATGATAGATCAATAATCAACAATTCATAATCAATTGATATATATAGAGCAAATATAATTTGTCCTTACATAACAATCTAAACATAATTCAATTACAATCTAATAAAGATCACAAACTCCACTTTGTAGGCTAAATTTAGAGAATAGGGAGATCATGGGTTCTTAAATGAACCACATTGGAAATCATCTTGAAAAGCTCTACTAGACCTTAATTTATCATTAGAATAACATTTAGACCCTTTTGAATATGGGCCAATGTTTAAATTGGAAATTTATAATTTTTATCATAAAAACTCTTTGGAAAATCATTGATTCCTTGGATGAAAGGTTATTCTAGTATGAAGTGTAACCATACCTTTATACAATAAAATCCCACGAATTTTGGAGAATAAATCTCTTGAAAATCAATTTTCTAGCTTGTTTTTGAGCTTTGTCTCCAATAGAGTTCTAGAATGAATTTTATTTTAGAGAAACCATTTAATTTGAGTATTTAATTCTAATTTGGGGTTTCAATATTTTTACCAACTTAAAATACCCCAAAATAGGTAAAATAAACGTCCCCCTCTAATTATAATATGGGGTGAATTTACAAATTCAGTGCTAGGCTGTCCAAGACAAAAGAAGTGTTACAGGTGCCATTCAGTATCCTCACTTTGAAAGAGCATTGACTAAATAACGCCTCGTCCTGGTGCTCCTTCATCTTTGTCAGAGGATCCTCATTAGAGGTATAAACTCCCACGACTAAGTGTGGATTAATGGCCTCTTTTTACAAGGCGTCGTTTGTTTTAAGGGGAGTCTAATGTAGTAGTCAATGACAGTGTTTTGGTAGCCTTTTTAAAATGATCCTTTAGGTCTTTCTCAAGGACCCTTAAGGTGGTAATTGGAAATTCGTATCCGAACGTTTTAACCCTAAACATTATCATATAGATACCATGGTACACTAAAAACATTTTATACCCCAAACAACATTTAAAAACAAATCAATCATACAAAGGCACATCAACACACAAAATACTAGTTTACGGATGCTTGGTCATCCTTTGACATTTGACGCAAACCTCTTGAAACATACTATTAGAAGATGTTTATGACCCTATTAACATGTTATTACATCTTAAAACACATGTGATGATCTAGTTATTCCTAGTTCATTTGGAGGATTGTTACAAAAACATAGTAAATTAGAGTGGTGATGCAACAGTCAATTAACAGTGGTTGTTTTTCAATAAAAATTAATAGCTATACACTTTATAAATAATAAAAGAGACTAATGCGAAATTGGATTCTTGTGATGTGATAGTAATACAAGATAAACTGAACTATTGGGTACATCAGTTTAATAGTAACTTGTTGAAAATTTGTGACTGGACTAGACTATAATAAGGGGGATTTCATTCTCGAGCAACTTACTCCAAATAAAATAGGTTTATCTCGAACACATATTTTCAATATTAAGAACATCCTCCACCATATCACACTCACTCTCTTGGGTTGAGTGAGTCGGAGAAGGACTAGGGTTCACTCTCTCGAGTTGAACCTTATGTTGACCAAATATCACCGACTATCAAGTTAGTAATCTTAGTTATACGAACTCTAATTGTTTTTTTCAAATTAAGTCCCATTAATTTCATACAAAACTACTAAGAAAAATAATAATTAAAAAAGCAAATAAACCATCAACAAGCAAGACACAACAGATAATCTAACGCATATTCACAAAATCACACCCCAAGAATTGGGGTTTTAGCTAGACATAAAGAAAAGTAAGAAACTGATTCCAAATCAAAGTATTATCAACATGGTTTGCTTTATTTCACCTTCAATCGCGTGTATGATGATGAATTTCAAACACCCACTTTAAATCTCATCATGATTCGAATCTTTAAATCTCAAATTTTCAAGAGCAATGTTCCCAAGAACTCTAAGTACATTCTAAGCCTAAAATTTAATGTTCAAAATATGATAACCTATTCTAAGCTAAAGATAATAATAATAGGTATTGATATTTTTAAAAAAGATGTGCTGTGATAGAACACTCGGCACAATTAGTCAGGATTACCAATGAACTTGGTGATCCACCATTTTGTATTTGCATCGCCATCTTGTGTTAACCTACTGAATATTTGTTATTTAGATCATTATGTGACATAATGCTGCTTCACAAAACATACCGAACACACGCTGACTAATCTTTTTCTTCGCTTATTTGATCCTTTCCTTGAGGGAGCAGCTCACTGGAAAAAGAGCTTAGGATGAAACCTTTAGTTGACACTCAAATGGGTTCAGTCATCCTCAAGTCTTACTTCTTCATTCTTTTCAGCTGTTTTTTTTCCCTTTTTGATTGATTGCATCCATTCTTTTTCTCCATGTATATATACTTGCAAGTCAAGGTATTTTATTTAATACTCCAAAAGTCTAAAGCCTAATCTAGAGCTTATCATAAGAGTATAAGAGTTTTAACACTATTTTAAGGTCAAATGTAATTTATATATGTCTTTTAGTAAGTTTTAGAATCGAAACCTTAAGATATGTTCATGACGTTCAAAAATTTCTTCAAAAGGTTCTAATGTGCCTTTGCCTATTTTAAAAGTTTTAGGAGTCGAAATTCAACTAAATTTGATAATAATGTGTAGAACATGTATTAAAGTTTGTTTATAGTCGAAAAATCAAAGTATAAGTCCAGACGGACCAAAGAAAGGGTCCTTGAGGACGACCCTTGTATTTTTTCTAAAAGAAATCAAATTGAGAATGTCTACCAATGATGATTATCGATGAGGCGTTGTCCAATAAATGTGGCATCGATGGACTCCGTCGATGGTCCCTTATTTGAGTTTTTGAGGAGTTATTTTGGAAAGTGTCTGACCAAAATGAGATATGTGCAACACGGAAGGGACACTAGTCCTTGACTGACCTACTACCCATAGGTCAGGTCATTATTTTGGCTTCCTTTTAATTAGTTCAATTAATTAGTTAGGTGGTTAGTTAATTATTTAGATGTTAAGGGGTGTCTAATTAAGTTAGTTAATAACTTACATAAAGACCCGATCCTAATTAAACTAACCCTATCATAAATTCTAAAACTCGTTCGATCTTCCTTCTCTCTTCTTTCTCTCTGTCAAAGAAACTCCATAGAAGACCAAACAAAGGAAGGTTATAGGGCATAAAAAAAACTAATTTTGTCCATAAATCTATATAAATTAACAAGGTATGGGTATCCTTTAACCTTTGGGATTCCTTTCCTCATACGGTTCTCCAAATAATTACTTCAAAAAAGATCTATTTCAAGTGGGTTTTCTTCTATTACAAATTTGTCTACCTAAATTGTATTTTTATGGTTACTTTTGGTTATTATACTTAATTATGATTTATTATGATTTAATTATGTATGTTCTTGATGATTTAACGTAGTTTGTGGAATAAATCTTAAAATTGACCCAAATCCCTAACCATAGTTTATGAACTAGCGATGAATTGATGTTTAGTGATTCAATTAACTAAATTATTGTGTTAATTACCATTCATGGATGTTATTCTACCTATTATTGGAATGAATTGACTTGGTTTATGGTAATACTATGATGATGGCTTGTGAAGGAGATTGGGGTAAGTCTTGTGATCTCAAAACATTACTTCAATTATGATTACTTGTGTTTAGTGATGAAGTTATACTGAAGTATTCTTTATGATAAGATTGAGTAGGATTGTTACGATGTTCAATTGACAAGTCTTAATTATGTTATTGTGAGATTATGCTTGAGATGTAATTATACAAAGTTGGTGATGAAGTACATATGTTCCTTACAATAATGTATTGATTTCAATGTGTTAATCTCACATATGAGGGTTGTAATGAAACATGTTCTCAAAAAATAACTATTGAGTTATTAATATGACTATATAAGGGATAGACCTTATTACCTAAATTATGTTATGATTATTAATGGAAGATATTTTTAAAGGGACTCTAGCTTAGTCCGCAACCAAATGAACTAGTCGTGGACGGTGTCCTTCACCACATAGGGAGGTAGGTCACTAATGGTAACCTGTGATTTGAGACTATAATGCATGTATGATAAAGAGGGTTCCAACAATATATCCTAGTTCTTGAACTATGTTGCCTCCATAAGAGTACTAGCTAATGGATCCACATAGATGTTATGTTTATGTTTTGGTACTACTTTAGCAAGTAGTCCTCCGTATTTTGGTGGAGGGTTCCATGACACCAGATTCCACATTGTTTCATGTGGTCTATGTCAGATAAGGTAAGAAGTTCCCGAAAGTAAAATGAAGCAACAAAGTGGAATCTAAAGAGGATGACTTGAGGGGTTTGAGTTAGTCTAGGTAGGGGTATGAGTCTTTACCTATGCATTGAACTAGTTTTCCTTGAAGGAAGTCTTACGAGCATGTTCATATGTTTTATGCTCTTATAAAGTGAACGAAATGTATGTTTACTTTATATGTTGATGATACTATATGATGTTGGTGTCATGTATAAACATGTTAGTACACTCCATTGATAAAGTATGATGATGACTACTCTTAATACCATGTCATGTGATGGTAGGCATTTCTTATGATTCATTATTTTGTTTTCTTGATTGGGTAAGGTTATGGGGGCTTACTTGGTCATTGCACTTTTAGAGTTAATGGGGGTTCATCAGTAGTGTCTTGCTTAGTGTATGGTGTCATGAATTCATATGCATGCTTTGTTGTTGTTACATGATGTTGGAGTTATGTTGATCATGAATTCTATTATGATATGAACATGTTGACTTGGCTTAACTTTAGTAGGATGGTCTTGTGTTAAAAATTCTATTGTCTTAAAGTATAGGTGATTATTGTCTTATATGTGTTCTTGAATGTGCATGAGGCTTTTCAAAGTAACTTGGCATTGTTTGGAATTAATGTCTTTTTTACCATGATTTATATATTGAATGTGCATATATTCCATATTTAGTACAAGTGATATTTTAACACCATTTCTACCTTTTTCCTATCACCACTTAGAAAGAAGGTTGAATCATTTCTCCAAGTGTGGGTATGTCCTCATGTTTAGAGGATGATGCCTTTTTATTTCTCTACCTATGTTACTAAGTTGTCCAAGTATGCTTTATCCTTGGTTTAAAACAGAAAGGATGAGATGAGTAATTTTCTTATGGGGGTGTCTTATGAATTGGTTGAAGAATGTCATTCGATTGTGCTTCATGATACTATGAATATCTCTCATATTATGGTTCTTACTCAAAATTGAAGAAACAAGATTAAAGAGTAAGAATAGAGAGGCCAATAAGGGAAGGTCTTATGAAAGTGGTTCTTCTAAGGGAAGGCTTTACATTCAAGATAATCCTAGATTCATGAAGAGGTTTTCTAATCAATCTTCTTCTAAATTTCCCAAGACTCGTGATTATATGGTGTTTAACCCTAGTCTCAAAAAGGAAGAGGTACTAGCTCACAAAGCAAGAGACCAACTTCTGGAAATTGTTGGAAAAATCATTTTTGTGATTTCCTTGTTGGGACAGACAATTGTTTTGAGTATGGAAAGAGTCAACAGAAGTGGGTAACCTCAACATAGTGGTTATAATGTTGATGCGCTATAGAATAATTACTTTTATGCTCTACACTCTAGGGGTAAACAAGATAGTTCTCCCGATGTGGTGGCCAGTATGTTATTAGTCTTCTCTATTGATCTTTATGCTTTACTTGATCCATCTGTTACGTTATCCTTTGTTACTCCCTTCGTAACTATAAAAATTTGTATTTTGCCTGATATTTTAAATGAACTTTCATGGTAAGTACCCCGGTAGGTGAGTGGGTGGTTGCAAAGAGTGTGTATAGACATTGTCCTATAATACTGCTTATAGATATAGTCATGTTCAATTAGTAGAATTTGATATGGTCGATTTTGATGACATATTGTGGATGGATTATTTTAATAATTTTTTTGCTTCCATTGATTGTAGAAGAAGAATTGTTATGTTCAATTTTAATAGTAAACCCATCTTAGAGCGGAAAGCGGGCAATTCTATTCCTAAAAGTTGTATCATATCTTTTCTTAAGGCTTGTAAAATGATCTCAAAGGGTTTTTATCATATTGTTAGAGTCAAAGATTTAAAATACGAAAATCCTGCTATTGAGTTAGTCCCCGTAGTAACGGAATTTTTGGAAGTTTTTCCTAATGATCATCCAGGAATCCCTCACCAACGGGAAATTGAATTTGATAATGACTTGCTACCGGATACCAACCCATTTTAATTCCTCCTTGTCGGATGGCTCCGGCCTAAGTGAAAGAGTTGAAAGCTCAAATCAACGACTTACTAGACAAAGACTTCATCAGAATTGGTATATCTCTATGGGGTGCACCGGTGGTTCTTGTTAAAAACAAGGATGGGTCCTTTAGAATGTGCATTGATTATCTCCAACTCAATAAAGTCACAGTTAAAAACAATTATCATCTCCCTTAGATTGGAAATTTGTTTGATCAACTCCAAGGGGAAAGCTACTTTTCTAGGATTGACTCGAGATCGGGGGTATCACTAACATAGGGTGAGAGGTAAGGATACACAAAAAACGGCATTGGGTATTAGATATTGCCACTATGATTTATTAGTAATGTCCTTTCGTATCACTAAATGTTACATTCGGGAAGAACCCCGTCGAAGTAACATGGTGTAATTGACCTCTCGGAGGTCTTATACAAGCCCATAGTTATTATTCATCGCATTGTAATAGGTAAATTTAGCGGAAAATTTAACACTTTTTTAGCACATCATATGCTAGAACATTACTTCATATATATATATACACACACACACACACATATATATATATATACACACACATCATTATACATAGTTAAACACTCTAGTCTCCTTTTATATCGTAGACTCAACGTCATAAGAGTACTTTAGTGACACTACCCTTATAATATAATACATAAGTGCAATATTTAAAATTTTTACAATAAAGACATGGCATTAGTAATCCTTGGAGTTAGGGATTCCTTTCCTTGAGCTTGGGAATCATCTATCAATCTCTTCACCATTTAAGACATCCTTTAAATATCTATAACCTGGACTTTGTGTAAAAGGTAGAGGATAATGGAGTTGTATGAATGCACTAAGTATCGCTACAATGCAAAAACATGCATTTAAAAGGGACATTTTCTTGAAATCATATTTCATGCCTTTTTCATAAATATTTTCGTAAACCACCTATAACATATCATTTATAAAATACTTTCTTATAGACTATTCCAAAGGCAAAACATCATCTAATCAATATATAATTTTAAGGACATTTGAGGTCCACTTTAACAGTGAGTTGTTTTTTCTTCTCTTTCACAGTAAGTATTTTTCATTAGTAGTGACAATCTTTCTTTCTTTTAAATTCTAATATCCGCAGTAACCCTCTAGTGATACTTACAACAATCAATAACCTTAAGGCCAAAGGAATCATTCATAAGAACATATGGTAAGGCCAACACATCCCCTCAATAGAATAGTTATAAAAATACATGAAAGACAACCCTTAGTCCAAGAATAAGAACATACTAATAAAACTCCTGTCATCATGCATTATACTTATTTTTGTTCATAAAAACCTTATGGAGCCTTACGCATATCCCTATAAAATTCTACAAGTGCAATGTACATGTGGAGCCCCATGGAACTTAGAGCATTATGGAAACATCCCTCTACACCCTTATGTCATGAGGATTATGGTTACCTACATTCCTCAATGGGAAGGGACCACACTTTCATCTTCAGTTCACTAGTTGCTTAAGCTAAATTCTTATTAAAATCTTTATTCTCATTACTTTCATAAACCATATTTTCGAGGATTCCCTCCCCATATCTTTGACATAGGTTTGAGTGAGAAATCCATTTTCATGCACTCTATTATTACTTTGGAAAAACTTTCACATGAACATAGCATATGTATGCATCGATACAGTTTAGGATACTCTTGAGAACACCTTTCAAGAGACCCTATAGGTAGTAGATAGTCATTCAGTTTTGTGTGTACATGCATGTGAGCTAACCTTTCCCAGAACACCTTTTGACTACACATGTTCATACTTCACTCCATTCATGCATAAGTGTACAAGTGAAACTATATGAGCCATGCTTTCATATAAAAACATTTAGACACTAGGTATAATAGTACTTCATCATACCACATACATTACATTATAACATAAAAGAGATAGTCATAACATACTCATGCATTCATATACAAGTACATAAGAGACCAAACCTACGAACTATCATATTAAGGTACACATGTGCAATGCATAGACAAGGTCCCATACCCTTTCCCGTACTAGTACACCTATCAATTCATCATAGTTAAGGAAACACGTATCATACTTTCATAGATATAAAGTTAACATGCATTGTAGTTGACACTAGTGAGTATGAAAACAACCTTTCATTAGACACTATGATCCTATACTACTTGTAAGCATGAATGTAGAGTGAGGTTTGTATACATTGGTCAATATGATCACATCATGGCTATCAAAAAAAATTTAGGCACCCACCCTCTTAGGACAAAAATTCCACAACCAAGTATAGACCGTACAACACATAGTAGCATAGGAGCAAGCCACCTTCATATTACTCTTAAGACTCCTAACTTTGCTATTCATGCAGTCACATAGGGATACATATGTTGGTAGCATCATTCCTTAATATTTCATTTATGACAGCACCTACACATAACCCTAACATAATCATTCACATGCTCATAACAATAGTAACATAACCTTATTCCCAACTATAGTATAAACTCGGCACAAGTTACATATAGTGATTCATGCATCACCATACATTCATTTTATTTCATAATTCGCCTTAAAGGTCATGGTTAACACATATATAATTATGATAAAGTAAACACCGCCACCATTAGTTGACAATATCCTATAATTCCATACAAGGCTTCATCAATATTACTATAGTGAACTAGAAGAGTAGAGCAATTCTTACCATTTCTTTAGCCTTTGGTCATCGTTGACAATTGATACTCTTTAATCAACAATTCAAGTATAGGGAAGTATGTAAAGTACAAAAATCATAAAAGAAATCATGTAGAATTTGCTACAAGATCATAATACAATCTAATACAATACATCTTATATATATACTAGGATGTAGAAAGTTATAGATCATAAACCAATTTCCCTATTCTTGTTAATCAATAATATTTTATCAATAATATACTTTTAGGTCAGTACATAAAGAGATAGAACATCATATCTAAAACATGTTTCATCCACCCTACAATATAAATCACTACGTATACATTACTCTACCAAGTCTATAGGCTATAAGAACCTAAATCAATCTTTACCTATTCATTAATATCGAGTCAATATTCTAAAATATACCTATTATTCCATCAAATTATACGTATACGAAGTATCTAAGGACAATTCACCATGATCTAGTCACAGAACAACCATCCAAACGTCAAGATTACAAGTTATCACATGATAAACTAGAAGAACCTAGATAACTCATACCAAGACTTCTTTACTTTAATCATACAAGATTTATACCCACAATTCAACCATTATATTACCCAAAGGCAGTAGCTACAAGAATCTTAACATAATCAAATTCCCCTTTTATACATTTAACTATCAATGTTATACTGAACACATAGAGATCTAAGCTAGCCTTATTAAACACTTCATGCATTGGTTCACATGGATAATTCATCAATGATTCACCATCAATATACATACTAGACAGTGGACATAAGAATATTAGCATAATTGAATCACAAATAGATGTGCATAAGATCAAGATCATAAAGTCATACATAGGCTAAAATCGATTTGGTGAAAGAGCATGGGTTCATCATGCAATTTGATTGAAAATCACGTCCAAATCAGTACATAATAATCAATACATTCATATTATGTTTTAGAAATAAATTTAAGAAATAACCCATGCATAGATTGATGAAGAAGGGATTTGATCATGGAACTTCTTTGAAAACTTTGAGATTAACTCTCCAAGTTAAAAGTTACTTAGATATGAAGGATCACAATACCTTTATTAGATGAAGAATCGACTAATATTTTGTTAAGAAATCAATGAAGAAGTTCAAATCTAGCTTCAATGTTACCCTTATTTAAAGAAGCTTTACAAATCTTGAATTTTCGTGAATGGAGTCTTCTATTTTGATTTTTTTTCTTCAGGTTTTGTCCTAGGGTTTGAGAGAGAAGAGAATGATGAATTTAAAGGTGGAATTAGAAATATTTAATTCTTTGTAGGACTTGTGAAATCCATTTTATTTAGGTTTTCCTAGTGGAAAAGGAGAGGAAAATTACCTTAATTAATTTTTTCCCATGGACAGAACAGAACAGCACTATACCATTCACTAAAATGGACATAATTTTTTACTGGAAAATTAGATTGACGCGTAATTGGTGGCGTTGGAAAAAGATTAAAATAAATTCAATTTGATAGGTAATGTCTCCCTTAGTTCTTTATATTTTAAGAGATATGGTAATTTTGTGGTTGATCTGCCAAAGACTAGAAAACTACGCGATTCTATTTGGGTTATTGTTGAAAAATTACCAAGTCCGCTCACTTCATAACTGTGAAGTATATGTACATATCTGAAGATTATGCCAATCTTTATATTATTGAAATAGTGAGATGGAACGGGATTCCGCTGTCTATCATCTCGAATAGGGGAGCCCAATTTACTTCTCATTTATTGAGATCTTTTGAAAAGGGGCTTGCGTATACAACTGAAGATTAGTATGGCTTTTCATCTGCAGATGGATAGTCAATAAGAGCGTATCATCCATACCCTTGAATACATGTGAGAGCATGTGTTAATGACTTTAAGAGGAGTTGGGATGATCATTTGCCGCTGATAGAGTTCTCTTACAATAACACCTTATTTTGACCTTCCTTAACCGTTTTGACCCTTGGGAACCTCAAGTACCCTTTTCCACCTGGGTCACAGGCCGTTGTGGACACCCCGGCCTTTCCCGCGGCCCTGATAAATGCCCCCGCCCCGCGCCATTAGCCGCGTGGCCGTATGGGGGGGACCTATGACCCCTCGCCCTATCCTTATTATATTGCACGTTTTGAAACACAATATGCCGAAGATGTAGGTCTCTTGTTTAGTGGGTTTGAGGTAGTAAATCTTCCATCGTTTTGATATCGTACATGAGGCTATGGAGATGGTGAAAATGATCATAGATAGGTTTTGTACTGCTTAAGTCCTTCAAACTCCTAATGCAGACACCAGAAAGAAGCGCTAATTCTGAGGTAGGGGAGCGGTGTAACTTGCATCTATACCCATGAAAGAGGTGATAGGTTTTGTAAGAGAGATAAGTTGAGTCCGAGGTATATAGTCCCTTATGAGGTCTTGTAGAGAGTAGGGAATGATGCCTATGATTGAAGTTACCCTAAGATTTTGGCTTATGTTCATCTAGTGTTTCACGTTTCAGTGCTTAAGAAGTGGCTAGGTGCTCCAGCATCCATCCTTCCTGTTTAGGGGTTAGGAGTTTGTGAGAGCCTTTCTTATGAAGAGATTTCAATCAAAATTTTAGATCATAAGTGAAGCGACAGAGGAACAAGGATATTGCCACCGTCAAAGTTCTATGGTTGAACCACCTTGTTGAGGTGGCAATGTGGGAGGCAGAGGATGACATGCGATCTTTCTATCCTAACTTGTCCTGTTCATAAGGTTAGATATTCTTTTCCTCAAGTCTAATTCATGTTTAAGAAACTCTAAGTTCTAAGTGATGTAGTCAACTTTGTGTAATAGGTCACTAATCATATGTTTTAAAATAACACTATATGAGTTAAAATGAAGTTATGTTTGCAATCTTTTGTGTAGAATAGGCATATTTTCTGTGTTGCAGGAATTGTGTTCTGCATTATGTTAAGTGTGATTGAGAAGGAATTTCCTCAATCCCAAAAATGAAGCCTTAGATAAGCTTTCATTATATGAACCACCCAAAAAAATGTGGATCAAATGTTTCCAAAAGAGAAATATTTGTGTATGATGAAGTAAAATTTTAAAATCGCCCTCTTTGATGAAATGATATATACTTTCATTCGGGGACTAATGTTCCTAGGGGGGATAATGTGAGAACCGGATAAGACTATGCTAAGTAAGGCCTAAACGTACATAGAATGCCTAGGTTAGATCGGGTTCACATGGATTGATGAACGTGGAACCAGACCTCTGAACCTATGCACCAGCCAAGCCAACAAACTTGGTGAGTTATTTGAGCTACGGAGGGTTGGTTCTAGCCATATTGCGTACATGAATACTAGGGTTCACTCGAATGAGTCTTAATCGGACATAGAGGGTTAGTCCTATGTTTTAAGGGTTCTAAGGCTATAAAGATAAATTTGGGGAAAGGGTTAGTATAGTAATTACCCTAGGCTGAAGGTTATTAATTAGTCAAAATGGGTCAAATCTTGGTGGTCAAACCTGAGTTTTACCAGACCTCCACACTCGGGTTTGAGACGAGTTGGCGGCATTAGGGGGCATGAATTAAATGATTAAAAATTAGATAAACTAAGTAGGGGCATTATAATAACTTAAAATATATTTATAATATGATTTTTATCATTTGAATTATGTTGAATAAGTAAACAACAATTCCCACAAAAGGGGCGCACGACTCCCACTAGGAGTGTGCTTCGTGCCCACTTTTAATTCTTTAGATTACTCCTAAAAACAATTTCAGCTTTACCTCACAAATAAAAAACATAAAATAAACATAAACTCAGTGCTCTAAAAGTATTTTTGGCTGCATCCATCAAAAAAAGGAAGAATTTGTACGCCTAAGTGTTTTAAGTAATGAACTTCACTTGGGAACAAGAATAAAAGTTCTAAAGTAAGGTTTGTGGGTGGGTGGGGACGTGTGGTTGTGGCTGGTTTTAAAGGCTTACAAGGTATGGTTTTTCTACTCTCTTGGTCCCTTTCTCGAGAGTCCCCTAAGGTTCACTTTAAGTACAATTGAAAAATTAAGGTTGTCCCCCGTTGCATACCCCTGTCATTAGATCCTATGAATATTTGATTCATGCGTTACGGGCTATTTATAGTTTTTTACGTACGTCCGAATGTTGAATGCATAAAACATGCTGTTTTTCCGTGATTGTATTGTTACGGTTTACTCGAAGAAAATGGTGAATCATGTGTTATGTAATGTTGTGTGTTTAACATACAAAAGAAATCGTGAGGTTCATGACAAAGAATGTGAAAGTAAAGTGCTTAATGAATTGTTTAAAGGTATATGTAAAAGTATTATTTAAACGCATAGGCTAAATGTAAGAAACTGAATTAAAATTATATGTTATTTGAACATGGTTTCGGCTAATCACTAGCATTAATGAAGATAAATAGATGCTGTCATTTAGGGTGGATCTTGAGACCTTAAAGTCCTAACACTAAGAGAAGAAGCCTTAAATTAAAATAAAATAAACTAGGGTGAGAGGGGGGATTCGAACCCGTCTCATTAAAACAAGGCTTAAACAAATAAGAGAAAAAGAAAATAGCGTGAGATAGAGGGGTTCGAACTCGGCTCCTTGTCCAAGGGTGTGCGATACATAAATCTCACACCATTATAAAATAATAAAAATTGAGGCCACTGGGATTCGATCCCAGTTCTTCTTGGCCGAATGAATGAAGTCACCTAGCACTCTAAATAATTAAAAATAAGGTGCTTCCCAAGGGACTCGAAAATGGGTCCCCTTGACCGAAACAGTAACACACATAAGTCTCACATATAATGAAATGAAATGCATCCACTAGGGATGGAACTTGGGTCCCTTGGCTGAATGTGTAAAATGAATAAGCCTTACGTGACATATACTTAGATTATCGTGAAACACTTAGTCATTTATGAGTAACCTGAAATGGGTAATAGCATGTGTTAATGGTAAGATCAATAAATGAACATTCATGTAATGAGGTGCGTAATTATGTTAAAATATGATGCTAATGAAAATGGTTACAACATGATAAAAGACTAATATTAAGGGTGAGACAAGTCTCAACCATGCCTAGTAAGATCATCTAAAGACTCACCTAGAAGTGTTGAATAGTACAAGATAAGTCTTCAATCACTTCTATATGTAATGTAAGGACATTCACACTTATCGTAAAGAAAGATAAAAATCATCTAGAGCTATAATACCATCTATCTAATAAGCAGCTTTGATGATGTGCTCGTTTGATGTCAATAGGAACTTTAAACTAAGCACCGATAGGCTAGCTATGAGTGGTTATGCCTTCTTTCAGGAACGACGTAGGTTCACATAAATCTCATGAGATGATACTGTCCACCAAGGTGGTATGGGTCTCCCTAAATCTCCTACTATTTGAACATTTTTGCCAACATAGGGAACTAGCCTTGTTCGTACCAATAAAGCTAGCATGTTTTGGTTTCACTTTGGCAAGTGACTCCACTGCTTTTCTATTTGGGCAAGACACTGGATTTCATGATGCTTACATGAGCTATGTTGGTTAAGTTTGGAAGTTCTTTAATGTATTAAGGACAATGAAATAAATGATACCGAAGGTGTTTGTGCAAGACAATCAATAGGAGTAACCACATTAAAGTAATGACATTAGGTCATTCTTGGTCATTGCACTTCATCATCCCAATGAGAGTCTTAAACTTCATCCCTAAGTGTACCTGGTGTTCACATCAACCTATGAATGAATGAAATGAATAATGTAAAGTTCAAATGAACGAATGAAGTAGGTTCTGTGTTTGCTAAAATGGACCCTAAGGTTGAGATCCCATATGTTAGGGCCCTCACTTGAGATGTCTTAATGCTACATCCATGATTTCAAGGTCTCATGGATATGAAATGCATACTATATGAAACATCAAATTTATCTTATGTGAACCTATGTGTGTATGATGTTTGCCATATTCATGGTATGACCTTCTTATTACGAAATAGTTAAAGTCAAGAGACATGACCTTCTAAGAAAACATGTTAATTAGGATGAGCCGTTCTTGTTAATGCATTACCATTATGTGTTGTTTCATGTAATATTTACTATAAGTGTGTACTAATTCCTTAAAATATTACTATTTTAGGTACAGGCTCAGCTGAACATTGAGGGTATCATTATAGTTGTTCGAACTCAATGTTTTCATCCGGACATGGTAGGTCCTCATGTATTCGAGGATTTCTGCCTTTATATTTCATGCTTAGTAGTAGGTTTGAACTAATGGGGTATGTTCCACTAGTATTTTTTTTCCTATTTTATTCATACACTCATAATGATGCCATTTTGGAAAGTATTACTTATGAAATAAGATTCCATTTCTTTCAAGTTACAATATCTTCTAATTAGATAGTTGATGTATGAGAAATGAACTTCCTTACAAATATGTGTTTATATGAAGTCTATATATATTTCAACTATAAACAAAAAATCTTAAATTTTTAGATAAAATTCACCGTATGAATATGATGAATGCAACAAGAGGCTTGTCTGCGACCTTTAAAGGTCAACGACACTGGTTGCGCTTCAGACTCCATGGTCTGGGTTGTGACACCTATTCCTTTTACTTTGATGTATTTTATACTTCAATTATGATTCGATTGGTATGGTCCACTTATAGAAGCGGTGTTATGTATTTTACTTGAAATTGAGATGGCCTTGTCAGCGTTAACTTATGCAATATGATGATAATATCCTTGTAGGAACTACTTGAAGTAATCTTACAATTTGTGTAGTGGATTGTGTAAAGTATCATTTTATCTACCCACATTCAAGTAATGTAAATGTCTTGATGTATATTAGGATATCATGTTAGACTATGACTATGTGCTTAGATGTTGATACATGATTGTTACTACTTGACTATATTTGTTGTGATGGTTATATTGATGATGACATAGTAACATGTACGATGACATAAAGATTTTAAGGGTCATCCTAAGTGCTTTAGGAATGATATGTTATATGTGATAATGTGAATGAATGTGGCGTCTTGTTTGGTAGACTTGTGTCCCTTTATATATGAAGGAATCTTATCATATTATGATATGTCTAGACTAGTTAGCCTTACCACCCTTAGCCATTTATAATGAAATAATATGTAGACGCTTAGATGATGTTAAGAAGGTCATGTACGTGGTAAAGGTTAGGTTATGAATGTTGATGTTGAGAGCCCTAATGGTATCCTTCATGTAAATGAATGGTGTACTTCAGTTTAATTGGCTGGAATGGAATCATATTAATCCTTAGGAAAGTCATAGTGATCTATCTTAGTCTGCATTGGAAGGTAGCCCTAGTGGACCTCTTTGGTAGGATGAATAAGATTGGGTTCTGAACTATATAAGTAAACCTCTTGATGTAATCGTTTAATTTCAATTACTCTATGAGAAGCAAGGGTAGAACCGAGTGATTATGTTATGGGAAGTTTCTCTACTTGAGAATGATACTAGAGTACAATGTACCTCTACTTGAGAATGAGACTAGAGTGCATAAAAGCCCTTCGTATTCCTTCACCATGTTCCTACGTAGGATGTGTTCTAGTTATACCCTTGGCAAGTAGAACACCCTCATTGAAGTAGGTTAGAACTCTGGATTCCATGTCTATTTATCATGGTCTATGTAGGTTACTACTTATTATCATCATGTGGGATACTTACTAGCATTAGAGAAGTTCTATGAAGTTTAAGTAGTGGTATCAGATGCTATCAAGACATTGCACAGTCGGCTGTGAATGTTTTAGTTAGAGTCCCTAAATCTTATCAAAGACCATTACTTCAATGTCCTTTATATGTGTGATGTCGATTCTTACTGAACTAAGACTTAATGTAAATGGAAATATACTTATCAGAGTAGTTTTATGGGTTACCTATGTAAGAATGGTTAAAAGGGGCAATATGAATGGTGACTTCGGATACTGCCGAATCTACGTCGTCTAAGATTGAACAGTCATTAAGAATGATCTAGTTAGAGGAACGGAATTGGTTGATTAGGTATGTGGACTATAAATCTTAGTTCACGAACTAGGAATCTTACAGGATTACTTTGATAGTCTTGAAGATGTAAATCATGCACGTTGTCTTCTTGATCTACTTAAGTATGTCTTTTGATAGCCTTTGATGAAAAAAAGTCATAATATCTATGTGTTTATACATTTGGTGAGTATGATTCTATCACGGGTAGTCTGAAGGATCTCTTGAGTGTCTGTATAAGGGATTGTATGGGTGGTCGCTTCAATACTCACTCAAGTGAGACTTAGAGTCACCTTTTGTAGGAGAGTTTTACATTTATGCTTTGATATCTTGAAATGTGTATGTGACTCATTATAAGTGTTCTTGATGGTCATTTAGGTATGCTTAGGGAGGTTGTGTGGGCACTCTCTCTTTGTGTGACTTAAGTGAATCTTAGGATAACTTTGAGTGGTATAATTACATGCTATAATGTGTCTTAATTGAAGGAAGGTAATTTCACGGTACAGTGAAGAGACTTCACTATAAAAGTTAATCGACTCACTGTAAAGTGATTCTTAAAATGTAATTTTTTGTTTAAATGTTTATTTATGTGTTTCTAAGATGATAATGTTGTTCTTATGATTATATTATGAAATTTTCAAGAAAAGATTAGCATTTACAATAATTGTCCTTTTTCATGGTTTTTATGCATAATGCCAGACATACTATATGTGGTTGTACTAAGTCCATGCTTTTATCTATATCTATAGTTCATGGTGAGGAGTTTTTGGAAAGTGAACACTTGGATTATATCATCATTAAAGAGAAGTTGAAGTATGTCCTCATTTGATTCGAGGGCATAGATGTCTTTTGATGCTTTCTTTTATAAGTATTGTAATACACTAAGTATTTCTATGTTTTCAAGTATGGTCCGTGCCCCAAGTATTCTTGTGTCTTAAGATGATGATATTGATGCTTATTATTTCTTGTTGCTTTATATGAAATAGTTTTTAAAGACTATGATATGTTTTGTGAAAAGTATTAATTCCGCACTACTTCACATTATGTTTATGCGATGAATGATATGTATGTGCTTGTACAAGACATGCGAGAGGTCAAGTACGGCGGTTGTAATCCGAGATTGCCCCTAACTTCTAGGGTATTGTTTAGGGATGTGAATAGCTTGGTATTAGATCATAGTTTTATGGAAGTAACATTAGGAATTGAAAAGTCTCATCAAGTCCTTCTAGTAAAGTCTTGACCATCGATGTGAGTCGCGACACATCTATGATTTAGAGGGTATAGGACGATAGAGTTACCCTTCTTTTCTACTCTAATGTTGTGCCGTAGAGTAAAACTTATGAGTACTTTTTTCTTATGGTTTTCCTTGTGTTTCTAAGATGATAAATACGATGAGGGTTGAGGAGAATGAGGTGCAAAAGGAGATTCTGCCTCAAGTTGAGGAAGTTGAGCAAGTTCCTCAAGGTGCTCAAGGTTATCTAGTCCCTATTATGGAAAGAGGTGACGATCCTCCATAAAAAAAAAAAAAAACAAGGGAAAACAAAAAAAAAAAAAAAAAAGAAGAAAAAACCCAGATCTCCCCCCCCCCCCCCCGTTTCTCCAACCCCCCCCCACACCCGACCCCGAACCCCCCCCCTCTACACACCCCCCAACCACGCCACCACATCACCAATTACAAAAACGCAAACATCCCCCCCCCACCGGCAAGCAACCAAGGAAGACCACACTCACCCAAGGAGACAAAAAAGTGAACTCCCACCCAACAGCCCTCCCCCCGCGCCCCCTCCCCAAAACCCCCCCACCCCCCCCCCCCGCCCACCCCCCCCCCCCCCCCCCAAAACCGTCCCCCCCCCCCCCCCTCCCCCCCCCCGTCCCCCCACCCCCCCCCCCCCCCCCCCCCCCCCTCCCGGCCCCCCCCCCCCCCCCTCCCCAACCCCCCCCCACCTTGGATTTCTTCATTGATCATATTAGAGGCTTTGCTTTGTTTAGCCCGATCCGTGACTACTCAAGTGTATTTTGAGTATGGTTCCTAGGGAGAATGTGGTGGAGAGCACTCTGACGTCTAGGTTGAGAAATTTTGTGAGAATGAATCCTCCTATTTTTCGTGGCTCTAAGCTGGGCTAGTATCCCCAAGATTTCATAGATGAGGTGTACAAGATAGTTCGTGCTATGGGAGTAACATCAAGGGAGAAAGTGGATTTGTATTCGTATCAATTGAAGCATGTGGCTCAAGTGCGATACACACATTGGAAAGGCAATAGGCCGTAGGAGTAGGTTCCTATTGAGTGGGAAGAATTTAAAGAAGTTTTTCTTGGTATGTACTTTCCCCATGAGATGAGGGAAGTTAAGGTAGAGGAGTTTATCAATCTCAAGCAAGGATATATGAATGTTAAGGTATACTCTTCTAATTTCTCTAATTTTTCCAAATATGCTCCCTCTATTTTGTCAAATTCAAGGGATGAAATGAGTTTCTTTGTGATCGGGGTTGCCGACTTAGTATGGGAATAATGTCGTACGGTGATGTTACATGATGATATGACCGTATCTAGACTCATGGTGTATGTAAAATCAATTGAAGAGTCTACTCTAAAGAGGATCCATTGAAACATCAAAAGGGGTGGTTTTAGTGACCAAGAGCAAACTAGGTTAAACAAAAGGGGAAAAACTCAAGAATAATCTAGGGGTGCTTAGGTGAAATTTGAGAAAGGAAGTGGTTCTCATAATGAAAAGCCTACATGTGTCACTTGTGGAAAGAGGCACTATAAAAAGTGTCTAACCAGTAGTGGTGGTTTCTATGGTTGTGGTAAGGATTATTATAAGGCGAGAGGTTATCCTATTATCGTGGAAAGAGGAAGATAGATTAAGCAAGTTGCTACTAGTGATCCAATGGATGATGTTCCAATTATTAGGCACTTCTATGTACTCCAGTCAAGAGGATCAAAGACGAATTAGAATGATGATGATGAGGTTAAGTCCTTGCATTTTCTTTTTAGAGATATGAGTTCCTTCTATGTGGGGGAGTATGGTTAGTAGATGGGATAGAAATTCCTAGAATGCACGTAGTATGTGCATGGTGTTTAGGTTTTCTGTTGAAATTTAATTTCATTAACTTCTGTCATTGTGTATTTTATGAAGTTTTGACAATCTATTCAGATGTGAAGACTTTGATTATAGCATCGTTCAAGAGAAGTTGAAGTATGTCCTCACTTCACTCGAGGGAATAGATGTTTTTTATGATTTCTTTTAGAAGTATTGTAACAGACTAAGTGTTCCTATATTTTCAACTATGGTCCGTGTCACAAGTATTGTTGTGTCTTAGGATGATGAGATTGAGACTTAGTATATCCTCTTGCTTTATATGAATGATTTTTTAAATACTATGATATGTTTTGCGAAAAGTTTTAATTCTTCAGTACTTTTCACTTTGTTTATTCAATGAATGATATGTAACGGCTTGTAAAATATCTCCAAGAGGTCAAGTACGCCGGTTGAAATCTGAGATCGCTCGTAACCTCTAAGGTGCAATTTTTGGATGTGACAATGTCTTCAACCTCTATTTATGGAGTTGAAGAAATCGGTACTTGGTAAGCTCAATAAGTCATTCTACTTAGGGGGAATAGTGGTACCAAGGGAGGTTAGGTGTATCGAATGTGGAGGATTTGAGAAATCGAATTCTAGAAGAAGCCCATGATTCCTGTTATTCTATACCTTCGGGTGCCACCAAAATGTATCATGACCTTAGGGAGGTCTATTGATGGGATGGTTTAAAAAGGGACATAGTAAAGTTTATTACTAAGATTCCAAAATGTCAACAAGTTAATGTCGATAATATAAAATCGGGCGGTTTAACCCAAACAATAGATGTTACTACTTGGAAGTGGGAAGACATAAATATGGACTTTGTTGTTGGGTTGCCTCAAATCTTTAGGAAAAATGATTCCATATGGATTATCGATGATAGGTTTACAAAATATGCCCACTTTATTCTTGTTAAGTCTACATATACTATCGAAGATTATGCAAGAATCACATTAATGAGACTGTGATCTTTCATGTGATTCCTTTTTCCATCATTTCTGATAGAGTTGCCTAATTAATTACTCATTTTCTGAAAACTTTTCAAAAGGTTATAGGTACTCAATTGAAACTTAGAACTTCTTTACATTCGCAGACAGACGGTCAATAAGAACGTACCATTCAAACCCTATAATATATGTTAAGAGCCTGTGATATTTACTTCAAAGGAAGTTGAGATGATTCCCTACCATTGATTAAGTACTCCTACAACGATAGGTCTCCACTTGGATGGTTTTAGGTTGGTGAGTCCTGACTTCTTGGTCCCGAGATTATAAGTAGACATAATGAATGGTTTGGGTCATAATGAGATAATAGATAGAACTACTCGCATATAGTCGCAAACAGTCTCAATGCCGCACTAGCAGAAGAGATCTTGAGTTGTTAAATAGGTGGTTCACATTTAATTTGAAGGTTTCACCTAATGAACAGGGTGTGATTTGGTAAAAAAGGAAATTAAATTTCCTGATATGTTAGTCCTTATGAAGTTTTAACACTGGGTCAAAAGGTTGCCTATGTACCTAAAATACCTACAAGATAGCTTTAGTTCATCAGTTTTCATCATGTTCTATGCTCAAGAAATGCACGTTAACTTGTATCCTAGTCTGCTACAAGGTTTGTGGGGTGGATATAACCCTCCTATTGAGAAGGTCCGATTGAAGATCCTAGATCGCAAAAGTCAAGAGGTTAGAACAAAGTGGTTACCTTCTGTCCGTAACACGTCCTATGGGCCATCTTGTTGAGGTTGGAACATGAGTGGTCCGAAGCCGACATGAAGTCCTCGCTAACCCTCATCTTTTTTTACTTACTTTCTCAGTAATAGATAGAGTTCCTCTCAATAAATAAAATAATGAATAATATGAAATTGACTTATTTTCTAAATTTGTGCATGTTTTGGTAAAATTTTTACCAACTTGAGTTTTAAAAAAATGCCTTTATACTGTATTCTTGCACTTATATGAAATGTGTATGCATGTTGTCTTCTTGAAATTTTTCTGTTTTGTTGTTTTCTTTAGAAGAATGATAGCACTGTATCTATTTTAAGTTTTTAAAGTTCATGTTTTGTTGATAAGGTAATTTCTCATTATGTATTATGAAATGTTGAGCTCTTATATGTTGTTCATCATGAATTGGGTTACTATGTGTAATGTTGTGGTATTTGTTGGAACGAGTTGTGAAGTACTCCTATGAATTGTGGACTCTTTGTTATATTTTTTGTTTTTTTTCCTACTAGTCCTTGCAGTCTAAGCCTTTCCCTTACACAAGATTTTTAGTGGTCATTTCGAACTAATCTCCTAAGCACCAAGGAGGGAAATTGTACACTCTGACAGTCTATATCCTACTCTAGATCTTTGGGGGGGGTAACCCTAGAAAATCCAACACTCATTAGAAAGCCTAACATCGCTTTCATAAAGTCTAAACATTATTTCTAAGTCCTTTTTTCAATATAGGTCATTTAGAAGGTTTAAGAGCCAAATGTACAAACATGTTATGGAAGTTGGTTCAAAGAGTTGTTAGCCTTTTTACTAACTTTTAGAAGTCGAAAATGTACATAAATGAGTGTAAAGGTAGATAATGGGTGTTTGGAGTTATTTCATGATTGAAATGTTGGGTAATGACTCCTATAAGAACACCAAAGGGACCCTCGAGAGAGAACGCCTTCCTCTGCATTTGATGCATAGTTACACTTTGCTGTGTTTATCGCCGGCGAAACCCATATGTCCATAGAGGGCTGATGGGGCATCGAAAGGCCATTTTCTTCCCCTCCTTTAGAAAGATTGTGAAGTCCCCGTGTTTACCTGATATTTATTAAACTTGATTAAAGTGGACGATGGGGCTTTTTAGATCAATTGCTTGACAGAGTCGTAGAGGCGCACCGGCATCCCATACATAAGAACATTGGAGGATAACCTCGCCTTACAAGTCTTTAAATAGAGAAGATGGAATGCGGATGGAGGGGGGTAATCCATAGACCCACGTGGGACCGTCAACGGTTGTGTCGGTAGGGAGTCGAATTTCACGATGGATTTTAATGATTCATTTAAGATTAAGTAAATGGTTTTTAGGGGTTAGTTAGGATTTACGGGAACTAATGTAGTTATTAAAGTTCCCTCGATAAATACCCGTAACCCTTCATTGACAAAAAGACACTATAAAAATAAGTCGCTTTTCCGCTTCCTCTTTTTGTCTTTAACATAACCCACCACTGAAGGATGAGAACTAGGGTTTGAGGGCTGAAAAAGGTTGTATCTTCCATAACATGCTCGAGATACATTGGTATGGGTTCCTTTTTGACTTTTGAGATCCTTATCCTCCATGGGTTTTCTCAACATGGATTTAAAAATTAAATTTTCTTATGGTTTTCATTCAATTACGATTTAGTTAATGGCTTGAGTTGTTCGTGAATTCATAAGGAATATATGAGTATTTTACATGTAATTAAACTCTTTATGATTATTGTTGTGTTTTGGTAAATTGCAGGACAACACCCCTCTCTCTCTCCTACCCCTTGTATTTATTTTGACTTATATTGTATGTTGATCATTGGATTAAAGGGTAAAAAGTTGAGTCTTACTACATTATATCATTGGCGCTATTATGGTTGACTTCATAGATTATAGTCCTATCATTCGTTATTTTGAAATGTAATTTAGAGTTTATGAATTTAATTGTAAAGTTTCCTATGTTTCGCTTGGCTCAGTTATGGTCTAAGATGAATTGTGTTTATAGAGAAATACATTTGCTTTTTTATTCCTAATGATTATAATTTGTTATGATATATCCCCATGTTGGGGGGTTGATTATGGGTTGGTATGGTACGGACCCTTTGATGCTTAACTATGAGGAAGAGTTATGAAGTCCCTTAGAGTCTCTTACCTTTATATCCCAATTGTGATTAATTTGTTGTTAAGCTTAAATTGGGATTTTGTTGTTTACATTTGCGTATTTCTTAAATAGTTAGCTTATAGGGTGGTATGGATGTTTATATTTGAATGTTCATGACTATGTTTTTTAGTTTCTTAAGGTGTCTGCGCTATAAGATTGTAAAAAATAACTATCAATGTTTTTGCCCCCCTTTTTAATATGTTATGAATCGCTAATTTTTTTAACAGTCAATTTACGGATTTGATGAAAGATTTACACCTAATTACAATTCCGTATTTCATCTATTTGAATGATATGATTATAGACGAGGGGGTTATATCCTATGACCTAAATTAAGTTATGATTTCAACAAAACTTAAAGGCATTTCATAAAGTGGCCTAGCTACATTGAGTGGCTGGTATGTGGAGGCGGGTTACATCTTCCTGATATAAGGAAGGTAGGGTTCGCTACGGTCCTTATGGGGTGGATAGCCTCATCACCCAAGGTAGGGTGTAGAGTTGATATTCCCATGATTTATCCCCCAATATCCATTCCACCATAGGATACTATCTAGTGGATTAACCTAGATAGCTACGTTTTTTGTTAGGTTCTACCTTGGCCGATAGACCTCTTTCCATCAGTGTAAGGTTTCATGACACCGGATTCCACATAAGCTTAGGTAGTCTATGTTTTTTAAGAAAAGAGTTACTTAAACTAAAATGAATGAATAGAGTATAGACTAATTGAAGTGACTTGAGTGGTTTAACTTTAGCTTAGGTAGGGATATGGGACTCTACCTAGGAATTGTACTAGTTTGCCTAGATAGAGGCTTTGAGAAGTTAATATTATGTCTATAAATAACGATATGAAAGTAAATGACTTGTATATGTCCGAATAAGAATGGCCTAGAATAATGAAAATTTTGTTAATCATGTTAGACAAAGAATAAATAGGAGTTGAAGACTTGCGATGTAGGTAAATATTGCTAATTATAAGTTTTTGGTGGGTTACTTTATTAGTAGGGTTCTGGGGCTTTACTTGGTCATTCGTTTTGCAATTGTCCCTTCTCAAGGATTATAGTTGGTTGGGTTGCTTTGCTATTTTTGTGGTTACTCTTATATTCATGTTTGTATATTATTTACGTGGTGATAGAGTTTGGAAGATATTATGATTTAATTAGGGATGAACGTGCATAATGTTAATAATTAATTCGTTTTAGTATTTTCAACTAGATTGACTTACCAAAACAGGTTTCATTAAATGTGCCTTTATGCATACCTTGTTGTATTTTGTGCATATATTGTCATACTTAGTACAGTGGCGTAACTAACCCTATTTTCCCCTTTTTCCCAATACTTTTTAGGTTCCGGCGGTCCGGGAAGTTTTTGATTTGAGGTTATGAAGGAAGGACTTGGTCATCTATCATCCAAGTTATAGGTCCTATTTTTCGCCAAGAGGAGTCCCAAATTTTTCTTTTTCAAGTTACTCAGCTTTTACAAAATTGGTATTGACTCTATTCCATTTCGAGACAAACGTTATAAAATACTATATGCGGCAGTACCTTTTATTGTGTCGGGCTATGTCAATGTTATGTCTCGTTAAGATGTTTATGATATTAGACGGGTTTATGACTCTAGTTATTTACTATAGCAAGTGTGTGAGTTTGAAAGTAGAACTTAGTATATCTTCTTTACGAACGACCTATATAACTCGATATTTTTATGATTAGTTATGTAGGCAAAGTGTTATCTAAACCCCCGATAAAAAGTATTGAACAGTTTAGAAATTCCTTCCGTACTTTTTTAAGTCGATGGATATATGAATAAGATAGAGCTTGTCTTAGTCCTCACAGAGACGCTGACGCCGGTTACTCTACGGGATAACTAGGATGTGACAACCATAGTTATAGACTTGAGGTTAAATATCCTGATGTTGACGTCTCTCTCCACCCTTTCTACGTGATTTTTATTCATAATTGTTACCAGTGTGCCATAACTTTATGGAAATAGGCAACCTATATGTATGCTTAGAATCACTTCTTTTTTGTTCTGGAAATCTTATATCATTTCAATAGAGAGTAACTTATGATTGCTTGTTTCAATCTAGTAAGATTGTTGCTCTTATAGGAGCCTGAACACTCAAAGAAATGTGACCTAAGACTTGGGAGGTAGTTGCTATGTTTGAATCCTTCCCCCATTGATGAGCACGTCCCTCCCACTAGAGTAAATGGATACATTGACAAGCCCTGGCTACACACCCTCCCCCTAATGACGGAGTGGTGATGAAAGGTTATTCTTACCAAATGTCCCCAAGCATTGAACACCCAAGGGCAACAAGTCGTAATGGTTTAAGATGAAGCTATGATTGCCCCAAGTCCAATCGAGATATTTCACCTCGGGTCAAGAGCCACTACGACTTCTCTTACTTAGGGGTTTTCACATGGATATCCTCTTATCTTGCTATTGGTGGTCGCAGGTTGTGAGACCATCAAGAGTTCAATGACGAGGTCTATATATTCTATGTGCTATAAGGTTGTTTTTCCAATGAAAATGTCGAGTTTGACTCATACCAACTCAAGGATATGGCAAAAATTCAGCATGTACAATGGAGAGATAATAGGTCTCTTCAAGATGGCCGGCGACTTGGTAGATCTTCAAGAGTTGTTTCCTTGATCGGTTCTTCCCTAGAGTGATGAGAGAATCTAAGGTTGTGAAATTCATCAATTTCCTCCAAGGAGGTATGAGTGTTCATGATTAATCTTTGAAGTTCATAAAAGTGGCTAAATATGCTCCTTCGTTAGTCTCCGATCCTATAGACAAGATGAGTCAATTTGTGACAGGTGTATCAAATAACTTACAAGAACAGTTTCCTTTGGCGATGTAACACGACATAATGAATATTGGACGTCTTATGGTGCATGCTAAAATGATTGAGGAGGCTAGAGCAAAAAGGAAGAATAGGGATTAAAAAAGGACAAAGTCTTTGGTTGTGCAAATATTGGTCACAATGTGCGAGATTGTCCTAATGACAAGGGGCAATATAAGGGTGGACAACCAAGTGGTTTTACTGATTCTCCCAAAAAGAACCGCTTCTATGCTCTTCGTCGAGAATATGATAATAGCGTCTCTCCCGATGTGGGTGACCGTATAATTGTTGTACGAATCTTTTTCTATTGATGTGTATGTTTTTCTATTTCCGTGTGCTACTTAGTATTTTGTTTGTACTCCTTAGTATATAACAAGTGTTCTACTTATACCCCCAATATTTTGCATGAAACCTTTTGGGGGTATCCACTCCAGTGGATGATCATTGTAGGCAAAAGAGTCATCAAATTATCCTTCCTTTGTTGTATTGCCGTCAATAGATCTTCTTCTATACATCTAGTTGAACTAGATATGGTTGAATTTGATGTCATTTTGGTTATGGATTGGTTGCATGCTAGTTTCGCTTGTATTAATTGTAGGATTAGAGTTGTGAGGTTTAGTTTACCAAATGCACCCATTATTGAGTGGAAGGGTGGGAATCCTGTTCATGGAGGTCGCTTCAGATCTTGTTTAAAAGCATGCAAAATGATGTTAAAGGGATGACTTTCTCACATTGTAACAATCAAAGAATTGGATTCAGAAATTCCTCCTATAGATCAGTCCCCGTGGTGATTGAATTTCCGAAAGTCTTTCCTGATGACCTTCCCTGTATTCCTGCCAAACGGGAAATTGATTTTGGTATCGATTTGCTACCAGAGACGAAATCTATATCTATTCCTCCTTATGTAATGGCTCCGGCCGAATTGAATGAGTTGAAGTCAAAACTAAAGAATTTGCTAGAAAAGAGTTTTATAAGGCCTAAATTTCTCCATGGGGTACTCCAGTCTTGTTTGTGAAGAAGAAATATTGGTGCTCGAGTGATTGTATTTATTACCACAACGTTAACAAGGTCATTATGAAGTAAGATCCTCTTTTCGTTCCGGATTGATGATTATTTGAACAACCTCCAAGAGGGAGCTATTGCCGAATTGATGTAGGTCAGGGTATCACCAGCCTAAGTTTTAAAGAAGGAAGATACTCGATGACAAATTTTGAACTCGGTCATGGACACTATGAGTTTGTGGTTATGTCATTTTGCTCCCCAGTGCTCCAACGGCGTTTATGTACCAATGAATAGTGTGTTTCAAACTATCTTGGATTCATTAGTTATGTGTTTAGTTGATGATATCTTATCTTGGTGTAGTTAAAGAATGAGGTTGATCACCATGGGGTCATTTAAGATAGCAGTCGCAAATCCTAAAGATCCTCATCGTTTCTCAAATATTAGCAAAATGTGAGTTTTGGTTTAGGTCGGTGTCTCGTTTCTCTTTGACATATCATCTCTGAGAGGTAGTGGGGAAACCAAAAAAAAGATATGGTGCTTCTAAGTGGCCCTAGACTTTGAAAAATTCCGATACACCTTCGACTTTCTTACTCCGCTTGTATTATCGAAGGTTTGTGGAGGGATTTTCATCCATAGCATCTTCCTTTGGACTCACATGACCTGTGAAGTGTAAATATTTAGTGGTCGGAGGTTTTTTTAATAATTTTCAATTATTGAAAGATAGTCTTATCCTCTTTAAGTGTTGGTGCTGTTTAATCAGAAGGGTTATATGGGGGTTTTTGTGTATGGTGATGTCATTTGCAATATGTTTGGGATGTGTGCTTATGTGGAATAGAAGGGATTGCTTATGCTCTGACAACTATGGTAATGAGATAAGAATCACCCGCTCTAATGCCCTGAACTTAGGCCGTGTTGGTGTTTGCATAAAAGAATTTAGAACATTATCGTTGGGGTACATAATGGATATTTTAACCGATCATAAGATCTCTTAAATGTTTTACCCTTTATTCCCTTAACTTGTGCAAAGGATTTAAATCTTCGACAGAGAAGGTGGATCGAATTGTTGGAAAGATTACTGTATATGATGTCCTTTTCACCCCGAACAAGACTATGTATTTGCAGATGCCCTAAAGTCTGAATAATATGGTAGTGTATCCCATCTTTGAATGAAGCAAAAATGGACCTAGAGTCGGGGAAGTGCTAGGTTGCATGGCTATTAGGGTTGCAGGTCGGACGTACTCCGAATGTGGTTGATCGTTCATCATTACTCTGAGTCATTGTTAGTGGTCGAGGTGAACTCCAAACAATACCTTGACTTAGCCTTGATGGAGTTGAAAGAATTAGTTCTTGGAAAGATGACTGAATCATTCTCCCGGGGGGGATGTTGTGTTAAGGGAGATTATGTGTTCGAGATGTTGATAGGTTGAGGGATCAAATCCTTGAAAAAGCCCATGCATCTTACTACCCCATTAATCTGGGTTCGACTAAAGGCTACCATGATCTTCGGGAGATTTATTGGTGGGAAGGCTTGAAGAAGAACATAGCAGAATTTGTTCCTAAGTGTCGAAATTGCAAACAAGTGAATGAGAAACATCAAAAGCTGGGTGGCCTACTATAAGAGATCAAAATTCCTACTTGGAAGTGTGAAGACATTAATATGGACTTTGTAGTAGGGTTCCCTCGGACTCAAAAGTCATATGATTTTGTATGGGTAATTGTGAATAGATTGACTAAGTCCTCTTATTTTATTTTCTACAAGTCCACATATTCAGCGGATGATTTTGCAAAGATCTTCATAGATGAGATTATGTTTCACCATGGTTTTCCATTTACCATCATTTCAGATCGAGGTGGACAATTCACATCTCGATTTTTGAGGTCATTCCAAGAAGGTTTGATCACTAGGGTGAAATTTAGTGCTGCTTTTCATCCTCAAATGGATGGTCAAGAAGAACGCACTATTCAAACCCTTGAGGATTTGCTTACGGCTTGCGTTATTGTAGTTAAAGAGTTTGGGATACACTTTCCTCCGGAATGCTTACTTTTAGTGGTGTCAGGGCTAATGCTATGTTATTGTCCTCGTTTTAGATGGTGTTATGAGTGAGAAGATCTTATGACTCTATTCGTTTCTATACAAGTGGGTGAGCTACAAGTATATTCGTTATATTTTAGACTAAAGCGTTAATGTATATCGATGTTTATGATGATGTTGTAATGGTAAAGGTCTATGTAAACCTCCTATTAGAAGTGTTGAAAAGTTTAAATTCCTTCCTACTCTAATTATGAATTCAATGATGTAAGACCTGGAGGTTTTCTTAGTCCCAAATATGCTCACGCCGCCGATTATTGTTTAGGGGTAAATCCGGATATGACAACTTTATTCTGACTGAGGTTGATATCCTTGATGTTTACGTCTCGTCTAAACCACGTTCTATGTAGAGCTTTTGTATTCATATTGTTGAAGCTGTGCCCACACGTATGAATTAGGGAACCTATATGAGGCTTAGGAATCCCACTTTTTCTCTTGGAAATCTCATATCTGGGCCAATAGAGTATACTTATCATATTGGTTTTTGCATCTAATAATATGTGTGGTTAAAAAAGCATTGAACACTTTCCAAGGATGCGTTGGATAGACGTGAGAGTAAGTTGCTAGTGTGGGAGGTGCTCCCCATGATGAGCAAGTCCCTCCACTAGAGGAAAATGGTAACGTTGATCAAGCCCCGGGTAACCCTCCACCTATGATGGAGGCGGGGATGAGGTCTATTCTTTCTCAAATGTTGTAAGCCGTGACTATTCAAGAAAAAGACATAATGGTTCAAGCTCAGCGTATGCCAAGCCAATCAAGAGGTTGTTGCACCTTAGGTTCATGAGCAAACATGGCTTCTCTCAACTTATGGATTAAATGGATTAGTCCTCCTACTTCCATGGGTCTATGTTTTTATATAAAGACGCGTTCAAAGAGTTCGATTGATGAGGATGTAATATACCTATGTGAATGCGTTATCTTCCAAGGGAAGGCCTGAGTGGGACTTATTACCAACTCAGGATGTGGCACAGCCTTGACATGGATATGGAGATACATAGCCCTCAAGGGGGGCGGTGACTTGGGAGATCTTCAAGAAGGCTTCCCTTGATTTGTTATTCCATAGAGATATGAGAGAAGCTAAGATTGTGAAGCTAACAAATTTCCACCAAGGAGATATGAGTGTCCATGATTACTCTTTGATGTTCATTCAAGTGGCTAAATATGCTCCTTCCTTGGTCTCTGATCCTAGAGAAAAGATTAGCCAATTTGTGACGAGTATATCAGATGATTTACAAGAAGTGTGTCATTTAGGGATGTTACACGACTACATGAATATTGGTCATCTTATGGTTGCTGCTAAAAGATTCGAGGTGCAGAACAAAAGGAAACTATAGGATTCAAGAAGGAACAATGTCTTTGAGGGTGGACTTACTAAAGATGGCTTTGGATCAATACAAACCTAGGTTCAATATAGGGTTTCTCAAATCATATTCAATCCAATCTCCCAAGGCTAGGATAAGGAGAGGGCCCTATGACAAGAAGTTCAAAAAGGAAGAGTGGAAATTATTCTAATGAAACCACCTTGCAAGGACTGTGGAATAGAAGCCTTTTGTTGTGTTCTTGCCTTTAGGGTCGGACAAATTCATTGGTTTTGACAAGAATTGTCACAAAGTGCGATCATTGTCCGTAATGTCCATAGGGGCACAGAGAAGGGTAGACAGCCAGTGGTTTTCTAGTGATGCCCGAAAAATAACTGCGTTCTATGCTCTTCGTACTAGAGATTACAAGAGGGCTCCCTATGTTTGTTACCTTGCTTATATGTTTACGAATCTTTGGTATTGATATGTAATGTTTTTCTTGATCCGTGTGCTACTTCTTTTTTACTGCCCTTATTAGCTAAAATGTTTGATACTTTACCGATATCTTTGCCATGAACCCTTTCGTGGTATCTACTCCAGTGGATGAGTCAATGGTAGGAAAAGAGATGTCTATATCACAATTCGACTCCATTTCAGGCCACATAGAGCTTCTTATATAGATCTAGTTGAACTAGATATGCTTGATTTTGATGTCATTTTGGGTATGGATTGGTTGCATGCTAGTTTCGCTTCAATTAATTGTAGGACTAGAGTTGTGTGGCTTAGTTTCCCTAATTAACCCATTATTGAGTGGATGGGTCGGAATCCTGTTCCTAGAGGTGGCTTCACATCTTGTTTAAAAGCATGGTAAATGATCTAAAAGGAATGTCTTTTACACATGTACAGTCAATGAATAGATTCAGAATTCCTTCCTATTGAGTTTTGTCCCCGGGGAGTGATTCCGTAGTCTTTCCTAATAACCTCCTGGTATTTGGTTGTGCATGTATTGAGTTGGGACAGCTAGAGATCCGCGTGGAGTGGCCTTAGTAAATGGGGAGTATTGCTGGCAGTGAGCGTGTTGCCGATTTTCTTTGGGGGGCGTAAAGGGGTATACTTCGGTAGAGCATGTGTCGTTTGTGTTTGATTCTAAATTCCTTCCTGACAGGAAATTTGGATTTTTGTATCGTTTGGCTATCGGGAGAATTGACCTATATTCTATTTCCCTTATTGAATGTCTTCGGACAAATTGAGGAGTTGAAGACCAACTTAAGGATTTTCTTAGAAAACACTTTATACGGCCTAACATTTCTCCATGTGGTGCTATGGTCCTTGTTCGGAATAAAAAGATGGGTCCTTTTAAATGTGGTATCATTGATACCATCTACATAAAAGGTCAATACAAAGAAATAAGTATCTCTTCACAACTGCAGTGATGTTTATTTACTAACCTCTGAGGAATGCGAGCTATTTCTCCAAATTCGATTAGAGGCCGGGGTATCACACTAAGGATAAGCTGAAGATATCTCAATGAGGACCTTTCGGACTGGGTATGGACAGTATGAGTTTGTGGTTATGTCTTTGCGCCTCACCATCTCCTGCGTCTTTATGGATCTAATAATGGATTTTTGAAAACTATTCTTGATTCTTTAGTTATTATTTTTCATTGATGATATCTTTTGTTATTTGAGAATGAGGTTTTTTTTTTTTTTTTTTTTTTGAGCACAGGGTCATTAAGGATGTGGCATTGCCAAGCCCTTAAAGATCGTGACAATTGTTTCGCCAATATAGCAAATTTGAGCTTGGGTTGAGGTGTTGTCGTTTTCTTAGGCATACATCTTTTAGTGAGGGATTAATGGGTAGACCCAAGGAAAACATTCTCTGTGAGTAATGTCATAGACATTTGACTCTTACACATATTAGAAGTTTCTTGGGTCTAGCTTGCTATTATCGAAGGTTTGTGGAGGGATTTTCATCCATAAAATTTCCTTTGACCACAATGACTAAGAAATGTTAAAATTTTTAGTGATCAGAGGCTTGTGAGAAGAGTTTTCAATTATTGAAAGTTAGGCTAACTCTGCTCCAGTGTTGACTTTACTATAAGGTTCTAAGGGGTTTATTGTGTGTTGTGATGCATCCCGTATACGTTTGGATGTGTGCTTATGCAGAATGGGAAGGTGATTGCCTATGCTCTAAGACTACTAAAGGTACATGAGAAGAAATACCCCACTCATGAATTTGGATTAGCGGCCGTGGTATTTTTCCTTTGAAACTTAGGAGCATATGTGTATGGGCTTCATTTGAATGTTTTTTAACTCATCGATAAATGTCACCAATATTGTTTTACCTACCACCCCCCAAAATGATGTTAAATCCCTCCGACAAAGATAGGGGTGGCTCAAATTGTTGGAAGATTATATATGGTGTTCTTTATCACCCGCAGGCTAATGTAGTTGAGATGCTCTAGTCTGATGACTATGGGTAGTTATCCCATTCTTTGATGAGCCAAAAAGGGCCTAGAAATGGGAAGTGCATAGGTTTTGAATAGGTTTGTGGTTTGAGGTTTGAGAGGTGGCTGCCGAATGTGGGCTGGTCTTAGTTCATCCTAACTCTGAGTCATTATTAGTGGTCGAGGTGAAGTCCAAAAAACACCTTTAATTATCCTTGATGGAGTCGAAAGAATCAGTTCTTGGCAAGATGAATGGATCATTCTCCCCGGGGGCGATTGTGTATTAAGGTGTTAAGGGAGATTATGTGCTCCTGCAGTTGATAGGTTGAGGGATCGGATCGTTGAAGAAACCCATGTATCCCACTACTCCATTCATCCGAGTTCGACTAATATCAACCATGATCTTCGAGAGGTATATTAGTGGGAAGGCTTGAAGACAAACTTAACGGAATTTGTTGCTAAGTGTCAAAATTGCCAAAAGTTGAAGGCGGAACATCAAAAGTTGGGTGGAGTTTGTTGCTAAGTGTTAAAATTGCCAACAGTTGAAGGCGGGAACTCAAAAGTTTAAGGTGGCCTACTACAAGAGATCCAATTCTATTTGGAAGTGGGAAACTTAATATTGTACTGTTTGTAGTAGGGTTGCCTCGGACGTCAAAAGTCTAAATATGACTTTCTTTGGGTGGATTGTGTCAATAGATTGACTCTTCCTCTTATTCTTATTTCTCACAAGTCCCACAAATTTCAGCGTAATGATTTTGCAAAGATCGTCATAGATGAGATTATGTGTCCCATGGTATTCCGTTTGCCATCATTTAGATCGAGGTGTGAGAACCATGCCCTCTTCGATTTTGGAGGTCATATCCAGAGAAGGTTTGGTCACTAGGTAAATTGAGTGCTATTTCATCCTCAAATGATGCAAGAAGAACACACTATTTAACACCCTTGAGGATTTGCCTTACTCGTTGCGTTATTGATTTCTTAAAGGAGTTTGGGATAAAGCTACTTGTCGTCGGTGACTTTGCTTATAACACAGCTTCCTACATCCTTCTCCCATGGCTCCCTATGAAGAGTGTAATGTAGGAGTTTAGGTCTCCTATAGGGTTGTTGAATTGGTGAGCCCTCAATTCTTTGTACCTCCTGCGTTGAATTTATAAGACTTTTGAAGCGGTCATATCATAGGGACAAGGTTCAATGGCCTAGGAGGCAAAAGTATTATGCCGAATATAGGAGAAGGATGTGGAGTTTGAATAATGAGATAGTGCGTGCCATTTAAAAATTTTCACATCACACCAATGAAAGGGGTGGTTGGTTTGGAAGGAAAGGGGAATTGAGTCCTCTTATGTGCGTCTTTGTGTAATCTGCAAATGGTGGTAGTTGGCCTATCGAATTTGAAATTTCCTAATAAATTGGCTTCGGTTGAACCTATTTTCCATGTTTCTATGTTTATAAAGTTTATCGGTAATCTTGAGTCCATTATTCCTATTGATGGTCTTGGTTTCAAGGATAACATCTCATATGAGGAAGTCCTGGTCAATTTTTTCATAGGAAAGTCATGAAGTTGAGGAATAAAGAGGTGATTTCTGTGAAAGTGTTATGGAAAAATTATCAGTTGAGGGTGCTACATGGGAGGCCGAGGCCGATATGAAATCTCGTTATCATCATCTTTTTGAGAATTAAGGTTAACCATTCTTTTTAATCATATAATCATGACAAAGATTTGTGTTTCCTGATTTTTGGGTAAAATGTTGAAAAAATTACATTTTTATTTTTTTAGGACCTCACCGTGAGTCTTACAGTGAAGTCTCTGTAATATTTGTATTAAAAATTTGAAATTTTACGTTTTGCTTACTTTAGGTTATGTTGTGCATTTTGTTATGGTGAGTCTTGATGAAATGATACGTAACATGCTGTTAAGTAAGACTTTGTGATTATTGACTTATATGATGTATCTTGAGCTCATAAATGTGGTGAGAAGGAAATGCCTTATGATAAAGTGTTTTGCTACTTATGTGTGGTAATATGACTTTTGATATTTGTTTTGTTTAGCTGACATAATTTATGATAAATTGATATTGTTGATAGGACGAACTGCTCGTCTTGGGTCTATTCTTTCCTTCAAAAGAGTTTTAGTTTCATTCGGGGACAAATGTTCCGAAGGGGGGATAATGTAACACCTTGAAAATCCAAGACTTTTGAAAATCCTCACATAGGTATCATAAATTCTAAAAATTGTTTCTAAGTCCATTTTTTAATATAGGTCATTTAGAAGGTTTAAGAACGAAATGTCCAAAGACGTACGGGAAGTTGGTTCAAAGAGGTGTTTGTGTGCCTTAGCCTTTTACTAATTCTTTGAAGACAGAAATGTACACAAATGAGTGGAAAGGTAGCTAATGGATGCTTGGAGAGGCATCATGATTGAAACGTATGGGTACGACTCCCCAAGGACCAATCGAGGGCCCTTAAGGAGAACCCTTGTTGTTTGATACAGCACTGACTGGAAGTGTGGATCGACTAGGAACATGACGGTCAGTTAAGGGCCCGCTGGGGCGTCACGTTCATCATCGTCATCCTTCATAAATATTGTTAAGAAAAGAGCGTTGGTTTACCTACGCTCATACTTTTACACATCGACGAAAAGGAAGATGAGGCATTATTGGCTCGACGGGGACTCGAGGCCACCATTATCCCATACGTAAAAAAATTGGAGGAAGGGCTCGCCTACAAAGTCTCTAATAGACACAACGGAAGTGCCGACGGAGGGGGGGAGGTATCTGTTGACCCACAGACGGACCGTTGACGGAGTCACGTCGGTGAGGGGTTGAATTTCACTGATGGATTTTAATGATTTAATTTAAATTTAGTAAATGGTTTAGGGGTTAGGTTTATGATTTTAAGGGTACTACATTACGTTTATTAGTCCCTTTATAAAATTTAAACCCCCTTACCCCTTAACAAAAAGCAACTATCAAAATAACTCTCTTCATTTCTCTTCTTTTTCTCCTCTCTACTGAAACCACCATTGAAGGCTAGCAAAACTATGTTTGGGGGCGAAATATGGTGGGTATTCATCAAATTTTTGATAGACAATAAGGTATGGGTCCTATCACCTTTGAGATCATTTCCTCAAAGGGTTCCTTCAAAATCTGGATTTCAAAAGGTTATGTTTTCTTATGGGTTTTCAATGTTTCATTCAATTAACGAACGAAAATGTAAGTTATGGATTGATTGTTATCTGATTCTCAAGGTTAATTGAGTCAGATTTACATGTAATTAAACTTGTATAAGATTGATTTGTGATGGTTTTGTTTAAATTGAAGAACATGAATCCTTTAATCCCCAAACCCTAGGTAAGGATCTTGACTGTGTGTGTCTGTTGATCTATCAATCAATTGAGTTTATTTTTTATTAGATACTATCCTATGACACTATTATGGTTTAAAAAAACAGATTACTATAGTCGCTAAGCATCTAGATATGAGATGTAATTTAGTTATGAATTATAAATAATTTATATCAGCTATGTAATCTTGTCCAAGTTGTGATTCTAAAGATTAATGGTGTGTATAAAGATTCGATTGTCTTGTTTTATTCTATTGATTATGCATGTGGTATTATTTATTCCGAAGTTGGGTTTGAGTACGGGTTGATGGTAAGACCCTTAATTATTAGACTATAAGGAAGACTTGGTAAGTCCTTAAATCTCTAACCTTTACTTCCAATTGTTATTAATTTGTTGTTAATCTATGATTTTACATAGTATGTCTTATTTAATATTCTAGGTGGTATGATTTGAATTGAATGTCTTGACTATGTTGTTGGGTTGATTAAGGAGAAGGTGCAATAGGATGGTGAAAAATTATCAATGTGCTTATATATGTTATAAAGTACTAGTGTTATTCTCACTTTTACGATTGTGATAAAAGCACTACAATCATACAATTTTTTTTATTGAGCTATTGATGATGACTATTAAACATGGTTGACCCTATGCCCCTAGATTAAGTATGAATATTTCAACCAGATTAAAGACATTTCCATAAGGGGCCCTAGCTTTAGCACTGAGTGAGCTTCTACTTGAGGCTGGTTTGAAAATCTTTGTATACGGAAGGTCGGGTTTCCTACGGTCCCTCACAAGTTGATAGCCTTCTACCCAATGGGGGTAGGGTGTATAGTTATCTTTTTCATGACTTTATCCCCAAGCTCCATAAACTATGTTCCCTTCATAGGATACTGTCTAGTGGATCTCCTCAATAGCTACGTTTTATGTTTGTGTGTCTCCATTGTCCCTGTAGAACAACCTTCGATCGGTGTAAGGTTTTCATGACAGAGGATCACATTAGCTCTATGGGGTCTATGTCTGTTAAGGCAAAGTTTCCCTAAACTAAATGAATGAATGGAGTATATAATAATTGAATGACTTGAGTGGTCTCATCATTAGCTTAGGTAGAGGTATGGAATCTACCTATGACTTGACTTAGTTTGCCTTTCAGAAAATTGAGATGTTTATATAATGTATATAATGACATATAAAGTAAATTACTTTATATTTGAATAGATGCAATGATGTGAAATTTTTTACCATTGTTTAACATTGAATTAATATAGGTATGGAATACTATGCTATGTGAGCTTAATGGCTATTATGAAGTTTTGGTGTGTTACTTTATTAAGTAGCAATTGGGGCTTTGCTTGGGTAATTGGCACTGTGGATTCTCATGGACCTAAGTTGGTGGGTTTGTTGCTATTTCCGTGGTTTAAAATCTTATTTCATGTTGTGTGATATTTTAGTTATGATAGAGTAACAAAGATTATGGTTAAGTATTATGAATTTATAGGTTAGTTAATTCTTCCATGATGTTCAAAGAATTTGTCTTCCTATACATCATCCTCAGTAAATGTCCCTTTCTGCAAACTTTTGTGGGATTACTGTATATGGTCCATGCTTCATACATGTGGCGTAACTAACACTATTTTTCTCTTGTTCTCTTTCTCTCTCGCTTTTTCCAAACATTTATTAGGTTCGGTTCATTGAAGTAATTTGAGGTATTTTGAAAGTGAATACTTTGACAGATCTAAGTATCCAAGGTGCGTCAGGTCCTCACTTTCCCCGAGGACGATCAATATTCTCTTTCTGAAGCCTAGTTACTGGTACAACAAATTTATATGGACTTTCTATTTTCCTCTATGTAGGTCAAAGTCCGTATATATCCTATATGACCAGCAGCTTATTTTAGTTATATTCGGTCGATGCCCAAGTTATTGTCCTCTCTATATGGGTTTAATTGTAGATTGAGACACACAAATTTATGTAATATATTCTTTACTCCCCACAGTGTGTGAATATAAAAGTAAAAGACTATGTATCTCTTATAAGAACTAGTTAATGTATACTCGATATTATTATGATTATGTGTATGTATAGGTCTATGTAAACCTCCGATTAGAAGTAGTTGAAAAGTTTTAAATTCTTCCGTACTTTTTTATTGATTAATGCAATGATGTAAGACAAATAGGCTTGTCTTAGTCCTCAAAAAGGATGACGAAGCCGGTTACATCTAGGGGGTAAACCCGGATGTGACAATCCTCACATGTTTTTCTAAGGTGTGTAGCACATTTTCTAAGCCTCAAATAATTTTTATAAACCAATAAGGAAGTTTAAGAATCAAGACGTCTGGAAGCTAGTGTAATTGAACTAGTAAAAAATCCTTAGGTTTAAGGTGTGTTATAAGGTATAGAACTTGTACACTAACTTTAATTGGTAAATCCATGTATATAAAGTTAAACGTCCACGTACGAACCCCCAAGGATCTCCCTATGGGTCCACGAAGGGACATCAAACTTTGCCAGGAAAGCTACCAAAGCAGCAGCGAAATACACATAAAGGGAATGTGTCTGCATCGCGGATATGGTGGTCCGTGTGAAAATCAAGTCTGGTTCATGTTCAGGTGGCGGAATCTTATGGTTTAAAATTTATTTTAAGAAAATCTTGCGGTTGAATCTCCGTCGCGGACCTATTCCCCAACGAAAAATCTAAATTAAGGGAAATTTAAGTGAGGGGTCTTTTGAGTAATTTAGGGGAATAGTTTATATTACTATTAGTTCTGTTTCAATACCACATCACGCCTGCCAATTAAAAATGTACCTATCCTTTCTTTCTCCCTCAAATGCTCCCTTCGATGCAACTACCATTTGAAATAAGAAGAAAACTTGAGCAAGAAGACGAAGTCCCAAAGGTTTTATTCAAAATACATATTAAAATGTCAATAAGCAATGAGTTCCTCACTCTTTTAATTACTTTGCCAATGAGGTCCTTTGAAAGGTGGTTTCTAACTATTCAAGTCCTAGAGTTTTTCTCTCTAACTGGGTTTTTTCTCCAAACTCAATTGTTATTGTTCTAATGTTGAAGAATTTCAAAGTTTTCTAATGGCTAATTCGTATGTCTGTAGAACATTGATATGGTTTGTTGGTTTGCGTGTGAAGCCATTCTCGTTCATCCCTTATTCAATTGTATTAGTATTAATTTATATCTATCCTTATTCGAAAAATTCTTGGGGTTGCAACAATTGCTTGAATGACTCATAAATTGAACCCTTTTCCTGTAATCCTAACCATGATTGGTTTTTAATATTACTAGAATGCGGTTGTGTTGGTTTATTTTATTTATGTTTTATATATTTTATAATGGATTTATTGTGGGTAAATTAAGAAGTAAATTCTTAATATGATTCTTGAAGTAATTAGGTAAGCTCTTTCTAATATCATGATCACTCTTCTATGTAGATGTGGTCCATAATAATTTGTATAAAGATTGAAGTCATGTGTGTGTTCCTTATGTGTAGTATGTTGGGGTTCAATATTTAAATGTAGGATCATGGTAAGGATCCTGAATATTCAAGTTTATCCTTGTTATCTTACTTATATGGCTAATTATATATTAATCTCACTAATGAAGGGTTGTGATGAGAAGAAATTCTCATCTTTAACCTAATGAGCTAATGATCATGTTTATCCATGAGTTAATCTCCTATAGCCTATGGTAATATTGATGACTACTGATAACTTAAATGCAACTCAAAAAGGGACTTTATCTTAGCACCGAGTGAGCTAGATACGAGAGGTGTCCCTTTTGAAGATAGGTTAACAATGACTATCATGAGATAGAGGTTTCCATGTAATGTGTAACTATAGGACTCTAATATATCACCTAGTTCTCGAACTATGTTGCCACCATAGGACTACTGAAGGTGGGATACCCTAGAATGTTATGTTCATGGTTTTTTTCTGTCTAACGTGTGCAAGTAGACCACCTCTTTTGGTTTTGGATCCATCGAGCCGGATTCATGTTAGATTACATGGTCGAATGTCATTAAGGCATGTTCCCTCAGTAAAATGAAATCTAAATTAAAAATTAAAACAACGAATAATTGGAGTAGGGGGTAGTTGAGGAGTCTATCTACTGTTGTATAGGTAGGTGTAAGACTTTACCTACAGAAGGTTGACTCTAAGGTTAATATGAAATTTATGATTCCTACGATATATGATGTTGTTCTTACATGATATTGTCTATGTTGATGAACATTTTATTAGCCTATATTCTTATATGTGGTAATGACTATTTATGATATAAGTTGTATGAAGCAGAGCATTTCTAATGGTCTCCGATCCTTTTTATTTTATTATATGGGTTTATGGGGTTTCACATGATCATTGCACATTGTAGGCTTAGGATGGGATCATTAATAGTATCTTCTGTTATTTGATATGAACTATTTAAAAATGAATGTAAATATGACTTTCTCTCATAATATGTCTTTGGTTAATGATCATGTTGATTTGTGGGTGATCCTATCGTGTATATCTCTATTGTTTGTGGCATGAATGGTTTCAACAATGACTTAGCATTCTTCTAAAAAATGGTCCTTTTCATGAAAGTGTGTCTTTAAAAAGGTTAATGTGAAATACCCGACTTTAGTTACAAGGCTCATACTAACCCATTTACTTATATAACTACAAATGTGCTAGTTCCATATATTTAAGATTAAGAGGGGTCATTGAAGAAGATTGGAACTCTTTTTCCCAATGTGTTGTAGCCGTCTCCTCATGTTCGGAATCTATCTTTCATTATTCTAGTGATGAAGATTGTAGTAGTTTAAGAGAAACATTGATTCTTTTTTATCAGTTGGATTCTATTTTATTAAGGCTTACATGGCATGTTGATATTGTATTGGATAAGATTATGAATTTTCTTATTTAGATAGTATTTATGTAAGACAGTTTTTAAACTATCGTATGTATGTTTATTATGTTGCTAAACGTGAAGTGTAAGTAAACTTCTATGTTAGTTCTCTATATATACCTCAATATATGATATTCAAGAATTCTAAGTATACTTCACTTGTATATGGAAAAGTTTTTAATTTTCTGCAAATTTTATCTTATGACATGTTATGACGAATGCTAAGGCTTGTCTAACTCATCTGCGAGGATGCAAACACCGATTACATCTGGAGGGTGCTCTATGGATTCACACCAAACCAATACGTTGATGCCAAATTTATATCCTTTATCTCGAAAAGTGCCTCAACCTCGAGCCACTTAAATGTGTTACATGATATTAATGAGGCCAACAACTTTTTCATATCTTCTAGTGATATTTTTGTGATCATAACATGACTGTTGTCTTCAAGTGTCACAATGCACCCCGTAACAACATTTATAGTAGGAGGGCTAAATTTCACATTGTTTCCCTTGATGAATACTTAGTCAACCAGTTTAAAATTAGTTACCGGTATCTTCCCATATCATATCAATGCATTGAAAAAACTGTAGAAATCTCTAACCAAACTTTAAAAATATACGGGCCAAGGGTCTCTTTGAAAATATGGAAGTTATTTAATTTCATCCATCTCATAATCTCAAGGTACCTATCAATTTCACCCTCTTCGAAAAGATGTTTTTCCACAAAAATTATTCATGATCCCTTTGTCGTTAATCCTTTCATTCACTTTGGGGAGGACCCTATTTGCAGTCAAGAACTCATTCTTTATCTAAGCACTTGGATATTTATTAGTGGTCGGATAGGGCTTTCCTGCACAAATGATCATCGTTTTAAAGATTGCAATTCAGCTCTTTGTCACGTTATCAACTCATCATCACTAGAGGCAGTACTTTGTCTATCTTGTTCTTCACCCTTATTCTCGATTGCAGTGAGATAAATTTCATAAATACCCTCGCTATCATATTTAGGTTTTGATGATGCACGTGCCTTGCCTTTTCATTTGCCTTCCCACAAATTGTTGAATTTTTTAAACCTTGATTTTTGCAACAATTTACTCTTCATTAATTGTGATCCCCTTTACTTTTTATTAAGGAGGTTTTCATCTTCCTACTGTAACAACCCTAAAAATGGGTATGCCAAATAATGGTTAATGTTCCTAGAATGCCTACGATTATACTGGGTTCACACGGATTTATGCGCGTAGAACTAGATATCTAAGCCCTTACGACATCCATGACAACTAATTGGGGATTTAGATGAGTTAGGAAAGATTTGATCCAGCCATGTAGGGCTCCCGAACATGAAGATTTACTTGGATATTCTTTACCGTGAACATAATGGGGAATCTTATAGGTTTTGAGGTTCTAGGGTAGTATGGTTCTTTTTTTAGGATGGGTTAGTATGGTATTAACCCTACCCTACATAGTAATTTTTAATCTATGTAAGTATAAAGTGGAGGGGCATTGTGGGGAGATGATGGGCCAAAAATTTGTGCCTTTTAGATCAAATCTTGCTCCACCTATGTTCGAACCTAGGTGGAAGCAATTGATGTAAATTTTTTTTTAAATATGTAAAATTGGTAATGTTATACTGTAAGCTTATAATATACTTATTTATTTTTCTGATTTAAATAAAAGTGGAAATAAGACTTTAGACTTTTTATATTTAACTGAACCCTATTTACCAAGTGCATAAACTTGACTCTTAAGCCTAAGATAACTCTCTCCTCTCACGTTATATCTCACTTTCACGAGTCGAACCAATATCAATCACCTTCCTTTCTCTCTTCGAATACTCAACAATGTCAGAAGATAAACCAAGTTCTTACACTTAATGAACCACAACCCCAACGAAAATTTTTAAATAAATCAACTAATCAAAAACTTAGGCATGAGGAGGAATTTCCTCTCGAATGTTTCTTTTGAAACTTTGGTTTGGGGTTCGTGAGTTTGGCAGAAGGTTTGGGCAGAAACTTCAAGGTTTCAAATCAAACGTCATAAAAGTTATGAGTTTCTCACTCTATTCTTTAGTCCCTTTCCCAGATACCTCCTTAAGGTCAGTATAATATGTTTCAAAAACTAGTGTTGTTTCCCCATTGGGGGGGCAATGTCCATTCACTTGCGTCCCTGAATCCTAGGTTGGTTATGTTTGCTATAGAAAACACGGATAAAACTATGTTTTCGTATGCTTGTGTTTATATCGTATGTTCAGAATTATGTGACTTATGTTATGTTTTCTTCCGAAAAGGTAACTACGTGCGTTTGGGTGTGTTTGCTTGGCTTGTTACTGTGTTTAGAAATTTAAATTGGCATGTTAGTTTTTTTTGTTCAATTGTACACATGTTTTTATGTATATCATATGTTTCTATGAGATGAAATTGGCTGTTTGCGTGATAATCTTGGCTAAATGTTTCCATAAATCCACCTTAAACATTTTAAATGCAACTATGGAATTCCCCTAAAGAACTAACGTGTATGCTAATAGAAAGAAATCTGAAAATGTAAACTTCAAATTTCTAGCTCCGTTTTTGATTAATTTCTGATAATTTAAGTTTGTTTAATATTTCTGATAATTGAAGTAAAGTAATTGAGTCTCTAGGTCGAATCATTGACCTCATGATGTTTTTAATCGTTTGTGAAATAAGAAGTTTGAAAAAAAAACTTGGTAAGGAAAAAAACTTAGATAATGAGGGTCGGTACCCACCTCCTAGATTTATAGATAGAGTATGAAAATAAGATTAGAGGAAGTTGATTCGAAACCCACAACCGGCTCGGTCACGCTAAAGATAAACAAAGAAAAAAAGAGTGAGGCGTGTGAATCAAACCCAATCGACCTCTAGGCGGAAAAATTATTAAGAAAAAATAAAGTGAGGCTACGGGTGTTCGATCCGTCACAAACATCAATGGTCACCTTAAAAAAATCAGGAAAAAAAAAATAAAGTACAAGGTGATTGTAGGGTTTGAATCCCACACCCGCTCCGGCCAAGGAACAAAAATTTTAAAGAAATGAAATTAAAGAAATGAAGGCTTTGGGGTTGTGACTCTTGGGTCCCAACCGTGGTTGGCAAAAATAGAAATAAATGAAAAATGTACTGTGTTGTCCAAGGGATTCGAAATAGTTCCCTTTCCCAATTTTTGTATTTATACTATAAGTCATACGTGACGTTGATGTTCAAGAATAATGTCGGCCTACATATATTCGGAATCTAGTATATCTTGGTATACATACATATGTATAATCCCTTGTACTATATAATCTTAGCCAAGATATTAATCACTTAAACGAATTATGATTGAATGTCCGATGGCTTGTATATCGAACCCATAAGTCTACCATACGTTAAAGTAGTGACTTAATTGGTAGTAATGAAATGATGATATGAACAGATGAATGATTGAAACCCTAGAAGGATTCATTAAGAGTGTCAAACACCAAATGGCCATGGCATTGGCATATGATGAAAATACATCACGTAAAAAAGGGTGACTAATTATGAATTCATCAAATGTGCGATACTAAATGATTGTGGTGGACTTCATGATTATGATGATAATGTAAAGAATGAGATCTATCTCAAATGATCCTAATTAAATGGTTACAAAAAAATATTCAACTATGAGGTGCAAAGTTAGAATAAGGAGACAGCCTCTATAGAACTCTTATGAAGTATTGAGATAGTATACACTTATACTATGATGAAGATGTGAAAATCATCTATTCGCATATGGTCCCTCATACTAGAGCCAGCTTCAATGACGTATGAGTTAAAATGTATGAAACTTTATATTGAGCATTGATATACTATTGTTGAGCGTTATGACATTTTCGCTAAGGGCGTAGGTTCACGTAACACTCATGAGATAGAGTTTCCAGCATGCCCTGCCGGGTAGGGTCTCCTTATATCTCCTACTCGTTTGTTAACCGATCATGCAATATTTGATCTGGCTTAAGTTCAATTCGCATTTAATGGTAGCACGTTTTTTGTCCCTTTTACCGTGATTTCCACCTCTTTTATGTCTGGGGGAACAACTGGATTCATGGATGCTCACTCTCTATGGTACGACTAAATTTATAAGTTCCCAATGAACAATGAGGTCACCGAAAATTGTGCACATAATGACTACGAATGTAAAAGTTTTATGATAGATTATCAAGAGTGGATAGACTTAAGTAATTACACTAGGTCATTCTTGTTCATTGCAGCGAATCTGATGAAAGTCTTAAACTACATCGTAGGTAAATCTGTTGTTTATACTAGCCTACGAAAGAAATGAAATGAAGTACACATGAACGAATGAAGCAGACTCTGTGTTCGCTAAGGAAGGCTCCATAGTTTAGGTCCCATATGTTGGCAATCATTTTTGGGAAGTCTTGATGTCAAGTCCATGATCCAAAAGTCTCATGGCGTATGAATGAATGATATGAAAGATATAATGTGCTATACGCAATATGTCATGTGCTATAAGCAATATTTTATGTTCTATGTGTAAGACGATATGTGTTCTGTGCAATATGATACGTATGATGATGCATGTTACTCTCATGTCATGACTTTCCTAATCCAAATTTGGCAAGTCCACTGCTTTCCCTAATCAATATTTGGCAAGTGTACTGACTTGACTTTCCAGAAATCATGTTGTTCGGAAATAGCTATTCTTACTCATGCATGTCCTTTGTGTGTGCTTGCATATACCCATACTTAGTAATAGTTTGTACTAATCCCATAGAACTCTATATTTTAAGTTGGAGGAACAAGTGGACGTTAGATCTTCCAAATTAACATTGGAGTTATCCAAACATGGAGCTTTCATCCGGACATGGTAAACCCTCATGCATTCGAGGATGTCTACCGTTATTATCTAGCTTAGATGTAGGCTTTAGCTAGTGGAGCATGTTCCACTAGTGTTTTTTTCCACTTTCATTTGAGAGTTTGTATTGGTGCCGTTTTGGCAAGAATACATTTAATGCAATTATGAACTCTTTTGTTCATTTAATCATATCTATATTAGATTGTTGATTTGTGAATGCCTATGATAATAAGTTTAATATGTTTAGCATGAAATAAAAGCACAAAAGTTTCATATTTTCTGCAAAAGATAACCTAGATGAATTAAGAATGATGTATGTAGGCTTATCTATGACCTTTGAGAGGTCAACGACGCCGGTCTCGTCTTTGTTCTAGACTCCGGGTGTGATGCTTACGACCTTAGGTCTAGACATATCTACGAAAGATTGGGAAAAATTAGGAGAAAAATCAACCATTAGGACAACAATTTACTGCAGACCTACAAGAAAATTCATTCAATGAGTTGCCAACCTTCTTCAGTGAGATAGATCAGTCTCATTGAATGAATTGGCTGAAAGATTTTAACACGATCAGAAGGCTTTTCCGGTTAATCGCCGACCATTTTCTGTGATCAGTGGTTTGTCCGCTGAAGGTTACATAAACCTATAAAACATAAAACATAAAATTAAAGGTGAGATGCAGTCAATAGAGAATCTAAGTGAATTCGACCAGCTAGATCCAGCTGGAAAATTAACCCAACGTGCATATGCTCGATCCATATTTTAAAACACAACAACGCAACCCCCAAAAACAAAATCAGAACATGCACAAGTTAAATTATTCTTGGACCTATAAAATCCTTCACCTAGGGATACTTAAACTTCTCCTAATTTTCCAAGATTAAACAACATGCAACACAACAATAAAAAGTTTAAACATTTCACCGCACAAGCATTCGGGCTTTCAAAGTTATAACATGCATTTAACAATCAGATCTAACTATTGAGTTACATCACACCACAATAGGATGAAATTACATGCATAAGAGTATAAATACGTTAAGTGAATGTAGGATGTGAAAAAACCAACCTTCTTGGCAAATTAAGTCAATACTCTGATTCTAGGTGTCACATTAATGTGCTTACAAGCACATATTTATAAACTAAATTACTTATGAGATGAAAAAAATTACCAACTAGGTGCAATTTTGCAAAGATAGAGAGGGAGGAAAAATGAAATAGATCGAAAGTTTGAACCCATGGCTTATGAAAACTATGATCTCACCCATTCGGCGACATGAGTCGAATTGGCTCAGCTACTCGGCGATTAGCCAAAATATGATATATCTCACAAAGTTTTACAGGGACTTTACTAAATGTGAGGATTCAAACTGCAGTCGACATCAAGGTCGTCGATCGAGTTAGTGACTCGCCACGTTTCTCCTAGTTCTTGTGGATTGTTACAGACTCAAATGTTTGATATTATTGAGTGTAACAATAATCTGGGTCGGCCTCGCCGACTCCCTTAGCGAATTCACCACAGGCCTTATGTACTCTAATATGCACTTTTGACACGCTTCTCACAATCAATTCTACAAAATCAAAACACCATTTTTTCAAAAATATCAAAGTGAAAGGATTTATAGGTTTTTGTTTAACTCCAAAATATCACCTTAGTTAATATCGTGGCACAATACAATTTAACACTTAAACTCCAATGATGGGGTGTACCTCATTTTCTTCAAGCATCTCTTCAGAATCATGATACAACTCAGTCATCATTTAGTCCACTTGGGACCGTAGTATATGAATGTGCATAGCATGGGAGGTTTTCATTTGGTTCTGTACGAATACCTTCTCCCTCAGCTCCTCAAGTATCATGTGCAGCTCATTGGCTTTCTAGAGTAGAAGTGTGATGCTTTGACCTGCCCATCCTCCTTGTTATTAAGTTTCCTTCATTCATGAGGAGGAGCGCCCCCTTCTTTTTTTACTCAACATCAAGATCAATCCCCAATTTTCTTTGTAAGCTAATGCTGCAAGTATCACTAAGCTAAACACTTTTTTTTTATTTCAAGGTTTGTCTTAGTTATGTCTTCAAGCAATTTAGCTGCTATAATATAGGGTTGTCATACTATTCTACCCGACACATTTTGATCAGCAATCATTTTATTCCCTAGAGTCAGATAGCGGTAGAATGATTTTAGAATGTCTAAGTGGGGGACTCCATGAGAAGGGAATTAACCCAGAAGATCTTTGAACCTCAGCCATGCCTTATGATTATGTTCTCCTTCCAATAGCTTGTCTCGGAATATCACCACTTCAAAAAGATGAAATTGCATTTTTTCCGGGGTATCTGACAATATCTCCTTTTTGAGATTCTTAATAAGGAAAAAATTTTAAAACTTAAAAATTAATAATGAGTAAACTAAGGACGAAGCAAAAGACAAAAAATATAACTAAACTAACAACTCCCCAGAAGCGGTGGCATTTTGATCGGTAATGTCATCAAAGACACTTTAATCAGTATAAATCCTTGATGATAGTTTGTCAATATATAACCCAACCAAGGGTTTGTATCGTTCCCATTGGGAGTGTATTGAGAATATTTCAGCTAAGCACAAATCTAGACCATGCTAGTAATAGTTACTAAAACTTATCGAGTAAAAACATATTAAATTAGAGGAGTGACACAAACATCATTTAACAATGGGTCGTTAAGAATTTGCATTGAATATCGTCAATTAAACAAAGTCACTACAAAAAAAAGTATTCGCTCCCTAAGATTGATGACTTGCTTGATAAACTCGAAGGAGCGAGCTATGTTTCAAAGATTGACATGAGGTCAGGTTATCATCAACTTAGAGTGAAGGAGGCTGATATTCCAAAAATGGCATTCCAAACAAGATATGATCACTTTTAATTCCTAGTGATGTCGTTTTGTCTAACAAATGCCCTAGCGGCATTCATGGACCTTATGATTCGAGTTTTTAGAAAGTATCTTTACTTGTTTGTGATTGTCTTTATTGATAACATTTTGATATACTCTAGGAGTGGAAATGATCATATAAGACACTTGAGAATAGTTTTGCAAGTCCTCAAGGATAACCAACTTTTTGCTAAGTTTACCAAGTGTGAATGTTGGTTTAGATCGGCTTGATTTCTTGGTCACATTCTTTCTAGTGAAGGGGTATATGTTTACCCAAGAAAGACATAAGTAGTCAAAAGTTAGCCTAGACCATTGAGTATTGCTGACATCTGAAATTTTCTAGGGTTGGCCAGTTACTATAGGAGGTTTGTTGACGGATTGTCATTGATCGCATCTCCATTAATGTCCTTAACCCAAAAGAATTATAAATTCAAATAGTTGGAATCTTGGGAAAATAGTTTCCAATTACTGAAAGATAGACTCACCTCTGCTACCGTATTAACTTTACTAGAGGGTACCAAAAGGGTTGTGCTTTATTGTGACGCCTCCCGAGTGGGCTAGTATGTGTGCTCATGCAACATTCGAAATTCATAGCGTATGCGTATACCATATGAGAAGAACTACCCAACTCATGACCCTGAGCTTGCTTCCGTGGTATTTGCATTTAAAATTTGAAAACATTATCTTTATGGGGTACATATGTTGATGTATTCACTGATCACAAGACCATACAATATTTTTTACCCAAAAAGATTTGAATATACGTCAAATACGATGGTTATCGCTTTTAAAGGACTATGACATCAGTATCCTTTACCATCCCGGAAAAGCTAATGTGGTAGAAGATGCTCGGAGTAGAGTGTCCATGGGTAGTGTAACCCATGTGGTTGAAGATAAGAAAGAGTTAGTAAAAGATGTTCATAGATTGGCTCGTTTGGGTGTCCGACTACAAGACTCTCCGAAGGGTGCTGTCGTGGTTTTCCATAACTCTGAGTCATCTTTATTTGTTGGGATTAAATCTAAGCAACACTCTTATTCTCTATTGATGGAGTTGAAGGAAATGATCCTTAATAAGTTTGAAAGAGGAGAATCAAAGGTTGGGTGTATTGACTTAAAATATAGATATTACTACATGTAAATGGGAGGATATTAACATGGACTTTGGAACGGGGTTGCCTCGTACTAGAAGATAACATGACTCGAAATGGGTCATTGTTGATAGGCTAGCCAAGTTCGCTCATTTCCATCCCGTCAAAGTCACATATTCAGTGCAAGATTATGCCAAAATGTACATTAAATATATAGTGAGGTTACATCGATCTCCTTTGTCCATAATTTCGGATAGAGGTAGTCAATATACCTATCATTTTTGGAAAGCTTTCCAAAGTGGGATTGGTATGAAGGTGAAGCTTAGTACCTCTTTTCATCCCAAGAAGGATGGTCAAGCGAAACGCGCTATTCAATTTCTTGAGGATATGTTGTGGGCATGTGTCATTGACTTCAAGAGTAATTGGTATTACCACCTACCCTTAATAGATTTCTCGTATAATAATAGCTACCCTTAAAATATCTCTATGGCACCCTTCGACGTTCTTTATCGGAGAAGGTGTAGATCTCAGGTCGGGTTGTATGAGGTAGGTGATTTTGCTCTAGATGGTCCCAAATTGGTCTATGAAGTCCTTGAGTTGGTTTTAGTTATAAGAGATTGACTAAAAGTAGCTTAAAGTCGACAAAAATCTTATGCTGATTATAGAAAAGGGGACCTTTAATTAGAAGTAGGAGCTTGGGTCAATTTGAAAATTTAACCAATTAAAGGGGTGATGAGGTTTGGTAAGAAGGGGAAGCTTAGTCCTCGTTATGTGAGCACTTATGAAATTTTCAAGCGAGTCGAGAGTGTTGCCTATGAGTTGAGGTTACCAAATGAGTTGGACATGATTTATCTGGTATTACATGTTTCCAAGATCAAGAAGTGTATAAGGGACCCTGTTTTCGTTCTTCCTCTAGAAAGTTTAGGGGTAAAAGAGGCTTTCATGTGAAGAGGTCCCGGTTGAGATCTTGGACCGCCAAGTTAATAAATTTACGAATAAAGAGGTTTCCCTAGTAAGAGTTCTATGGAGGAACCACCTTTTTGAGGGTGCAGCATGGGAGGGCGAGGCCGACATGAAGACCTGCTATCCTTATATTTTCCCCCTTACTCCTAGCCAAGATTAAAGTTAGTAATTCTTTATATGACTATTATGAATAATGTTCAACTTATCATGTTTTTTGAAACATGGGCATATTATAGTAGAAATTCATGCCTAAGTTGAGTTCTTGTCTTTTAATGAAATATGTTTATTATGTGGCTTTCACTTTAGTGTTTTGTGTGCTATAAGTTTTTATGGAACATTATAATGAGCATAATTTATATTCTTTTGATAAGATATCGACATATAAAATATTAATGTTCATATTGAGCTCATATTGAAATTGAGAAGGTAGTACCTACTTATGTGATATAAAAGGTTGATCTTTTTTTATAAGCATGTGTGGAATAACTTTTTAATTGTTGATAACATGTTATGTGTTAAAAGGAGTTTGGATTTCCTCCAATTATCGGTGACTCATTCTATTTTATTGTTGGTTGGTTGGCTGCTAGTATTTAGTCTTTTCGTCCTATAAAATGGTTTAAAGTGTCATTCGGGGATGAATTTTCCTAAGGGGAGGAGTATGGACACACGCGTAAATTTCCATGACTTGTATCGAGACCTATATGTTAAGTAATGATTCTTTTAGATAAAAATAAGTATAAATTACTTGTTTGAGAAGTATTGGATCAATAGGATTAAAGAAAGTTCTTAACGTCCGAAAACTAGCGAAATTTAAGTACCTGACGTCCCTATGTTTGATGAAGATTTCAGAAGGTCATATGGATTCCAAAACTTTAAAAAAAGTCTTGGAATAGTTATACCGTAGTATATATGTTCAAAATGTGCAGTCACGACACCCCAATGACCACCAGAAGGGTCCTTGGGGAGGACCTGAACTTGAGCGATCAAGCTGCAAAGGCACATGTGCGCAAACAGATTATGGTGGCTACTGCGTGACGCACAACCATTCCACGGGGATTTTATGTTGGCCTCGCAACACGGGGAGAACAAAGACACTACTGACTCAGCTCAAAATTCAAAAATAAATTGGGGAATTAGCCTCGCGATGTGCACAACCATCACACAATCGTTTAAAAGTCGATTTTGGGCATTGTTCTTTACAAATAAAACAACTACCATCGAGGGGTCTTTTGGATAACATAATGGGTTACTATATAATGTCATAGGGTCATTTTATGTCAATTTTATCACTTATACCAATTCCTACAAATTGAACTCAAAATCTCTCTCTCTCTCTCCTTCAAAAACTCACTTGAAGACCCAAAGAGCTCCAAGAAGAAGATCAAGCCTTCAAGTTTTTTCAACCCAATTTCGTGAATTTCTCATCTATAAGGTATGGTTTTTTTGCACTCTTGGGAATCCTTACCCAAAGAGGTCTTTTAAAAGATATTACTCTTTCCCAAAATTCCCAAAACAAGGGTTTTCTATCCTCACACGGGTCTTATTCCAAAAGAAATTTGAATCGATTTGATGAAGTTAGGATGGATTACATTTGTTTTTTTCTAGGATATGAATTTATGGTTATTTATGAATTCCTATGAGGTTCCCTTGAAAACCATGTCTTTCCCCCCCAAATACATAAATTTTGGAATGATTAAGGTTGAATTGTTCGGAGGGGCATGAACATGTCACTTGCTTACTTGATTTAAGTATGATAATAATTCATGAATTGACGTATTTAATATGTTGGTTGTGAATTCGTATGTAGGGAAATGAGGTATGATCTTGCTTCTTCTTTGATCTCAACTCTGGAAGGTGAAAAATTACTTAGATGACAATGATGCTATAGCAAATGTGTTGTTGTGATTTTGATGACATGATTCCCTCAACCCTAACCCTAGACACATGTATTGGTTATGAATTATGTGTGTATGATATATTATAATCATTATGTGATTGAATTTAGTTTCTCATGAACATTATAAAGGGTGGGTGAAAGGTTTTAATCACTTGCTATAGTGACTAATGTGAAAGGATAGTTTTTACTTGTGGTCACCTATGAGCTTTCATGGTAAGAGGTTTACCTAAGGGCCTAGAAGAGACTAATGTAAACATGTACGATGTAATAAGATGATTACTAAAGGGAATAAATGCTTAGCACCGAAAGGTCATGTAAATGAGATGGAGGTCTCACGTTAGTAAGTCTGATCTCCCACATGTGTTTCATCACGTCAATAAGTCTGTATTCCCTAATTATGTGTTGTCTCATGAGATGGAAACTTCCAAATTAGTAAGGTTTCTAGGAACAATCTCATTGATCCTTAACTATGTGCCCACATATGATTCTAGCTTAATGGATCAACCTATGTAGCTACGTACGAATGGTTACACCTTAGGCAAGTGTTAACACTATCTTTTCAGTGTCGGAGTTAAACATTGGATTCCATGTAGCTCACATGGTCTCATGTCGCCTATTGCAATCTTTACCTAATGTAAAAGTAAATGAATAAGTTAAGTATGTGAAATCGTATTAGGGTTGTTGATACTACATAGGGTAAGTGAGGGTATGAGACTTTTGTTATTCATTGCACATGTTCGACCCTAAGGGATGGTCCTAGTAGTGTACTTTTTATGATTATGACTATTATTATGATTATGTTGATAATATATGAGTATTATTCATGTTTTACTCATGTTATGATGAAGTATGAGAATATATTGTATGTATTAAATGGGTTTCTTGATGTGATATTTAGCCTTGAATAGGATTATGGGGTTATATCTTTTGCATTCCACAAGTATTGCTTGGGTGATATATGTTATGGATTACTATTATGTTGAATTGACTTATTATCCTTTTGATATATACATGTTGAGTTAAATTGATAAAATTCATTGTTTTGACTAAATTGTCCTTTTCTAATTCATTGATGATTTTGTGCATAAGAGTCATATTTAGTGCATGTGGTTTGTACTAAACCATATTTTCTCCTTTTTTCCCAAACATTTCAGGTTTGTGCCATTAAGGAGATTCGTGGTCATTGAAGAATAAGACTTGGCTCTTTCCTTTGTCAATTGTTCAGTCCTCGTGAGTTCAAAAGATAAAGCCACTCATGAACCCTTATTGATTATGTTTAATTTTGAGATAATTATTCCATTCTCATATTGAGACATTCATTGTAGCCTATATGGCATATTGGAATGGAGTAAGGGTTATGCCCAAACTATTGTGATTCAGTTTATAGATAGTTTAATATGAGAGAAAGTATTAGACTAAGTTCCTATATGTTGTATGTTGTTTATGCAAGAAGCCTATGTATGTTTCCTATGTAGAGGCCTATGTAAACCTCTTTGCTATATAAGTAAAAAAATTTAATTTTCCCGTATTTTCTTACCTATGATGTGCTATGATGAACGCTAAGGGCTTGTCTTAATCCTCGTAAAGTACAACGACGCCGGTTACGCCTCGGGGTACTTTGGATCATAATAAACATTTTATTGGTCAAAATTGCAAAATATGATGATGAATACTATTGATGCTATGTTATTAAGAGTTATACATTATTTGTGATCCTTTTTTGGTTTACATGATTGAGTAAGGTTATGGGGCATTGCTTGGTCATTGAACTTGTAGGATTAAGGGTGGGTTATGAGTAAGGGTCTTTCTTATGTGATGATCTATAAACTCTATACACTTTTACCTAACTATTAGTAGTTGAAGTTTGTTATGGTCTGTTTGTTACATGGGTTTGACTTGTATTTTTTAATTTTGAATGTTGGTCATAGTAGTCATATGTTGGCATAAGGCTTTTCAACATATACTTAGCATGGTTTTGAACAAATGGTTCCTATTTAGCGGATCAACTTGTTTTATGTGAATATTCATATTAGACAAGTGTTTGTACTAATATACTTTTATTTTACTCCAAATGGTAGGATTCGCCGTTGAGTTCTTAAGGGGGGGGGGGGCCTTTAAGGACTTTTTTGATATTTTCCAAGTTTTTGGTAGGTCCTAACCTTTCAAGGAAAATCCCACTAACTTGCTATTAGATATTGTATAGTCTTATAGACAATTTACTTCATTCTCTTTCTTTGTTGAACTTATATGCCTATATGAGACATTTATTGTTATGAAGTATTGGTTTGACCCAAGATGTTGTATTCCACTTAGATGGTTCAATATGAGACGTATTCTTGAATTTTTATGAATCTATATTTCTGTCTACTATGTTGAAACAAAGTGGAAGAGATTGTGTAAGTTCTATATTAAAAAGTTCTTTTTTACTTGCTAAATATACATTATATGTAAGCGAGAGTACTAAGTAAAGCTCAATGTAGGAGTAGTTAAAAATTTTAAATTTTCAAATTAATTAACCTATGAAATGTAATGACGAATACTAAGAGGCTTTTCTTAGTCTTTTTTTAGGACGACTCCATCGGATGCGATTAGGGGTACTTCCTGGATGTGATAGCCTTATCCCACTCACTCTCTCAAACTTAGTGTGTGTGAGAAGGACTACAGTACACTCTCTCGAGTGGAACCTCATGTCCACCAAATCCCACAGGTTATAAATTTAGTAGTATTAGTTTAATGATCTTTCTTGGGCAAGCTGAAAACACAGAGGTGAAATTGTATTTGCAACTTCAATCCCATTAAATTCATACACAACTACTAAATGAAATCACTAACCAAAAAATAAATCATCATCATGCAAGACCAAAAATATAATCTAACCCATATTCACAAAATCACACCCCATGAATGGGAATTTTTTGCTAAACATCAAGAAAAGCCACAAATTATACCAAATAAAGGTAACATACATTGTGTATGATTTATTTCAGCATCAACAGAGCCATGGATTAAGAATTTCCAACACCCACATTTGAATTTCTTCATAATGAGAATATTCAAATATCCAATGTTCAAGAGTTAAGATCCCCAAAATGATCAAAAACACTAAGTAAAAGCTAAGACTAAAATTTAATGTTCAACACTATGAAAATCGATACTAAGCTAAAAATAATAACAAGCATTTACAGTTTTCAACAAGTTTTTTGTGAAGGAACACTAGGCACAATTAATGAGATCGCCGATCAACTTGGCGATCTATCCTCTAGTAAGCGTTAACCTACAACATGTTCATATTTTTATCATTGGGAGAAATAGTACTGCTTCGGGGAACTACTCGGCAACACTTTGACTAATACTTTTCTCTACCAATTTTAGCCTTTCCTTCAGGGATCAACTCATTAGAACAAAAGGCGAGGATGAAACTTTTTTGCAACACGCCATGTAGGCTAAAAGATCCTCGGATCTTCTCTTCATCGTTCTTTTAAGTTGCCTTTCTTCCTTTTTTCTTAATTGTGTCCATGCTTTGTATCCAAGTATATGTACCTTAAAGTAAAGGTATTTTATCAGTTATCAAAACAAAATTTGCAATTAAGGACCCTAATCCTATCAGAATATATCTCTAAATTATTGTAAATCGTGGACTCATAAGATGTGTAGTAAGTACCGTAGGTTGACCTAGGGTCCGTGGGTCCCCTTCCATGGCTCCATGCTTAGAAATTTTCATCAGGTAGTGAAACTCCAAACTATTTAATCCATAAATGAATGTGCAGGATGGCCCTTAGGTCGACCAACATCTGTCACTTGCCTCCATAGTTCAACAATTAGGTAGACTTCCCTGATGATCATTCCACACCTACCAATGATGGACTATGACTATACCTACGGTGTTAAGGTTACTTCACGGATGATCCTTTCTGATAGATTTTAGTTGTCATTTCTCTAACCTCATTCACGGCTATTTCCTCACCACTCGAACCCCATAAACATTACTTATAATAAAAAAAAGTCCCTTGAAACACATAAATTTTATATGAAATATATTCAAAATATCGTAATCTCATGGTATATCATCCTTCAATTGGATGTTTCCTAATATCCTATTGTATTAATCAACACTGATTCCACAAACTAGTAGCTTCTTTGTCTGATAGTTATTTTTTTCTTTCCTTCATTTTAATCATATTCTCTTTTACTTATATTAACCACCCTAGAAGGTTCTCCTCCTTTTACATCATTAGTGGCAACGTGAGGTCCATCAAAAATTATGTCCCATAATTCACTATTGTTAAGACCCTCAAAATGAAGTAGGAGAAACTACAACATCACATGAGTTTTATAAATTAATAAATTATTAAAATAACAAAAAATAGACTTTGAATTTATTTTTAAGGAGTTTGGAAGTAAAACTTCAAAGGACGACAAAGACGTCCAGAAAATATTTTTGTGTGCTAGTTTGTCCTAATATGTCATGCATGTTTTTATGTGTTGTTTGGAGTCTAAATTTAGTAGGAACGATCCTAACACCTAGATGAACATGTTTAGGGTCAAAATGTCCGGTTACGACTCCCAAAGTACCAACTTATGGGTCCTTAAGGAGGACCCAACAATTGTCCAATCACCTTCCCAAGGCAGCAAGACTGTTTCTTGACATCGCAATCATGTTGCAGACTCTAATGTCTAAAAATTTAATTCGAGAAATAATATGAGAACCGCTCCGCGACGCACACTTGTTCCTTGAAATTAATTCCGAAAATGAAAATTAAGTTAACTTATATAAAAAGTTCCAATTAATGTGAGGATATTTTTGGTACTTAGGGGTGTGTTAGAAAATGGTTTTAAGTCATTTTTATACCCCCATTACCAAGTCAAACCACAAATATCCAATGAGAAATCAAAAAAATCGAAATTGTCTCTTTCCAAAATGATGTGAAAAACTCATGGAGGCTAAAAACTCAAGCTCAAGCTATAGAAGATGAATTTAAATTATTTGTTAATCAACTCTAAGGGGCAGCGTCTAATCAAAAAGGTACGATAACTTTTGGTTCTTGAAAAGCCTTCCATTCAAGGGTTCTATCAATGATTTTCCAAAGGGTTTCTATTATCAAATTTAAAAATTTCCAATCTAAACATGGGTTCATTGTCAAAAGGTTTTCAAAGACAATATAATTATGAATTATTGTTAAATTTAGGTTTTTAAGATTATTTTCAATGTAATTCCTTGAATAACCCATGATCTACCTAATCTCTCAATTTAGCCTATAAAGTGGGTTTTGTGATCATGATTGGATGTTAATGGAATTATGCGTCAATTGTGATGTATAGATTAATGCTATTACTATTTTTAGATATTGATTATGAATTGTTGACTAATGATATATGTTGATCATGTCTTGGAGAATTTGTAAGTGTCACATCCGGGTTTACCACCTGGATGTAAACGGCGTCATCGTCCCCTTTGAGGACAAGGACTAGTCTCTTAGTTTACATCATTAAATTCATAGGTCAAATTTAGAAGAAAATTGAAAACTTTTCATTAATTCTACTTTAAGGTTTACATAAACCTCTAGATACATAATATATATATATAACGAGTATACATAGACCTTTAATATAAGAAGATTACTTAGTCTTCTACTTTTATTGCACATAAGTATATAAAGTATAACATAGACAAAATAGCCATAATAATCGTCTAATATCATAGCAATATCATAACAGTGTAAGATATTGGTCATAACCCATATATCAAAGTAAAAATGCCTCACATGGGCTATACAATGTTTCATACTAAATGGAATGAAAGAACAATAGAAGTCTTTAACTAAAAGTAACTCCATAAGCTAGATAGTGGCATCGCCCTCGAAAATTGAGGACCTACCCTACTTGAATAACTAGATGATCCAAGCCTTCTTCAAGTCATTTTCAAAGAAGATCAATGACTGGAACCTAAAATGTTGGGAAAAAGAAGAAATGGGGTTAGTATACCACTTGTACTATGTATGAGACCCTATGCACACGCTTTGAAAACATGCTAACAAAAAGGGAAATTTCATAAAGTATACATTTTTCATTTAAAACCGTTATGTACATTCAACACAACCACACCAATAAATAATGCATGTTCATTAAGTCATAGACATGTACATCCTATAAACAACAACATCAAGTCTAGTCAAGTCAACCATGCATACTATATAATTAGATACATATTCAAGTAACTCTATCATGGATTCATATTAGAAACAAGCATGTATAAAAGTAGATTTCAACATAACCAAAGAAAAACAATTACCCATGAACCCCTATTAAGTCTGCAACTGCAATGGCCAAGCAAATCTCCATAACCTTACTCAATCAAGTCACCCAAAAAGAATCCTGACTAATATCCTACATAACATAACATGGCATTTACGCATGCATATCATCTTACATTGACAACATAAACAAACACATAATCATAATTGAACTAATCAACATATAGTACCAACAATGTTAATGTTCATCATATACATGTCATACAACATTATTAGAATAACAATAAATAAGAACATCCTCCTAAAAATCCCCTCAAGTCTAACTAGTGCAATGCTTAGGTATAGTCCCACACCTCTACCGAGACTAAGCTAGACCTCTTAGGTTATCCATATTAGAGTTCATTCATTTAGTTCATTTTACCTTTTTTGAACATCTTTCCCTAACCGAAATAGACCACATGATACAAATTTGTAATTCGATGTCATAAAACCCTACACCGAACGAAGGCGGACTACTTGAAAAGGTAGAACCAAAACATGAAACATAGTTACTACGTGGATCCTCTAGGTGGTTTTCCTATGAGGGCAACATAATTCAACAACTAGGAGATATAGTTGGGACCCTCTTTATTGTACATGCATTATAGTGTCCAATAAAAAGAGTACATTAGTGATCCTACCTTCCCTATGTGGGAAGGGACACTCCTCACTCTAGTTCATTCGGTGCTAAGTTATAGTCCCTTTTTGAAAATGTCTTACGCCAATTATCATTTATAGCTTAGTTTATGTATAGAGTTTCCCCTTTAGATAACATCTCATCAATACTCAATAAAGAATTGCATAGGATAAAAACTTTATTACACATTCATTAGGTGAGGTTAGCAACAAACATTTTCATATCCATGATAAGGTTCCATTGGTAAATCAATCAACTCCTAAACATTTACATCTCTAAGAACACAACCTGAAATCAAATAAAGACATTTAATTCAACATCATTACACCTAGTCAATACAATAAAGGCAATACCAATAAAAACATCTTGAAAAGACCAAGTAAGTATAAATACACCACACATTGGAAGTAAATAATAGGATCATAAACTACCAAGTCTCCTTATAGTTCGTCATTTACAATAAACCCTCAAATTCAACCCACTTTGTGTTACATCATAATTAGGGCAACAATAACATGATCAGAATGCACTAACTATAAGAATACCGACAGTGTCAGCAAAATTCAATACTAGATCATTAGCGTTCAAGACAGAGACTTAGGTCAATTTACAACATACTTTTTAACCTAGAGCATCTCCTCAAGAACTAGCATGAAAGACTATCAATCACCATTATTTTGGTCATGATCACAGTAACAACATTACCTAGTAGTAATTCAACAAATAACCAAGTTATTTGAACCAAATACAACAGAATTCATTTCAAGATCAAAGCTAAGGTTAAGGTCTAAGGGTCATCTTCTACAAATTAGACCAAACCATAAAAATATATACTAATTAAGTTACAATAAATATTAGTCTACCAATAATATCATAAAAAATGAATTCATAAACATGATATTCGAGATTGAAAAAGACCCAAATGAATATGATGTTGACTTCTTACCTTGGCAAGTAGGATGCCTCTTTTGGGGCTAATGTTGTTGTAGGGGGCTAATAGCGGATTCCATGTTCTATCCTAACCGGAATAAGGATTTATGAAAAGTTTCCCAAATTTTAAATGAAACAAACATAATTAAGAATGGGACATGACTAAGATACCTAGAGATGTACTCTATGAGGTCGCAAGCGAGCACTGGAGGACCCGATAAATTAGCAAGTAGGTCTTGGAGGGGAGTTTAAGGGTGAATTAATTTCTTTATATATAAATATATATATATATATACATTGCAGGACTTCTAATGGTGTTTAATAAGATATGTGTTGTTTTTTTTTATTACTAATATGCATGATGTTAATGTCATATGGATTACAATGATAACGGTCTAACCAAGTATGCATGTTGTTCACTATACATGTTGTCATAACCCGAAACCATACTTTAGAAGTTAGGGTAAAATCTTGGATCTTACTCGGCATCGTTGAACTCTCGGAGGTCTATGACAAGACCTTTCATATCATTCATTGAATATACAGAGTTAAAATTAGTGAGGAATTAAAACTATACACAAAATATAATATAGTCTTCAAAATATCTTTCATATAAAAATAATAGGAAATACTAAATTCAATCTCATCATCTTAAGACACAAAATTACTTTGGACACAGCCCATACTTCAAAATTGGAATATAAAAGACTTAGTCTATTACAATACTTTGAGTGAAAACATAACAGACATATATGTCCTCGAGTCTAGTGAGGACCTACTTCAACTTCTCTTGAAAGATCTTCTAAGTCCTAGTCTTCACTTCTCAAAGTTCCTCACCTACCAAGAAATATAGAGAGAGATAAATGCATTGAATTAGTACAACTACATGTACTAAGTATGGATTTATGCATAAAAATCATGAAAACGTACTTTTATTGGAAATATGCATATCTTTATTTCAATACCATATTATAATCATAAGAACATCATTTAGCAATTAAGGAACACATTAGAAAACACCCTCTCTAGATGTGCCTAAACGACCCTTAAGATTACTTATAATGAGTCACGTACATACTTAGAAATATCATAAACATCAAGGTAAGATTCTCCTACTAAAGGTGAACTCTAAGTCTCTCTTGAGTGAGTTGTGAAGTGACCTCTTATACAATCCCTTACACACACACTTAAGAGATCCTATATACTCCTTAAGATAGAATCGTTCTCACATAATACAACAACACATAGGTTATATGACATTCTCCTTCCAAGTGCTATCAAAAGAAATACTTTAAGTAAATCAAGAATATAACATCCATAGTGATCCCTTCAAGATTACCTAAATAGTCCTTAAGACTACCTAAGGCTTACATCATGTCCACAAAATCAACCAAATTCCCTAACTAGAGTCATCCTCAAGACTTCCAAAGATAAGACATGAAGAGATCATCCCTTATGCCCTCTTCACACTTTAGATAAGGAATCCTTAAGTCGCTTTAGATTTGGTACTCATTTGTTTACATAGTCCTTAACATAAGTCATTAGTTCGTTAGTTAATTAAGACTCATACATTTTATAAAGGACATTCAAGTAATGGTCTTGGACAAGACCTAGGAACTCCACATAACACCTTCAAATTCTATTGTGCAATGTCTAGATAGCGTCCCATACCACCACCTAAACATCATAAACTCCTCTAATGCTAATAGGTATTCCATATAATGAGAATAGGCAATAACTGACATAGACCATGACAGTTAGACATGGAATCCGGAGTTGTATTCTAATTTGATGCGGTTGTTCTACTTGCCAATGGTAAAACTTAGACACATCCCATGTAGGCGCATGGTTAGGGAATATGAAGGGAATACATTTTAATCTAGTCTCACACTTAACTAGAACTACCTTCCCTTACCATGCTCACTCAGTGCTAGCCGTCATTATCATAGAGTAAATCATATATTAGGTTCACATAAAAGGGTTCCATAACAAGTTCATAACCCAATCACATATATCCTATCTAGGAAAGTCCACTAGGGATACATCACAATAAAGAAAAGAAGCTCATGATGACTTTCATAAGGATTAATATGATGCCGTTCCCTCTAACTAACCTTAATTACATCATTCCTTTACTTTGAAAGATACCATTACGGCTTACGCTTCAACAATCTTAACCTTACCCTTAAGTCAAGGTTTTCACATAATAGACTCTCATATTATCATTTAAAGTCACATGTCATTCATATATTCAAGAATAAGAGTACTAACATCCTAAATCCAGAGATAACATATTCATTATCTATTCATCAAGCAAGATATACAAGTCAACCAAGACAAGACATCACATACTTCACTTAAACTCATAATGCAAGTCATTCTAGAAACACCTATAAACAATCTAATATCATTAAGTAATCCTATATATATTCATAAAATCATTAATGTACTCCACATATACTAATAAATCCAACTAGGAATAACCAAGACTTAACCATAACACTATACTCATGATGTCAACATCATAATCTAACATGATCACTTAAGGAAACATAAGTAGACGAAACAGATATGACTTAACATGTAGATTAATAACGTCATGCTTCACTAGTCAACTACACAAATAGCCACATTACTTCAAGTAGTTTCCAATAAGTCCTTGTTCAACAAATTGCATAAAGTAACGTTGAACAAGGCCACGTCAATTGCAAGTAAAATATATAATGCCGCCACCACAAGTGGAACATGATAAATAAAACAGAATTGAATTATAATTAATATTATATTAAAGAAAATGGGGAAGAATACCTTCAACCCCTCTTCCATACTCTAATTCAATGCCAAATCAACCAATTCAATATCACAAGACCCTTACACATGGTCATGAACAATAATTAAAAGCAATTACAATAAAACTCAATGAATCTACATAAATTCAATGTAGGTTTAACAATCTAAGATAATTAGATATAAATTTGATGCAATTATTATATCATTAGAAAGCCCATAAGAAACTAAATAACAATTCAATAATATAACCTTAATATCAAGCAACCCAATAAGTAGTCAAAACTAGGGTTCATCAATTTACATAGTTTCATAGGTAATTTAGATTGAAATCATTAATACAATATCTATTAGATAATAATTCCATTTTAGAAATCATTTTGCAAGAACCCATGGAAGAATCCCGAAATTGGACAATTCACTAGATCAAACATTAAAAATCTTAGAGTTGGGCTCCTTGATTTGAAACAGTTCAAGTCAAAATACATACCTCAAGGATTATAATAATTAACTTATATGAATAATTTCCACTAAAAACTCCACACCAAGCTGTTTCATCAATTTGGACTTCAATGGAGTGTTCGGGATTTTTCTAAGATTTTTGGGCTTTTAATTTGGAAGAATGAAGTCATTAAGGTGTTTACCCTTCAAATACATAATTAAAATACCAAAAATGAACTTAATTAACCGACTATCTCTTAATTTAGAAGTGGTAAATTCACTCCTAATTTGGCAGCAACCTGCGTAGGAAGATAGGTCTGTCCACGCTTGCCCTTGACGGGCGTCACCACCACGATGTGCCGTCACTGGCCACCGTCGGTGGTTACAGTATCCTGACAAGGCTTCCATATTATCCCATTTACAATTCCCACATGACGACACCCTACGACGGTGTATCAACAGGCCTACGAGCCATCGACTGCTCCGTCGTGTGGGGCCACCCTGGGACTGTTTTGGCAACAGTTTTGGGTCTTTGATCAAGGACCCTTAGGTTGTCTTTGGGGATAATTTTCAAGAATTTTCTGACCCAAATACGATTTTCTATAGTTTTAACACCTTTCACCTGAATTTCATCAAAAACAAAAACGTAAAACGAGATGAAACATGTCTAGACGTACAAGGTCACTACAAGGCATATATTTCGAACGTCATGGACGTTCTTCGTCGTTTTACCTTCAAACTTCGATAAACTTGAAAAAAATCCTATAAATTCTGTATTAAATAAATTAAAAACCTTAAAACATAATGAATCACATATAAATACATAGACAACATATAAGACATTTAGGTGACTTAGTCGTCGAATGTCTTCTCGTCCCTTGACGTTTGACTTCCACCACACCAAATACTTTAGATAATGACTATATACCATATATTAGATATATTAAGGACATTATACCATAAATATCAACATGTTATGTTGCATTCAACCTAAGTCATTTTAGAGGGCTTACACAAGTCATATTGATGTATGAAATAAAGGGCAATGCTTCTGATCTCCTTGTTGGTTTACTGTGTAGGTGTGAGGTTATGGTTTTTACCTTATACATTACTATAGTAGGATTATATTGTACTTGTCAATAAGTTCTTTTGACGCATTGATGAAATGAACTCTAACTATGCATTGTTGGTTATGGTATCATTATGTTGATTTTTTATAGTATGGACTTGTATATTGTCTTAAGATGTGCATAAATACTAAATTGATTATTACAATTATGTAAAAAATTAATGAGTGTGTTGTATCTTATTGAAGATGTGCCTAACCTAAGATGACTTCATACAAACACTTGGTGTGAATAGTATTTTGGGACACTACTTGCACATTGTACTAGCGTGACATAGAAGTTTTCATAGGTGATGGTTCTTATGTGAAAGTTATGTTTGATTATATTCTATATCCTTATGAATTTATGTGCTTAAATTGTTTAAGGTTGTATGAATGCTCACCCTTGTAGACCTTAAGGTGATACTTTGGAATTAATGTTGGAATCAACAAAATTCATGCATTGCACTAGCTAATACTTGAGGGTTGTCTTAGGCAAAAGAGTTAAGGGAAAAATGAAATTTAATGTATTGGAGATATTGAATGTGGCTTAATGTGATAATGACTTTATGTGTGGTTGTGAATGGTGTCCATGTCTAATATATTGTATGCAAACTATATTGTGCTTATTGTATCAAATGTTCATGAAAATTCTCTAAAATACATTATGAATGGTTTCTAACTTAATGTCTTCTTTAAAAACAAGTTTTTCTATGGTTATCATACTTGTTGTATGTATTCTTGTACTAGTAACATTCTTCTTCATCTTTTTATACAAAGTGTAGATGGTGATGGCTAAAGGACCTTTCCTAGAATGAAGAGCTTGAATTACTATTCCCTAGTTCAAGTGTTTCCTTAATGATTCAAGGACCTTGATATCAAAAATTTATTTAAGTTCATTTAATAATATAGAAATATAATTTTTCATTGTTTAGGGTTATTGCCTATTCTATTCGTGACTACGATGGAAAGATGAGGATTAGTGTCTTAACTATATACTAATAGTTTTTAAATGAAGTGACTTCTTAGTTTTGTGTTATGGTATAAAATCTGGTAATTATATGTCTATGCGATGAAAAATGTCTAAGGTCCTGTTTAAGGCCTCTAAAAGGTCAAGTAAGTCGTGTTACGTTTAGGGGGTACTCCCCGATCGTTACAAACATGGTATCTGATGAAGAGGTTATAAAAATTGTCTTAAGATTGAATATCTCATAATTCAACATCTAGAGTCTTTTTCATCGGTGTGAATCGTGACACATCTATGAGAGAGCTTGTGACTAGATGAGTACATGTGAAGGTATAATTGGAAGATATTGTTTTGATGCCAATTATGGATATATATGACCTATGAGGTTTGATGTATTACATTTAGAAGTTGTGTTGTGATGTAGTTATGGCATGATAAATGTTTTTATTGTTTAATGAAGTTCCTTTTTGTGATGATGGGTTAATTTTCGGTTATGTACAATGAAAGTAGAAAGTTATAGTGTAGACTTTAGTTTTTTTTGGAGGAATGTGACACATACGAACACATTTTATATATATATCATAAGTAGTGACTTTTTCGAAAGGTTGTTACTTTAACGATAAGGCATGATTAACACAGATTCATACTACTTAGTATATATTAAAACAGGGGTTTCCTTACACTTCAAAACAACTATTTTTTAAGTTCTCTACTCTTTTTTAATAATCTCATGTGTTATTTGAAAAATATAATTAAGTTCAAAATTCGAGGTATATCATAAGAAAAGTTGGCGTAAAAATTGTAGCAAATAATTTATCAATTCACACTTGTATCTTTTCTAACCATTTGTCAGGATAGTGATGAAAAGTTGTGAGAGAGACAAAACACTACACATATATGAAAAAAGACATATGATTTGGCTATGGTATTTCTTCGTTGTTTTTTTTTTTTCTTTTCCCTCAAATGAAGAAATTTCTTCCTAATTTTTCTAAAACAATGGTTATCAACGTAGTCTATTGAATTATTAGTTTTGATGATAAATTTTACTATTTTAAAAATTTATTTTCACTTATACATATGATATGATAACATAGGCATGATAATAACTATTTCATACTTAATATGTACGTAAAAATGAACGGAGAAATCAATGTTTTGGTTGCAAGATATTTAAATCAAATGGAACAATAGAGCGAATATAGCATGAACATATATTTTTTATAGATATATTCTTCCATACAATTTTTCTTTATGTGACTAGATACACTTGCAATACAAAAATAGACAAGAAATAGTAATTTATCATAAAATGATCTTAAATAAAATTAATCATTCTATAGATAAATAATTTACATTTTATTCATCTATTAAATTTTATTATTGAGAAATTTAAAAATCTAATATCATGATACAACTTCCATGAGATACAAGATAATAAAAATACATTCATTAGACCACAACTATATGATATATATGCAGCAGAAAAGGAGAATCTACAATTCTACAAAGATAAGGTCAAAACATAATGAAAATGAAATATTTTTTTCCAGGGGTGATGTTATTCATATATTAAAATTAAATTATATTAATAAAATATATATACACACGTGCAATGCACGTGCTTTTGTTATTCTGTCCTACAGTAAATCGGGTATGATCCCCTAAATTGTGAAGTAAAAAATGCACAACATATACCTAATTATACTATGATCTATTTTTCTAGCAAATGTATACTATTTCAGACACATATCACAAAAATTGATACAAATTATGTTTGTATATTTAGTTTAGTGTCATACAATATAATGGAGTGCAAAAAAAATTTAAGCATTATTAATTTTAAATGAAGTGTCAATTATATCTATGCATAGGAAAAAATAATATTTGTGTATCGAAAAAATTGATACAACTAATACTATGTGAAACATAAACCTATATCTAAGAAATGATACAAGTTCTCATCACCTATTCAATCAATTACATAGGAAGATAAAGTACATCATGTAGATGTAATGAATTATAAGTTTAAGTTATGTTAAATCTTTATTCCGTTAGCCTAGTCTTCAACTTTCGTTCTACCTTTGAATGATGAATATGAAAAAATATATTCTTTGTGACAGAAACAGATAAGGTGAGAGGAAGACACTGAAAACACCTTATATCATTTCTTTCTCATTTTCATCTTGATTTTCTCTTTTTTTCTTCTCCCTAATATTTGGCTGAAATTTGTACTCAATGTAATATAAACATTAAACCATATTAAGGAAATAATTAAATAAAGACAAAAATACAAATGAAAATTCATATCCTCTAAATTCACGATGTATTTTTAAGAAAATTATTTTCCTCAAGCATTCGATGTTATGGATTATATCCCCTAGGATAGAACGATTTACTTAAGCACAATATTTATATCTCAAATTCTGCTGAACTACGAACTACTCACTCAACAAATACAAATCACAATTAAGTATATATGAAGAAAAAGAGTTAAAAATAATAGTTGAAAAATGAGAATAAACCCCTTTAATTATTAATTAAAGAATAGTATGAAAAAGTTTTTATTATACCTTATCAAAAAAATCGCATTCTTTAAAACAAACATCATTTCCCATTCAAACTTTTTAAAACTATGCAATACAAAATTTGAATGGAAAATGACTATAAGATTAATTTCATGTTGATAAGTAAGTTTCTCATCGAACTTTTTGTATGAAACTCATACTTGATTCACTGGATTTATCAGTAGATGTGATATATATGTTCTATCAAACTTGTTTGTATACCTAGGCAATACAACTCACCCAACTAATGTCACATCTTGAAACCACACCCTAGAAGTTAGGAGCAATCTCATATTGCAACCAGTGTACTTGACCTCTCAGAGGTCTTGTACAAAGACATTGCATATCATTAATCGCATGAACAGAGTTAAAAGTGGTGCGGAATTAAAACTTTTCACAAAAACATAACATAGTCTTTAAAAACTCTTTCATATAAAGTCATAGGAAATACTAAGTCTCAATCTCATCATCCAAAGACATAAAAATACTTGGGACACGAGCCATACTTCAAAATATAGAAATACTTAGTCTATTCCAATATTTCAATAAGAAACATAAAAGACATCTACGCCCTCGAATCAAATGAGAACATACTTCAACTTCTCTTGAACAGTGTTACTTATCCAAGTTTTCACTTCCCAAAATCTCCTCACCTAAAAAAACTATAGAAATAGATAAAAACATGGATTAGTACAACCACATGTATTAAGTATGTAATAATGCATAAAATTCATGAAAATGAACATTTACTTGAAATATGCATCTTTTTATTTTTAAATCATATAATAATCATAAGAACAAAATTTTAAAACTTAAAAACACATAAAATAACATTTAAGCGAATATGATAATTTTTTAGTTACTTTAGAGTGAACTCATTTCACTGTACAGAGAAGCTCTTCACTATTACAGTGAAGTGCTTCGTTTTCCATTTTAACACCTCTTAGAATGTAGTCTCCTTACTAAAAGTTGTCCTAAGACCCACTTAAGAAAAACAAAGAGAGAGAACCAGCCCCACACCTCCTAATCATACCTAAATACCCTCCAATAGCCACTTATAAATAAGTTACATACACAACATCACCTTTCAGACAATCAATATATCACATTAGGTAATCTGCCATTTCGTTCCATAAAAGTCTATAAAAATACTTATTTAAGTAGATAAGTATAACTGCCATGGTTAACTCTCCTTCACGACTACCTAAACAATCCTTAAGAAGACTCATAAGTTTTGATCATGTCCCCACATAATCCATCTTCTCCCTAACTACAAAACTTCATTCTTAATACTCTCATCTAGGTAGAATCGAAATTGACATTCCTATTGATGTCCCCTTCCCACCTTAACTATACACGCGCCTTACACACTAGATAAGTACTTATTCACATTAGATTAAACCTGAAACATAGTCATTTTTCGTTCTTTTTACGAGGACTCATCATACATTAACATAAAGAACATAAGTAATGGGCCTTGGACAAGACCTAGGGACATTAAACTTTAACATTTTGTAAAATTTCATGTTTAATAAAATATTAAAGTGTCCCAAAGGTCTTAAGAATGTATATTAGGGGTACATAGGCATCCTACGCCCAATATGGGAAATATTTGCAGAGTATAGATAATTGGGCTAGGGGGGTATTAGACAATTGTCTTTATAAATACCCAAATAGGAGACAAAATAGTTGGGCATATTAGAAGATTAGGCGTAATTTATTTTTTAGGAACAATTTTAATGATATGTTATGAACATGTAAATGTAAAATACCTTTTGGGATTGTCCTAAACATCCCTCTTGTTTTGACAAGTTGAAAAAACCCTGCAATAACGACCCCTCCCGCGCCCCATCTTGCTTTGCCCTCTCATACCCTTATGTTCCTAGCCTCGAACGTTTCAATCCTTACTAGATCACATGTCATTTAAAATGATCATGTTAGATTACAGAGGTATTCCAAGACAAGTTGAGAATCCTTGGGGATGCTGTGAACAATTCCCCATTAACCAGAAGAAGAGGGTATGTTGGAAGTACAAAAACCAGTGCAACACATAGGGAACACAAAACCCGAGGGGACTGCAACCTAACTGACTTTTGGTTTCGGGGTTTTTTAGGGGGCAAAGACCTTTCACAGATGGGTTCACCCATGTGAGCCTATCTATCTAACAAATTCTATTAACTCCTCTCACCTACGTCTAGCTATATACAATCCGAGGACAAACAAAATAAATTATCTATACATACAATTACAATACATACAACAAACCACAACATATACAAAAACAACCCGTAACCAAAACTTAAATTGGTGGGACAATAACCTAGTAACTAGTTAAGAGAAAACCAGTCCAACTAGTATGGGCCAAAGGGTTAGTTATATGATTTGAATACTACTTGAGAGTCCTTGTCATTTATAACTAGGGTCAGCCCTCATTAATTCCCTTCCCGCTGCTTTACTTAACATAATTTTCCTACCTCGGTCCCAAGCCACTCGCTTCCCATCCCATTAGTATAACTAAACTCAAGAAAATATCCTAGCCCTAACCTCGATGGTCCAACATGGTTATTATTGTTCCAATAACTTAGAGTACTTTAGTAATTAACCATAGGTCCTTATTAATTAAATTAGACATTTAATTAATTAATTTAAAATTTAAAGGGTCAAACGAAATCCCATAAGAAAATTTTCAGATTTGACTAGTGTGTTTTTTCCTATTTGTAGTCAAATCGACGAGGGGCTTTTTGTAATAATAATTAATTTATTTAATTACTTAGTTAAGACCTAGTTTAATGAGTCATATTAGTTTCCTACAACTAAAATAACATCATTCACCTAGAAACGTGACTCAAGGCAGTAATAAAGTGGGAGAAAAACAGAAAATCTCATATAGGCGATTTTCCAAAGTCTTTTCAAGGTTGTTTCGTGCAAGGTGATCTTTGTAGATTAAGTTTCTACATACGTACGGTTTTTAATATCCTGGATTATTTATCCAATAGTACTTTTTCCATCGTCTTGAATCTATGAAAGCTCAAAACTAGGGCTGTTTTCCGAAGGTTCTCTTGTTGAAGTCCTTCCTCCCTAGTAATCCCTCCTCGTGTTTTCGATTCTAATGAATATATATACGTAGTGTTGACACGTTGTTGGTTAGTGGTGCTGTTGATCTTAATGTGTAGAGGTCTGATTTGTTATGTGTCGAATGAACGCTATATTTTGTACTTTTCTGATTTTATGTTCTCTTAGTGATATAAAGATGATTGGCAATCAACTTGTGTCCCCGAAATGCTATTCTTGAATGTTGACGGTTGTGATGTGCATACCTATTGTTAACACGTAACTTGATCAAAATGTCATTTCAGTAAAGTGTCATATGATGCTGTTTGAAATCGCGACTAATGTGATGTTTAAAATCTATGTTATAAGGTTGGCTAAAAAGATCTTCCCATGAATCAGATTGAATGAATGTTTGGCTTATGCCTATAAAAACTGCTACCAAATATTGTCGACCCAAATTGTTGAATGTCATTGGATATAATGATATTTAAATATTAACACGAATTGGCTCCGTTCCTCCTTTCTCACACCAATTAGCCTCCTGCACTTTCCCTTTGCTGTGCTAACAAAGATGGTTATTCAATCTTTTTTTCCAAATTAGTCGTTGGGGGTTGGGGCCAATACTCATTTTATGCATCCATAAAATATATAAGCCCAATTTATTAAATGACATTAAAGCACATATAATGAAGGACATTATTAAGCAACTAGTACGTAATTCAATGAATTCAATCCAAGGGCAGGCCATCATTGGGAAAGTACCACCCGATGCAATAACACAAATGAACTCTGAACATATTTAATCATTGAATTAAGTTCTTCTCGTCCATAACGATAATAATATGACGATATCAAACGAACGCAACAAGTAAAGGCAGTCCTTCAACCCTATATTCTGTATAAGTTATAAATTAACAGAATGAGGTGTTGAACAAAGAAGTAGATAAGACCCCACTTACAATAAGTACTACGTTAAAATACTCACAAAAAGGGGTGGTTAGAACGTGTGAAAAAAGTTCATTACCCCACTCATGTTATTAAGGATATTGACATTTCATCAATGTAAAGAAAGGCATGACAAGTAATCAATAGAGTAAATAAACCTCAATCTAGAAGCAAGCTTCCATAATTTTTGAGTCAACTCTAAAAGATAAAAAATTAAAGAAAGTGAGAGCACCAATAGACTAGTTATGAGCATGTGCTTGCCGTGTATGTCTCATGTATTTAGGCCAATGAGGTGGATAAGTAGTCTCCATACGTATCCTATTCTTCAAATTATGTCTATCCAACATGGGAACCAGCAAGTGGATTCTACCTAAGAGAGCATGTATGTTTCGTCTCACCTTGGCCATTGAGATCACCTTATTTCGGTGTGGGAAGACACCGGATTTCATGTTTAGATCACATGATCAATGTCGGTTAGTGCTCAAAAGAATGTTCTTGGTTCACTTTAGATGTGAGCCACCCCTTTCAGTGTGGGGTAAACACTTGAGATGGATTCACTTTAGACGTTGAATCACCCTTTTTCGGTGTGGGGAAAAAACTGGATTTCATGTTAACTCGTATGATCTATGATTCAATTTGATCGGTGAATCACCTCTTTTCGATGTGGGGAAGACACTGGATTTCATGTAGCTTCACATGATCTTTATGCTACAGACTTCTTTAAAAAAGGAAATACAGGAAAGAAGAGATTAAGGTTTCAATAGAACTATAATAAGTAAAGAGCTACTAATGCCAATTTGATAAGAAATGAAAGTTTCCAATAAGTAAAGGGGCATAGCGATATTGAATCCCTCATGTATGGAAAAGATCATCAAGCCAAATATATTGTCTTAAAATGGATTTATCAGCATTGTAAAAAGATCATATCCAAATAAGACTAGCTTAGTATTTCCCTATATTTGTAAAGGAATGGCCTAAATATGCTAGCCGATCAAGATGACTTAATAATATATCAAACTAATTGTAGTTTAAATCATTTCAGCTTAGTCCTTCGATTAATTTAATTTCATTGTAGTATGTGGACTACAATAAATCATTTCACTTGTAAGTAAACATAGGATTAAAAATTTTTTGAATACACAAACACGACAAGAACAAGAAGAAGGACTGAAAAATAAAACTAAGTGTCAAAGAAGATCCTAAGGTTAGGCATACATATTTCAAAATCTTGCTCGTAGTTTTTCTAAAATTATATTGATGATTCTAAGGTTTTATTTCATATAAAATGATTTTGTGTACTTTGAAGCATTAAAATCGCGCCATTAATATCAACATTCAACAAATACGAATTAGGAAAGGCTAGTGATGTCACTACTTTGCAGAAATGGCATGTTCTTTAGGAAAGATTTCCTGTCATGTATATGCCTTATGTGTATGTGTGCAATACCCTATACATAGTACAGTTTGTACTAACCCCATATATTTACAATCTTTTTTAGGTGCAGATCATAGAGAAGGTTGAGACCTCATTGCAGCAGCGGTTTGGACTCAAGCGATCTCAATACTCTTTGCAATGTCCTCGTTTAATTTTGAGGATGCTGAACATTTACCTTCCTATCATTAGTAATTAGAACGAGCTAAGAGGATTTTCCCCTAGCCTTTTCTTTCCAACAATAATTGAAGAAGCTTGGTTTTAAGGCATTTTTGGCAAACTTGATGAAATTTTGATCTTTTTTATTTTAATGATTCCTCATTAAAGTAGTTTGTCTTTATTGAGATACTATAATAGCAAGGTTATCTAAAAGTATGTGAGTCTATGTACACCTTCATATGTTAAAGTTTTAAATTTTCCACAGGAATTTAAACTTATGAATGTGATGAAAGCTAATAAGAGTCTTGTCGTGGTCTACGACCTCTGAGAGGTTAAGATGATGTGCCGTTTGCGATCCGGATGCTAGAATTCGGTCGTGACACAACTAAACACCTTCAAAGGCCTATTGTGGCAATTTCTAGATAGCATCCCATACCACACCTAACTTTCATAGAACTTCGCTTATTCTAGTCAGTATCCCAGGCATGATGATAATAGCAATAACTGACAAGACCATGATATATACTGGTCTCCCGAATTCTAACCTAGACCTACTCTTATGAGGGTTTTCTAGTTTCCAATGTAGTCTCGGAGACATCCATGTAGCAATGTTAAGAATATGAAGATTGTTATGCCCTCCTCTAGTCTCCTTCTACACATAGAGACACTTATCTTATGCCATATAACTCGCTGAGAGCGCTTGGTTCTTATAGATTAATTGATCATTAAAGGATCACATGAAAAGGTTTCTATATAGTTCATAAACCCAATCACATTCACCCTAACCAAGGGTCCCACTAGGCTAACTACCTTCAATGGATACGAAGATAACGCATTATGACTTCCTATGATTAACATGATTATCGTTCCAGACATACCTAAGTTCCACCATTCCTACAATAAGGAATACCATTACGGATCTCGACATCAACCTTCATATCCTACCTTTACCCACGTGACATTACCTTCTACTTAAATTTCAATGTCTCACATGTATTTTCATTCATACATGACAAGGGTACACTCAGACTCCAGTCAAGACACTCATAAGCTCATACGATTCATACATATATCAAGTAACGAGAGACAATGTTTTTGTTTTATATTTTTTTTTTGTTGTGGTTTACACTTCTTGTTATGTTGCTTTTGACATTTTTTCTTTCTCCTTGTTTCTTTTTTGTTGTTTTCTTGTTTTGTTGGTTTGTTTGTGATTTTTGGGGTCTGTTTTTTGTATTTAGTTGTGTGTTGTTTTTGTTGTTTTCTTTTTGTCTTGTAGTTTGTTTTTTGTTGTGCCTTTTTTCTTGTTGTTAGTTCTTTTTTTCTTTTGTTTCCTGTGGACTTTAGTTTGGTCTTCTTGTTTGTTGTTGTTTTTTGTGTTTTTTTGTGTTTAGGGACTTGTTGTTTTCTCTTTTATTGTGGTGTATTCTTTTTTTTTTTTGCGTTTTTCATTTGATGTCTGTTGGTTTATTGTTTGTGTCGGGAGTACTAGCAAGGTTCTTTTTGGCACTGTGTGAGGTTTGGGTGAGGATTGTGGTGAGATTTTGTAGTAGATGGGTGGGTGTGATTATATGGCTTCAGGTATGGAGGAGCTTCAGGGGAGTGTGGTTACGGGACCAAGGAAAAGAACCAGACGGGGGCGAGCGTGCCGTCTGGGAGGACTAGGCGAGCTAGGGCGCGGGGGGGTTGGTGGGGAGCCGTGGCATAGGTGTCTCGCCGATGATTGGACAGGAAGCTTCGAACAAACCAGAGTGCGCTCCCACGGCAGAAAGACTAGCAGCAGGACGAAAGCACCAGGGCGGAAGAAGGAAGCGAGAGGAAGAAGAGAGAAGCAGGGCGGCACAGAAACGGGCGAACGACAAAAATACAACCAAAAGCCCAGGACGGGAGAGTCACAAATGACAGATGCATCAAGATAGCAAAGACACGATGACAACCACAGCAAAAAGCAGAAAAACACAAGAAAACGGTGCCCCCCTATGAGGCGCTTCGTGTTGGAGACAACAACAAAGGCCGAGACGAAACAGAAGGGAACGAAATAAGGACATCAAGAGGCAGCGTAACCAAAAAAGAAAAAAACCAAAAGGGATGCAGAGATCCAACAGGCGTCACCGTGAGTGCTAATCACGCGCGACGGTGTCAAAGAAGAGAAGATCCGGAGAGGGAGGCGCCATTGGCCAGAACCAAGGCAGAGAAAAGGAGGAAAAGCAACCGCGGAGACAGCAACGCAATGAAAGGCAGCAGACAAGACAACGACAGCAAGGGAAGACAATGAGTACATCATGAAGAGCCCAGAAATCCAACGAGGGGGCACCCCAGAAGGGCAACAACAGTAGGTCAAGACAAGAACATAGGACGTAGGGAAAAACGAGGATTCCGCAGGAGGGGGGGGGTGCGCGGGAGTGAAGGGCGGGCAAACATCGAGTCAAGACCGTTAAAGAAGGATGCAAGAGGAGTGAAAATCAGTAATGCGTAGAGGACGCGGGGGCAGCGACGGTGGGGCTGGGCGAGCGGGGGGTCCATTGGGCAATACACACAACTCAGTGCGGGGGGGCCGGGTGGGGTGTGTGGGGGTTGTGGGATCAAGACTCACCCAGGGTCACGACTCTCACCCCAGTCCTGAAGTGTTAATCCATGCGGTAGGGAGACGGGCCGTCGCACATTGGGGGCGTGTGCGAATTGACGCGCACCGGTTTTGGGACTACCCACGTGTGGTGGAGGGGGCTGTCTTTGGCAGGGGATCTTGCAAAGGGACCGACTTTTGGGATCCTCCGCTTCTCAAAGGACCCTAGATTTGGCCTTGGGGGGTGTTGAGGGGGGTGGTGAAGTGCACGGGGATGTTGGGTGCTAATAAGGTGGGCTGAACATATCGGGTGTATAGCGGAGTTTACAGCCGTCGTCTCAATAGAATTTAAATACCAAAAAAAGGAGCGAGCGTAGACGATGTCAACAGTAAGCGTGCATGAGAATAAGAACAGGGGCAGCAGGCACGTGAGAGCGGTTCTTTAGTCAAGGGGGGGGGGCAACACAAACCTATACGAGAGAGTTGGCAGTTAACCGCTGCTTCAATCAATACTAAAGAGGGTTTACAGTTGGCCTGAACTCACGAAGAATACACGAGGGGGGGGGGGGGGGCGTGGGTGGTTGTCCTTGACTACTAAAAGTCCCAAAAAAAAATAAATAGATAATAATAAATCAGTGAAAGACCGGATAATAACACAAGAAGAGGGAAATCGAAATTAACGCTGGTGAGCTAAAAGAGTAACAAACTGAAAACCACATAGGTGAGTATGGAACACAGTGGTGACATGATGGGGTCGGGTCAAGCGTCACCGAGATACTAGGTGGGACACCCGTTGTGACAAGATATATGGGGTTTCATCGGACCGGGCGGGGGGACAAATGACGAGAAAGAAGATGGGAGAAACCAAACTGTCCCTGCCCGTTGCGAAATCGCACCACCGCCATGGCCGAGGTCTGGCGGAGGTTCGCACTCTCACCACCGTCCGGGACCACCGCCATGAATAGGGGAAGGCGGAGTGTGTTTGGCAAAGTACAACTATAGCACCTTCGTTAAAAAACTCGATAAGAACAAAAACAGAGAGGGCCTGCGGCCTAGTTGTCAGCACTGACAAAAGGAAAAGAAGAGACCCGTGTGCTTGGCTATAGTATGTTGTCAAGAAGGTTGCCGTATGATGAAAAGGTAACCGCTAGCTACGCAAGGTCGTATCTACAATCGGAACCGTAAGAATGGTGTAAAGACAAACGGGTGCGCGCGGGTGTGCACACCACCCTAATTGGAGATAGACATTCGCCTATCATATGAAGGCAAAAATTGAGAGAAGTCGGAGAGATAGATAATGATAGCGATTGGTTAACCGCACTCCATGAAGAGAGAAAACATGCGGAGATCCCCCATCCCAAGAGGGGGTTATCGCCAAGTGAAGTCCCGTGGACATAAAGTATACAACGCTCTAAGCATATCCTCAAGGTTTGAATTGTAGAAGAAACATACTCTACTTGACCTTCCGTTTAAGGAGTAGGGGGGAAGCGAGAGGAAGGGGAAAGCGTTGGTTGGGTAGAAATTTAAACCCCTTGGTACTGAGGAGGAACCCGTCTTGAATGAAGGCGCTCAAACTCGAGGGCGGGTTACATTGTGAGAGACCGGAATAGATCGGCAGCCATGAATGATGATACAAATACCATGACCTTCCGACACAAGGGCGAAGGGGTCACATCTGGACGGATGAATATCTTTTCATAATCGACATAAATCCCGAGACACGACATAGCAACGTAGGTAAGCTTTGATGGTGTAGATAAAGTTAGATGACGTTTTGGTCAACCTACCACAACCACCCGTATAGATTCGATATGGCTATTTTTGGCGCGGCAAAGGGGCCTGGCCAGGGGGCAAAATACAGTGGTACTGGTTCTCTGCCCGCGTGATCCGGGTCGCGCGAGTGTGGGGGAACTTGTGATATCTTGACGTAAGACCGACCCAAGCGGTGTGTTTGTAGGTGTGCGGGGGGTAGTCACGGTTGTTTGGCACTGTTTGTAGCATGTGATCAACCAATTAGTGCGTATGTCCCTTTTACACAACCTACCGGCCGGAAAAAACAGCTTCCGCTAATTGGGTCATGTAAAGGGGGTGCTGTGGTTGTCTAGACCCGGGGGGTGAGGTGTAGTATGGGAGTGAACGGGGGGGTGGGGACTGAGAGCTGTCCTCAGAATTGGGGGTTGATTCGACACCATGGTGACCGTTAGGAACACATAACCGTAACGCGGATTGGGGTCGGGGGACCGGTGGTGTGAGGAGACCGGGTGCGGGCGGGGCGGTGTGAGAGCGCGGGACAAGACAAAGAAAACCGGAGTCCCCGGGCTCATTGAGAATGGTACTCAAAAGGTGTTGTGGGGTTTAGAAGTTTACAAAGAACTCTATTCCTTGTTCCTGTTCACTGCGGGCGGCGGAGGGGTGGTCAATGGTGTGGATCAATGTGTTGGTGAAGCGGTTGCCTCAACCACAAAGGAGAGGCGAGTTATGGATGTGGGGACGCAGTGGGGAGGGGAACGAAACGATTTTGTGAGTATCTTCCAACCTAACACCGCATCTATCCAACCTCTGAAAAAGAAACATTTCACTATGTCTTTTTTTTGTTTTGCTCTTAAAACATGAGAACACTACCCATGTTCATAATACTTAGATCAGCCCAACATATGACCTTGTGCTAGGGTGTGTGAAGAGAGGGATACATCATATCGTAATCGGGTGGGATCGCAGAAGGGGTGGGACAGGGAGATATAACCAACGCATCGTCGCGTGGGTGGGTGTGAGGTGATGATATGTCGAACGGTACTATCTGATGAAGAAAATAAACACATATGTGGGGAAGAGGGCGGTGCTGGGTGTAGGTATGTGTGGTTTGTGTTTGATAACACATCACCATGGGAAACACCGGAGACCGTACATTCCGAGAAATTCCACCATATTTTTAATAAGGAGACGGGAAAATCACACCGCATACGTGTCAAGATCGTGAATTGGATGTTCCTCCCATGCATACTTAGTAGCGCAACATAGGCTACTACCTCCCATGTTGCATAATGCACACAACCCTAAACCCACTCGGGTCATCCAACACTACACAACGAAACTCTTATTACAGGGACCCTCCGAATAATAGGAGAGATCCACTATGGAATGTAATAAAGGACCTAGCTTGCAAATTTGGAACTCTCAATCACATTTGCTGGAGGGTCGATACCTCAAGTCTTACCTTTTTGGGTCGCAGTATCAGGAGATACAATGTATCAAAATCATCACCAAAACCTCTGATAATATTCCTCTAGACCCACGAAACTCCTGTTGTTTTGGGACGTAATGTAGGGGACTAGATTTGTCACCGTACCACGGGCGGAATCCCGAACCAGGGCCCGGGGAGGCGCTTCGTGTTTTTTTCTTTGATTAACCCATAACTTCCTAACTATAGGAGAGTACAAGAATTGCCATGCAGGACCTGCAACTAGATTCACGATTTTCTATACATAGGAAAAATCGGTTTCCTCCTTAAGCACTTGGTAACACCACCCTTAATGGTCCATTTTAGCACGCCCGTGGCTGTTTTTCAAATATAGGCCAAATTGTGGGGTTGGTCAGGTTGGGGGGGGGGGGGGGTGAAATAATGAGAACATGCGGAAGCAGACAAGACACACACTGATGGTTGTTACAATATCTAGCTAGGTGCCAAAGATTCATTTTTTGGTATAGATCTCACCTCTCACCTATGAGTTGGTGGATAGCCCGCGGGGGGGACCGATATCAAGTCAATTTACAAGCGTACTTGCCCCTGGAATTTATCAAATAAGTATTCATCTAATGGAGAGATACTTGTTCTTAGATATTGACTTTATTGAGTTGGATATAATCATGCACATTCTAGATGGACCAACTTCTCTTCCATAAACAAAAATGGAGGCAATCCATGGATAAATAATAGGTTTAATTAAGCCTTTGTCTATTAAATGTTTTACGGAGCCTTCAAACTCTTTCAATTCATGGTGAAGCCATATCGATAAGGAGAATGAAATGGGATTTGTATCTCATGACAAGTATATCCAACAATAATCAAGATTATAGCAGAAGCTCGGGAGAATTATTTGGGAAATCATTTAGGAGCTACCAAAATAAAAATACAAGAATTCCGTGGGGCCACGGGGGGGGATACGTGTCGCGGGGCGGGGTGGATTAATAGGAAAGGAACTGGCGGGATCGTAAATATTGCACTCGGGGGGTGGTAACTGAGTAGTGGAATAGTACCGGCTTTACAGATCATTTGGCTACTTATAAACAAAAGGTACACTCTAAGAATAAACTCCCCCCTCCTCGATAAAATGCGTCAAAAGGATAGTGTAACAGAAGAAATACTGAACTTCACCACCGGGGGGGGCGGGCGGGGGACCGGGTGGCTAGTTAGTACAATATATGGATGCAAAAGCAAGCATGAATCAATGTAGTGGACCCAATATTACAATGACAAAGATCCAAACATTCAAACTTCTAAACTATTCAACATGAGTAACTCTATGGCAACATTCAAAAGAGAAAAAAGAAAGAGTACAATTTCTATATACTCTTTTTGCAAAAACAACCCACTCACCAAACCCACAATGTAACACCATAGGAAAAGGGTTCGGGTTCCAGGTATCGGAGAAATTAAACCGTTGGGGTTTCGATACTATAGAGTTAAACCTATTACACTATAGCAAGGCACCGGGTTGCGTAAAGTACAGCATTTACAAATCAAGTAGAAAAAGGGGTTTCAACATAGGCCAAATCACCACATATGGAGGTGGGAAGTCTGGTCTTTCTCACGGCCCTGATGAGCGTATGATCATAGAGTTATTCATCTTGAACATCATCGAGAAGGATACTTGTTCTTGGTGCCACTGGGGGGAACCGGGTCGTTTCGCCTTCAAAATAAGGGTGGCCTAAGGCGAATAAACTTTGGGCGCCCACTTTGGGTAGGAGGGGGAGAGGGACAAAAAAAACAATTATCCATTCCCTTATGCCAATCATCAGAATCTTGTTTCCACACCTTCCCAAAACGAGAAGAACTAATAAGACCTTCTTGGTTTGTGAAAAATGCGTGGTGGAGCCAAAGAGGGGGGGCATCCGGTAACTTCCTTCTTAAGGCTTAAAGTAGACAGACACACCCTATTATCCCTGTCTTGAGGAGAATTTTTTTGGGGAGAAAACGCTCTTATTGAACATAGGCTTGTCTTGGATATCAAGCCTACCCTTTGAAGAACCACTATCAAAAGATCTTTCCCTCTTGGCATATCTACTCTTTCTCTTAGCCCTTGCGTCTTCCAATTGTTGAGAATCAAACATGGGATGATAAATGTTCATGTTTTCATGTATCATAGTCAAATAAAATTCTTCTTTCAAGTTATCTGACACTCCCATCACAAAGCGACTCATTGCATATATAGGATCGAAAACCAAAGAAGGAGCATATTTTGACAACTTAGTGAATTTCAAGCAGTATTAAAGCATACTAGTACATCCTTAATGAATATTGTTGAACTCTGCCACTTTAGATTCTCGCTTCTCCCTAGGAAATTATCTATCAAGAAAAGCCTTATTGAAAACCTCCCAAGTCACTAGTCCACCTCTCAAAGGCCTATTGTCCCTTTTTCCCCGCCATTTGACGTACCAAGTTTCGGGTGCCCATGCCTTTGAGGTGGGTTGTAAGTGCTAACGATCAATCATCCCTCTAACGGGCTAGAGTGCGAGGACTCCAATAGCAAACGAGGATCTTGTGTTCATCAATGGGACCTTTGGGTGCCTGGTATTAAACGCGGTGGGGTTTACCCATAGAATCAGGGGAAATTACAATCCTATTGAATCCCCACGGGGAGGTGGGGCAAAATGGGAGGGCATGGACAAACATGTTGGGTTTGCGTTTTGGTACAGGGAGGAGGACCTCCGTAATTAAGCTGGCCTTCAGGCTGAGCTTGAGTATGACGCCTTGTGCTTGAGTAAGGTTAATGGTTGGGCAATCTGGAGAGTTCCTCCCTTTTGTCACATCATCAATGAGGATACATTACCAGAGCTTGTCCATCATTATTATCTTCTCCAAGAGGAGGGACTTGATTTCCTTTTTGGTTCGGGGCTCGGGGGTTAGCTCCGCATGGAAATCTTTATCACAACTCTTCTTTTGCGTTCTTCCAGTTTTATTGCCCAAATACAATAAATGATTAATTCTAAAATCACGTACAGTCAAAACTCTAGAGGCACGATATTGGACTTCCATGAAAGTGAGTTTCCTAAGCATCACATAGGTTCCTATTCATAAGTTTGGTGTGCTTCACAATTATGGGTAAAAATCTACATAGACATTGTTCAGAGAGACATTGACTTAAAGATATTCAACCTCATCCTTTGATACAAAGTTTGTCACATCCGGGGAGCACTCCCTATATGTAAGCGGCAGCAGCGTCCTCTTTGAAGACTAAGAATAGCCTCTTAGCTTGCATCATTATATTCATGGGTCAAATAAAGAAAATTTTGAACTTTTAATTAAATCTACATTGAGGTTTTAAAGATAAGAGCATCCTACAAACATATAATTTTTAATAATCGAGTATACATAGACACTCCTTCCGTATAGGAAAAAACATCGTCTTCTCTTCTACTTTTATTTATTGCACAGATATATAATATAACTTAGTATCAAATGGATGTCTCATCTAATAACCATCTAATAAGAATATAAAAATTTGATCCTAGCCTACAGATTAATATAATAAAGCCACATATGGGTTATACAATGTCTAGCACTCAAATGAAAAAGAGAGAACATAAGAGTCTTAAAACTAGAACAACTTGAAAAGCTTGATATTTGCATAGCCCTAGGAAAGGGAGGACCTACCAAACTTGGATGAACGAGAATTCTAAGTCTTCCTTCAAAGCCTTTCAATGCAGTAACCTAAAATGTGGGGGGGGAGAAAGAAAATGTGGTTAGTACACCACTTGTAGTAAGTATGAGACCATATGCACACATATCATGAAATCATGCTAAAAGGGGAAATTCATTAAAGTGTGCAATTTACTTTGAAAAGCGTTATGCACAATCAAGAAGACCACACCAGTCTTTAAGACATAATCATTAAGTAAAAAACATGTACATTACAAAGACAACAATACTATATCTAGTCAAATCAACATGCATACCACATAATTTAACACATACTAAAGGCAACTCTATCACCAAGTTATAATAATGACAAGCATGAATAGGAGTTCATTACAACATAACAAAAGAAAGAAAATTACCCATGAACCATCATTAAGTCAACTGGTTCAACTTAGATCGCCCGCCCGGGTTGGATTTTCTTTCTCTTCGACCTCGCCCAGATTCTTACCGAAGGGATGTTAACTACTTGAATAAGAAGGACCGAGTCTCCCTCGCATTAGGAGTTCCCTCATTTCAGATTATGTAAAGTACCCAAGGGAGTAAGCCTTGTTCGGGCTGGTTATTAGATAGGATGAAAAAAAAGAAAGCCCATTTCGGGTTGATTCGATTCCCCCCCGCTTTGCCCAGAATGAGGTTGCGCATTGAAAAAACTATCGCAAAAAATTCCAGTAAAGACGGCAACGGTTTTTGAAAATGAGAGGAATTCAAATTAGGATACAATTCCAATGTGAACGTAAAGATCTGAGATAGTCCTTTTTTCGTCTTACTATTTGATAGAGGAGAACTTGCCCATATACATATCGTATACCACCTAATTACCCCCTCTTTTCCTCTTATGGGGAAGAAATAAATTCAAGAACCCGCAATATTGGAAAAAACGCAGAAGTGATACTTGAGTAGAAACCGGAGAGATAGACAGAGAGGGACTCTTTCATACCTCTAACTCCTAGGATGATAAGTAGGGTCCCCTTGTTTTTGGCAGGAGAGTTTCCGCCCAGAAAGAAAAAAAGAAATGAAGTTCGATAAACGTATTACAATACGTAGTGAATGGTCTATATCAAATGATTAATGATGACCGAATCCGTAGTTTTTCATAAAAATCGAAGAATTGGTGTGGAATCATTCACTTCCATAGCCCACAATTCCCCCATCCTACAAAAAAAGGGGGAAGGTGTCTTTTCCTTTCCTGCCCTCCGGAATCCAATGAAAACAACGATTACTTAGGATCCGACAGCTTTCATTTTGTGGCAACCGTCGTAGAATCATTACCAATTGGCACGCTGTGGCGCCTAAGTGCGAAAAGACAGTGCCAAGCTTTGTTATGTGCCGAAACCCTAAATGTTAAGTCAGCAACACTTTCCAAATGCCACTTCTTCCCTTCGTCATCCGTCTTTAGGACGATATAGCCATAAGAGAAGAGGAAAAGGAAATCTAACGGTTGGATTGCTGACGTGTTTCAGTGGACCAATCCCTATTTGAGATGATGGGTTGTGGTGTTCAAATGCTCGACAAATCCACTACATTAGCGAGCGCACAAACTATGTTCTCAACCAATTTTGTTCAGTGGTCTTATTAATCTGACGCCAGAATATCTTAAAAGAAGGGTTGTTTAGCGTGGGAGCCTAGCCCTCTCGTTCTTATAGAAGACTAAGGGGGAATACACGACGGACTAAAGCATTTAGAAAGTGGAACAGAACTAGCAGCAATAGTTATGCCTCTCAAAGTTTGGGCGGAAGGCTGTCGTAACCCCTTAAGACCTGCTTACGCTGTTTCGAGACCGGGACGGGGGGCGTTGGCGGGCCTCCTCGTCACCAATTCGTAAACCTTCGTCACCGTCAGCATTTGTCCTCTCGTCGATAGGTTTCACTGTTACTGAAAGCAAAGACGAATGCAAGCTGTATGATATCTTAATTGATAAAGTAAATCTTTCTCTGCTCTAGACTAGCTCATTCCGCTTGCCCTTTTTTCGTGTCTTATTCCAGATCTTTTATTGAATCTGAAGTTAAGTACTTTTTTCACAATATGAATTACGCAATCTATAAGCTATGTCAAGTCCATCGCCTTGTCGGACTTCCCGTCTTCCATTACATTGCCTACTCGTAACATATTATACAAATTACCCAGTCCCCTCACTCTCGAGTTCTTTGCATTGAGCTCGCTGGTTCGTCTGTTCATGCGGTCCTTTGAGAAGCTTTTATGGCTACGTATATTTCTGCCATGAACAAGCAAAGCCCCAAACCTTACTAAATCAAGTAACGCAACAAGACTCATACCATGTCCACTTCCATAGTACATAATTAAGACTACCTATCATCATAACGTTGATATTAAGACAACACATATCCATAAGTAAAAGACCAATCTCAATATATAAACATGTGCAACGTTCATCATATACATATCTGTAAAATTATAATCATATACATATTAGACATCCCCTAAGAATAGACTTTCCTCAGAATACTGTGCAACTCTTTATGTAGAGTCCCATCCCATAGACCCCTCCTAAACTAAGCTAAACCCCTATGTTGACCTGTTTAGAGTACCTTCTTTAGTTCATTTTTAACCATTTGGTACATCTTACCTACCTAAAAACGGAGACAACTGCCAATAGAAACACTACATCTACACTATGTGGATCCAGTAAGCTATAAATTCCTATAGGGGGCAACCGTAGTTTAAATAACAAGAGTTCAACTGGGACGCTCTTTATTCTCATGCATTATACTCCTCTCTCCCATCTCAGAGTTACATTACACTGAATCCTACGCCTTCCCTATGTGGGAAGGGACACTTCTTGCTGTAGTTCACTTGGTGCTATGCTAGAATCCCTTTTGAAATGTCTTTAATGTCTTTAATAATCATCATTCTTAATATAGGTCATAGGGTATATCCCTTGTATGATCATCATTATCATAGCTCAATAAAAAATGCATGAGTAAAGTCTTCAATTAAAATTCATATAAGTGAGACTCACACATTTACATAATCACATCATGATAAGGTACATTGGTAAGATATAACCATCTTTATTAAATTTAAATCTTAGCCAACACCTCACAAACCATAGTCAATAAATTTCAATTCAACATCATACCAAACCTATCAATGTTAATACAAAGTATACTTCAATGCAATATCATTACTTACTCACATTTTAGGACAATTGAAGTAAAGAATAGGCATCATAAGACTTACAAGGCCTCCTTCATAATCCATCATCAAGGCATTACCTGCAACCCTTAAATCAACCCAATAATGGTGTAATATAATCACACAACAACAAACATCATGACAAAAAAACCAATATAATCACTATAGCACAATCCATCACTAGTTCATAGCTTAAGATAAGATTTTTAGATCAAAGTCATAATCTAGATCAATTACTCAAGAACTAGCATGATAAGACTAAAATTTATCTTAATATAATCATAATTTATACAATAAAATCATAGTATTGTAATTAAACTAATAACCAAGTCAATTGAACCAACCATAAGGAATTCATATCAATCGCCATTCACAGGGACCTAGGGTTAATTGGAAAACTCCAGCCTTCTACAACACTAGGGACCATCCAATAATTGTAGTAGTATAATATAGTCATAATTAATTATAATATACTCAATTAAATCCATTAAAATCATATACAAATCAATTTAAAAGGTCAATTTCGAGATTGGAAAAGACCTACTTGAATTTCATACTTCGGAAATCAATTTGATGGAACCCTTTAGGGAAAGAAGTCCTAAAGGTTAAAGAAATAACATACATTAATGTTTGATAAGATTTATGGATAAACCTTGGTTATTTCATAACTATAACACCATTTTGACCTTCTATGGTGTTCTTCAACTTGGGATAGAGAAAGAAAAGAGAAGGAAGAAAATTTTGGGTTTGTTAATTATGAGGGCTTTGATTAGTTTAATTAGGTTAGGGTACTTATGTAGGTTGTTAATCAACTTAATAAGGCTTCCCTGAACCCCTAACTAATTAAATAAAGACCTATTTAATTAACTCAACCTAATTAAAAATGAGAAGTAAAATAATCCACTCACCAACGGGACACCACCGACGTCTCGTGTGTCAGTCGAAGGACAAAGGGACTAACCATCCTGCTGGTTTGTCATTAAGTTCAGAGGCCTGTCAATTAAGATATTTGGCCATATATTTTTAGTGTCCACTGACGGAGGCTGTTGATGTCCCATCGATTGGAACATGGTCCGTTGATGACAAGTCGTTGGTGAACACTGCCTTGGGTAGCCTTCGACCCAAATGCAAGGGTCCTCCTCAAAGGCCCTTGTTTAGTCCTTGGGGGGTTGTGCCCAGACGATTTGATTATGAATCAAGTCTAATACGTGTTTATACATCCTTCCACCAAATTTCATCAATTTCTGACTCCTCACCAACTAGTACAATATGATCAGGCCCACTCGCTAGCACCTCCATCCCCTCGTTTTTATACGTCCTGGACGTTTCTGCTCACCTCTCCTGTTTTTGTTGTTTATGTCGTGTCACCTTCTAATAACTTATATACCTTAAAATCGACCTTCCCCGAGTTTCTCGATCCTTCTGAACTTTATTTGCTCTAGAACATGTCTTATACTTTCGAAGTGTTACAAGAATATCCCATAAAAATATGTATTAGACATTCCCTTATTTAAATAAGCCAAATTCCAAAGGGAATATATCACATTTTAAAACTCGGAATTGTACAAAGTTAAATGCCTTGAAAAGATCATCCCAAGAGATTTTTAATCATATCTTCAGGTACACGTAACTCATATTTAGCTAAGAGTTATAGAAGCTTGAAGTTGACCCCCAACTCACTTTTCATAACATAAACAAATATCTAGATTTGTCATTATTAAAAAAATGATTATTCAAAGTTATTAGCTCCTTTATAGATATTTCAAATTGCGAAATGTCCCCTTGAGAACATTCGTCCTTGAATGAGATTACTCTTACTAGTCTAATGGTGTAACATGCAATATTTAGTTCAAACACGTACAAGCAATATTAAAAAGAGCATGCCAACTTGTAAATAAATACTAAAAAAAAATTAGTTCCTTGTTCTGAAATTTCTATGGGTTAAAAACACATTCAAGAAATATGCAAAACAACATGTTAACTTGTAAATAAATACTGAGAAAGGATTAGTATCTTGTTTTAAAATTTTCTGGGTTTGAAGAGTGTGGATATCTCTTATTCATACTATTCCACCACTTATCTCAAGTCATGATACATAATTTTGGAACCTGAATGAATTCAATTTCAAAAGTTATGAGCTTTATCAATGATCCTTTCTGACGTACCATCCCCTATTTGCACACACAACCTACCTTGATGTGTCAACACACCATCTCCCTTTTGTTCAAAATCCATTACTTTTTTTCTTATGAATGTTTGCCTTTAATTCAAGAATAATGGGATATTTATCTTGTTTGAGCTTTACTTTCGACACTAATGAAGATTCAGCACCATTCATAACAATTTCTACTCCTTGGAAGGGATCTATTATTCAAAATCCTAGTAGTGCAAGTCTATAATACTATTGTTCTAACTCTTTCTTACCTTGCTCAAAATGGGCGATACTACCTATATATAATCTACTCAGGGAGTTAAAAATGAAATTAGCCTTACATGTGTAATAAATAACACTCATGTCATAATCCTTGAGTAATTGTAACAACCTCCTATGTCTAATATTAAGCTCTTTCTAACTAAACACATACTAAAGACTCTTGTGATCAGTGAAAACATCCCCATGAACTCCATAAAGATAATGGAGCCCTATTTTCAATGTAATTACTACGGAAGCCAACTCTCGATCACGGGTTGAGTAATTCTTCTCATGAACATCCAACTATCTGGAGGCATAAGCTATAACTTTGTCATTTTTCATTAGTGCAAAACCCAACACAACTCTAGAAACATCACAATACGCCACATAACCTTGAGTATCTTCCGGTAAGGTTAAAAGTTGGGCAGTAGCCAACCTTTTCTTCCATTCGTGAAAGCTTTTCTCACAAGCTCCAGACCATCGAAACTTAACTGTCTTCTGGGTCAACTTGGTAAAAGGAGACAAAATATATTAGATCCCCTATACAAACCTTCTATAATAGCCCGTTAAACCCAAGAAACTGTTAATATTAGTTGGAGATGTGGGTCTAGGACAATTTTGCACTACCT